>OZ026626.1:73876430-74229171 GCA_964020975.1 Hermodice carunculata | reverse complement strand
TGAAATACCCCATTTAATGTATATAATTGTGTGCCTAATTGTACTTAAAATCCTGTGAAGAAAAATTGTTTTGAAAACATGTTTTTGGCATAAATGCTGATGACTTTCATTCTTTTCTGACATGCCTAAATGCACATTTACTCAATATTAAAAAAGGTAACTCAAAATTGACAGTATTTTCTCAAATGTCACAAACCTGACACATTACGTTGAGACATTGACTCAGCGTTGGCACTGAAATAGAGCTTAATTGTTTGTAGACTTTCAAAGTGAGGAGTAGGTGTCATCATGGAGTTTGTTTTACGTTTTGGTGCAGGATGTCCATTGTTGCAGTCTTTGTTCGGATTTGCCTTGGTTTGTACAGGTGGTCTAGCTGCAACTATTTATTTTAAAATCACTCTGACTGGATATAATGCCCCCAGCTTGTTTCCACTTCAGTTATACACTGGCGGGTGGTTAAACTACAATAAGGTGCCCAGCTAGAAAGGGTACATATTGGTTCAGGGCAAGTCAAATTGTTCTTATCTGAGCCTGTACTATACAAATTTAGTAATTAAGGTTTGTTTGATAGGTATTCTTCTTTCATAATGAAGCTCTGCATTTATAAGCAAAACTTCACGTATTTAGCTAATTCATCATTTGCCACGTTTATATTTCATTAGTGTGTGAGTTGTCTTTGCTGAATATTTAGCTTAGACAAAGGGCCGCTACACAGAGACATGCACGGGTAATAGGCTCCGAAATATGTTCTGAGCAGTTACCTGCTGAAGACCCTTTAATTGATTTGGGATAATAGAGCCTATGTCAAAATTTTACAGAGGAACGTGTGCAATATGGACAATAGTATTTCCATATGCATATAGGCTAGACAGGGACAGGTTAGCTTATGGAGAGTAAAGAGTTCGGACTGCGGAATAGGGAAATGACAACTAGGCAGTGGCTCTGGACAAAAGGACACAAATACAATATATACATATATATATATATATATATATATATAGTGAGAGAGAAAGAGAGCAAAAAAGAGTGATAGCCTATTTAAAAATCTTCAATTGATAACTGATTGTGCTTATATGGTTTTAACTAAGGGTCTTTTGCAGCTGTGCGGTTTTGTTCATTTTGTAGGTAATATCTGTTTGTTAACTGATTTGTTAGGCGTTTGCCAAAGCTTTCCGTATCTTTGTGTTTCTTTTTCTGTTTAGTGGTAATGTCTATTTGTTCATTTTGATATGTTTTTTGTTATTTGTTATTTTACAAGGGAAGGTGGCTAGATTATTTATTCATGGTTTTTGTTTTACGACGGGATGCCGTAGGTTTTATTTATTTATTTTATTTATTTACATCATATTTATTTATCTATTCATTTATTTATTTATTCATTCATTTATTTATTTATGTATTTATTTATTTATGTATTTATTTATTTGTATGTGTATATATATATATATATATATATATATATATATATATATATATATATATATATATATATATATATATATATATATATTTCGTTTATGTATTTAGTTGATGTCATGACTGTCTCACTTGATTTGTGAAGACCTCAGTGTACTTCCAGAACATATTCCTAATCCTAGAGACGCCAGCAAATACTCTGTGCGGAGGAATATTAATGTGGGTGAACATTGTATGTTGCTCCATGCATAAGAGACGTTTCTCTAATTCTGTGACAAGAGATGCGTAATGCAGATATTATTTACCGTTTTTGTATTAAACTGCACATATCGCCATATGTAAAACGCGCCTGGCCTGACCACGAGTCTTAGTATCCTCTACCATTGTACAATCGTCCGCCTTGGCAACAGGTTAAACCATCCATGTTTGCCAGGTATGACTAACAAGCTTTGATCTAGAAAATGGAATAAAAAAGTCACTTTGCAAATGCTTAGTGTGACTCGAAGGAGCAAAACATATTTGCTGAATAAGCATTTTATTCACCTTCTACCTGGTTGTTGCGTGGAAGGCGTGGGCAGCCAATTTGGTGGATGTGCAAGGGAATGTGCGAAGCCGGTTTAATCTTCTAGCTGAGATGAAGTTTGTGTCGTAGCCTCTACAGAAACTTGTTACACATGCGCCTATTTTACCTGCGCAGCTATTACTTGACACATCAAAGTAGGCCACGCTAGCATTTACTTTTCATCGTAAAACAAGAGAGAGAGAGAGAGAGAGAGAGAGAGAGAGAGAGAGAGAGAGAGAGAGAGAGAGAGAGAGAGAGAGAGAGAGAGACGCTGGGCTGTCAAGCAAACTGAAATTTGATACAAATTAACATTTTAATGACGTAGACAAAGCAAAAACAGCAACAGTGACACGTTTTTCTGCTTGGATGCTGTGTTGAACGGCGGACACCTGAGTCCAGCCTCAGCCTCTGCTGGGATTCTGTCAAGTGTAGAACAGACTACAAATCTTGCCAAGTCAATGTGTTACATGTAAACAGAAATGTATGCATCCAAAGGATGATTGCAAAACACAAATCCACGAAGGGATAATGTACAAAAATTCCCCCACAGAAAGCTAAACCATATATATCTAGCAGTTGCAATATAATAAAAAGTCTGGCTCTACCATGCTCTCTCAGAGGAAGGCCGTTTTTATGAATACAATGAAGCAGAAAGCTAGGGTTATTCTCATATTCGAATATTAAACCGGCTTCGCACATTCTCTCTCTCTCTCTCTCTCTCTCTCTCTCTCTCTCTCTCTCTCTCCTTCTCTCTCTCTCTCTCTCTCTCTCTCTCTCCTGTAGAACATGGGGGTAATTTTATGTTATTGGAAGTTACATATGATAATCATAATATATATATCTCTTCTTTGGTATAGTTTTTATGCATGCTTTATGCTAAGGATAATTGTCCATTTTAGCTCCTCTTTGTGCCACAGGAGATCTCTTGCAAGTCTAGGTAAGAAGGGTGTTCAATATTGGAATTGTGCTCTGCATAAGGTCAAGCAGTCACACACAGTGCCGACAACCAAATAGCTAGAAAATGTATTCCAATTATTTCCACAGACCTGACTCAATCACATGTACCCGGGGTGCCTCGTTTCGCAGAACTGTGATGTATGATGAGACAGACTTTAATTTCGATAGATGCTTCGCATCATTAAAAATATACACGAAAATATCAATTGTTTTACCCCCGAGGCCAATATAACACATCTCAGAACTTTATTTCCAATGACTTTGATATGCACGCAATACAGGGCAAGACGGAGGTATATACAGAGAGAGCTGGCAAGACCTTCTGAATTTTATTTCTATATTCTGCTCGTTCCGGTGACAGTTCATTATTGCTTCTGTGCCCATTGATTCGCTTAAGTATGGTTGAACAAGTTGTCATTACATTGCTACAACTCACGTAAATGTATCCGGTCTTAAGTAAAGACAATATGTTAAAGGAGATAGGAGAAAGTCGGGGAGTGTATGTACGTGCGCATTATTCCCCAAGCTCTTAAATTAAGCAATGTGCCATTGGCAAATGTCTATGATCCCTGTCTGGAGACATTCATATTCATGGCTGTGACATCTCATCTTGTAAAATGACCTATTATAAAATGCTGCAACTCCTTTTACCGTGATGTGACAGAGACACACAGTTGCGGCTTAAATTGCGTTATTATCATTATAGTTCGAAGGAAATGTCATCTTAACCCATTGCGGAAAAAAGTGACCGAGCATTCAGCATTACATTTTGTAAAGTGTGTTGTACATATAAAGGCTTGGCCTTTTGCTTACTGTACATCCTCCTTTCCACGATTTTCGTACGTTGCGTGTAAAAACGAGGGGAGGGGGGTATAGATATTTTCTTCTGTCAATAAATCAGCAATGAAAACGTATTAAACTGCCCGCACTCTAAACAGATTCGGTTTATTGCTAAAGAGTTTACAGTCCAAACAAGGTTTTCTTGCTAGACTTGTCGGATATCAAAAGATGTATAAAAAAGGCATCGATAATATAGTTGCTCAGTTGCATGGTTTTCCGGGGCGTTCTTCTTCGCTTATAGGGTGTGTTGATATTAGAATTCAGTCTGTAGCGTCCCGCAGTGCGGTGGCAAAAGCAAGCGAAAGTCGTGTGGCGACAAAATAAAATTTCTTTGATACATAGGGTAACGCCCGTAGTGCTGGATTATGTAAATATGGTCTCACAAAGTCATGGCATTGTACATTGGCCAATAAAGTTGTTCAATTTTATTACCCCTTGCAAATACTTAAATGTTCAGTCCCGCACTCTAAACAGATGTGTTCTTCCGACGGTTCAATAAAAACGAAACAAATTATCACAAGGCCAATTATTGCATAGCAATACACAGCCCCCCCCCCCCCCTCAAAAATTAGAAAAGAGAATTACACACTCATTGCATTAAATCATTGCGGTGAGAACAAGTGTGGATGCACGATTACGTAATCGGAAATATGGCCCAAACAAGATAAAACTTTATGGGATCAAAGGTCAAGGTTACAGTTTGCCAATTTTGGTGCACAATACACACCTATTCTAAAAAGCTTCTACACACCAAATATGGTAGCTGTAGGTTTTACGGATTACAAAACATGACCTGGACTTGCTAAAACTTTATGAGGGTCAAGGTCAGAGTGAGCTAATTTTGGTGTGCGACATGTTCCCGTCCTTTGCAGTCTCTACATACCACATTAGGCAGCTGTAGGTGTTATGGTATAGGGAATATTGCCCAGAAAACCTAACACTTTATGGGGTCAAAGGTCAAGGTTACAATGACCAAATATTTGTATGCGACACATACCTATCCTATTAAGTGCTCACTACCCAAATTTGGAGCTGTAGACGTTGTGTGATGGGAAATGTATCCCGAAGTGGTTAAAAGTGTATTTAAGGTCAAGGTCAAAGTCACAGAGACCTAATTTTGGTGCGTGACACATCTTTTTTGTATGAATTGTCCACACACCAAATTTGGTAGCTGTACATTTTGTAGTATAGAAGACATGACACAAATAAGTTAGAACTTTATGGGGTCAAAGATCAAGTCGCAGTGCCTTAATTATGCCGCACAACACATTCCTATCCTATGAATTGTCCACACACCAAATTTGGTAGCTGCAGGTGGTACCATATATGCAATATGACTCAAACAAACTCAAACTTTATGCAGAGTCAAAGTTTTACAGTACAACGTGTGCAATATGAACAGTAGAACCTCCATATATTTATAGGTTAGACAGAGACGTACAGGTTAGCTTATGGAGTGTAAACAGTTCGGAGAGCGGAATAGGGTAATGACAACTAGGAAGTGGTTCTGAACAAAAAAGACACAAAAACAAAAGGTCAAGGATTCAAGCCAAGGTAACCTAATTTTGAGTGCAACACACCCTTTTCCTACAAACTGTCCACACATGAAATTTGGTGGCTATATAGGTGTTACGGCATAGGAAATATTGCCCACACAAGCTAAAGCTTTATGGGGAGTCAAAGGTTAAGGTCAAGGGCAATGACACAGTGACTTAATTTTGGTGCGCGACACACCACTTTCCTATGAAGTGTCCACATACCAAATTTGACAGCGGTTGGTCCCGCGGTATAGGAGATATGGCGCTGACAAGCTCAAATCTTATGGGGGTCAAAGGTCAAGGACAGGGTCACAGTGACAAAATTCTTTTGCGCAACGTACCCCCTATCCTATGAAATATCAACACACCACATTAGGTAGGTGCAGGTGTCATGGTACAGAACATATGTCTCTGACGAACTTTGGCGGAAAAACAAGGTGCAAAACTATAGTCGGGGGGGGGGGGGCGACAAAAAATTAAAATAAAAAGAGCTGGATTGAATTACATGACCTGAACTTGATATTTTACACTGCTGATCAATCCTTTCAATATTTCAAAGGGATGAGACCGACCACATCAGGATGGACACTTTTATAAAGGTTTCACGTAGGACCGACTAATTGCATGTTAGACACAGAGCGCAATTAAGTATTGTAAAATAACCGCACCACGTCGCTCCTCATGTAGCAAAGCGGTCCCCAAGGTTATCAAGAAAATTGTTCGCCCCGCAGAATGAGTCACAGGAGACAGGCCGATTTATTTAAAACCTTGATGTCAGTTGTAGCAGAACCCACACAACTAAATAAAAGACTAGACCTAGTATCAAACCACAGCGCTTGCTTTCACCAGCTTTTTGTGCAACTGATGCAGTTGAAAAAGGTTCCCAAAAGACGCTGTTTGTGCATTAGTTGTGTTGCTGTGCTTAGCATAAATTTTTTCACCTCCAACATTTCAGTTTACGAAAATTCTTGCAGTTTTAGCGTTTATTTCAAGCCCGCGGAACATGCATGCTTAATGTTCCTGGATGCTTTGGGACCTTTTCCGTGTAATCGCACACAGAAATTGTCTCTGATGGCACAGAGTTGCAACAGCTTCCTGCTGATATTAAATGTGGAATGGAATTCCATGGTAAGAAAAACCTGCCTGAGTATACTTCAAAGCAGTCGTTACCAAAATATAGGCCTACTTCTCTTTGATTCTGTACTGGAATATAAACAACTAGGAAAGATGATTTGCTGCATAGCAAATCAGTGTGTGTGTCTTCAAAGCATATTGTTATGGCAATGTACAACTATTCCATAACACAGGGGTAGAAGTTGGAATGGCGTCTCTATCTTTTGTTGCTAGGAAGTTATTTAAGATTTAAAATTTCTAATGATGCTATTTTTGCATAATTTGAATTGCTACAGCTTTTATTTGTAATTCATTAGGTGTGCAATGGTCAACAACCGCCTACAAGAGGTTAGAATGACATCTCTATCTATAATAGTGTTAAAGATATTCAAGATTGAAAATTTCGAATACTGCTAATTAGCATAATTTAAATTGCTACAACTTTTGTTTTAGATTCATTACATGCACACTGGTCAATAACACCCTAGTAGAAGTTAAAATGACATCTCTATCTTAAAAAGTCTTGAAGATATTCAAGTTTTGAAATTTCAAATGCTCCTAATTAGCATAATTTAAATTGCTACAACTTTTGTTTTAAATTCATTGGATGTGCACTGGTCAATAACCCCCGAGTAGAAGTTAAAATGACATCTCTATCTATTATACTTTTGAAGATATCCAAAATATAAAATTTCAAATGCCCCTAATTTGCATAATTTTAAACATCTTCATTCCTCTGTATAAAACGGTCAAACTCCTTGTATGGAGGTAAAATCATGCCAAGTTTGGTGTTTCTATGTATAATAGTGTCCGACAAAAGTGTCGGACAAATTTGCTGGTAAAGAAGAAAGAAGAAAGAAAGAAAGAAAGAAAGAAAGAAAGAAAGAAAGAAAGAAAGAAAGAAAGAAAGAAAGAAAGAAAGAAAGAAAGAAAGAAAGAAAGAAAGAAAGAAAGAAAGAAAGAAAGAACAGAAAAGTGTGTGTTGACACACACACTTTAATTACTAAAAATATTATCAGAGGGTCTCGAACTAGAGCAGTTTTGAAAGGGAGGAGTTCCACTGAACGTTCACATATGGCGGAGTGGGGGCCACTACAGTAGTATATATTGTCCCCAATATTTAATATACAATTCTCATTCGCAAACCCTAGCCTTATGTACACATAGCTAAATAACAGGACTTCAGCCCAACGAATTCCGGAAACGTGCACAGACTGGTGATGAAATTTAAGTGACAGTTCTGGAGTTTCGCTTGCAACACAAACAAAACGTCTGAATGTAAACGATTTGGGAAAAAACACCCATGATCAGGGGGCTGTTTGTAAGCGTAGCATGAATATGCTTGATAGCTTTCGTGACAAAAATGCTTGTGCTTGTATTCGGAGAATCGTTAACATAACGCTTTCCCTTTAAGAGCGGATCAATAGCTTTCGCATATGTGAGTTGAGTGTATGTGGCAAAACCATTCCCAGGAAAACTCGACTTGTTACGTTGATAATCATCGTCTCCAATTCCAATTAAAATTACTATCCAGTATTGTTAAATTACTTAGAGTCATTGAAGCAAACATTTATCTGCCAACCGGTTTAAAAAGGAAAGGCTTAATCGTCTAAATTCCTGTTCAAATGATTACCCATGGTTCTTGAATTACTTAGAGATATTGAAGCAGACATTTATCTACCAGCCAGTTTTAAAAGTAGAGGGTTAATCGTCTACAATTCCCGTTCAAATTATTATCCATTATTGTTGAATTACTTAGAGACATTGAAGCAGACAGCTAGTTTAAAAGGGAAAGGGTCAATCGTCTGCAATGCCCGTTCAAATTATTATCTGGTAGAGTGGAATTACTTAGAAGCATTGAAGCAGACATTTATCTACCAGCCGGTTTAAAAAGGAGAGGGTTGATCGTCCACAATTCCCGTTCAAATAATTTTTCCAGTATTAATTGAATTCCTCAAAGGCATTGAAGCGGGCATTTTTCTACCAGTCGGTTTAAGTGGGGAATGTCAATCGTTTGCAATGCCCGTTCAAGTTATTATCCATTTTTGTTGAATTAGCTAGGGGCATTGAAACAGACATATATCTACCAACCGCTTTAAAAAGGAAAGGGTTAATCGTCAACAATTTCCGTTCAGAATGTTATCCAGTATAATTTAATTGCTTTTTGGCATTGAAGCACGCATGTATCTTCCTGCCGGTTTTTGAAAAATGGGTTAATCGTCTGCAATTCCCGTTCAAAATACTATGCGTTATGGTTGAATTACTTCGAGGCATGGAAGCCGGCAAATTTATCTACCAGCCGGTCAAAAAAAGAAAAGGGTTAAAACGGGTCAATTTGCCCTCAACACATACAAGAGTTAATGATGATATAAAACAAATTAAAATATAATTGAAAAGAATCTGAGAGACTTTGTGCTAATCAATTCTTATGTGCCAGAAGAAGACGTAGCATGGAATATTTCGTTTTTGGCTTTTTTTTTTTTTTTTTTTGTATTTTCTTTTTTTAATTCTGAAATGCTCCCAAGGTAGTCGGTATGCAAGTGTAGTGCGATCATCAAAACAGGTCACAGACACTGATTCAATCCGAATGTTAACTTATTAACTTATCATGACTTAAACATAACAGTTCAATGCAAGGCCGACACATGAAAATCCACCTTTTGCGGCATGTCTGGCGTAGACAAGGCCAACAGTTAATTGGCAAATGAAGCAAGAGGACCTTTTAAAGTCCGAAGGAAGACACAAGATATATGAATACGTCATTTTTCTCATGCTTTTAATAAACGCTATTCTTGAGCACATAATAAATCTTGCTCCCATATATCATGGTGAATGTATGTGCTAAAACACTATTGCATATATCTAAGATCCATACAAAGCCCAGAAAATCCTATATTGAACATAGTCAAGATTAAAATGCGTAGGTAGAGATTATTTATTAAAAAATTATCAGGTATCTTACACAACTTTATTAGTTGAGGAGAATTATCCTAGAAAAACGACACGTGCAAACCGACAAAATATCGGCACTAAGTTTAGCTGCCCCGCAAAATATTTAAATTACTGTTGGCAGCATATTGTAGTTTTGATTTGTTCACTTACATTCGTAGGCAGGCAGCCAAATGAACCAAAGTCTTCCAAAACGACCACACATGCATAATAACGAAAGGACCGGGCGGTTGCAGGAGGCCCCAAACGGGTATTACATTCTGAAGGTAACTGACGACATACACTGTATGATCACACCATTCTGCCACTAAATATTGTGAGTGACCTTCCTCCTGTTGTAGGCGCGCACACACTAGAACGCTGGTTGTTCACGAAGTAATTAACAGCAAGATTTAAAGCTAACTGTTTTGCTGGTCCCAAAAAATCTCCGTGTGTCCAGGTGTCGCCACTTCCGCAGTTAACCAAGGTTTGACAGACCAGACGTTGACACATCGGACCTGATGGTAATGCAACCAAAACTACGAAGGAAAACACCTATCTACGAAAACATTACATACATATATGTGTACGTGCGTATATGCATACATACATACATACATACATACATGCATGCATACATACATACATATTTACGTAAATACATTTATACGTACGTACATACATACATATTTACGTAAATACACTTATACACACATATCGGAAGTTGCTGGAAAACGTGTGTGCAGTTCATTTTATATAAAGTGCATAATTTTGTCCATAATTGCGAGATGAATTTGTCTGGGTCGTGAAATTTCAGTAAGAATGCCCCACAATCAAATAATGTACCATATCAATCTAATTCGACATTCTGAGCATGTAGTCTTCCAGCTCGGGCTAAATAAACATTTGCATTTGTGCTAGGCTACATTTTGGCTCGATGCAAAAGACAGTTATTGTCCGTCAGTCTTCTGAGGCGGTCTTTCAAGCAGACACTCAACATACATGAACAGCGGTCAGTTGGCGGCCTGCTGTACTTAGTCTTAGTGTATTGTCATGGCGGTCTTTCTCTTTGCTTTCATGAATTGAAATAAGGAAAGATGGCATTTGCAGATGGAAACACGAAATTAGCTCTTTCTTTGGAGAAAGCACAGAAAGGTCGGAGTGGTGCAGCTGTCGTAAAGAAACACGCTGATCAGTAAAGCGTCATTCCTCCCGCCAAGACAAGCACCAGGAAGGTATGCTGTTATCACGATATATCTAATCCTGCCAGGAATTATGTACCATATATATGTTTGGTGTCCTGGCACACACACACACACGCAAATATGTGTATATATATGTATATATATATATATATATATATATACATATATATATATATATATATATATATATATATATATATATATATATATATATATATATATATATATATATATATATATATGTTACGGTCGGAACGACCCAGAGACCCTCTCGGCCATCGCCATATAGTTTTATCTAAAACACGACATGAAAGTAGAAAAGTGTCTATATGATACAGATACCTCCCAATTGCCACTGCTTGTATAGTCATTATAACTTCAAGGATGTTTGATGGATGGATGCACCTGCAGTATTCAATTCTTTCTGAAGTTATTGTAATCTTACTTCGCTTAAACTTACAGCCTTGCACTTTTCTTTGTTCGCTATCCATATTCTTGAAAACGAAGTGATGAAGGTTCTGAATGATATTGGCGTGTCAAAGACCATTGGCCCTGATGAAATAGGCCAAGACCCTATCTATACGCAGCTGCCCGACAAGACTTTGTAATCTATATTTGAATAAAAAATTCCCTTATTTTTCCTCGCAACAGAGTTAACGTAATACCTCTGCACACAAGTAACGTGTCGCTCTATAAGACCAGCAGGCCGGTATCCCACTTATCTGTGTGAGAAAAGTTATGGAACGAATTATATTTAAATATATTCTTAATTTCTTTTTTGAAAATCTTGTTCTCTCTTCACATCAATCTGGCCCAGCAGACTCTGCTGTCAACCAACTTCTGTACGTTTGCTATGCGCTTTACTTGGCTGTTAAAAAAATGCCAGTCTTCTCAAGGCTCGATCCAGGAAACTACAGACCGATATCTGTTTTATCTGTAATTTCTAAAATGATGGAGAGAATAGTACACATGCACTCAACTCTATGACTTCCTATTCCAAAAAAGGCTTATATATGTATATAATATTATGTATATATGCCAGTCTGGGTTCCAAAAAAAATCATTCAACTCTAATGTCTCTCCATAAACTAACAGAACAGCTGCATCTGTCGTGGCACAATTACTGGAATGATAGCACTCGACTTGCGCAAAGCCTTTGATACAGTAGATTATGATTTTTTTCAGAAAATGCTAATTCCCTAGCATCGTTTCAAAGTTACGTTTCACATCGCACTGAAACAGCATGTATAAATGGCACTCTTCTTCACCTGAAAAACTCACAACGGGTGTGCCACGGTGTTCAATCTTGGGACCACTGCTTTTTTTAATAAAATAAATGATCTGCCTTTATGTCTGTAATTTCGTCACAGTAATGTGCATGCTGATGACACAGCAATCTGTTTTGTTTTGTTGTTTTTTTTCATTCTGATGTCAACATTGTCAAAATGAACTTCCAAACTGACCTTTAAACTGTACATGATTGGCTTTAGCCAAGAAGTTTAGCATGAACATAGATAAAATGAAACAGCATGATTATAGGGTCTAAGCACAAAACCTGCTCTCTGACAAATCACGGTCATGAATTGAACATTGTAATAGATGGTGACAAGATAACACAGGTATAACATACAAAATATCTTGGTATTGTGTTGGACGAAACTTGAACTACTATGAACAAATGAACTCATTGATTGTCAAATTGAATAGGTCAATGGATATTTTAAAACGCGTTTCTCCATTTATTCCACAGGAGACCAGAATAACAATGTATAATACGCTGGTATTGCCAAAGTTAGTCTTTTGTTCGACAGTGTTGGGGTGGGAAAATATTTGGATTTCGACAACGCATGCTAAAAACGAACCATTTGTATCTCAAAGGGGTTCCATATCAGAAATATTCCATCAGCTTATATCAGATATTTAGTGTGGCTGGTCATGACTCACCTCTGTTCTTAAGTTGTACGAGAATCGGAGACGCCTTACATGTCCATAATACCGACATCCGGGGGGTAACCTAAACGGGAAAGTTATACCAATCGTACTGTTAACAACAGCAACTTTTATACACTGTATTAAAGACTTTTCTTCAGACGATAATTTCATTATTTTGTCAGCAGGTCACGAGCATATTGAGAAAGGAGAGAGATTTTAAGTATATACCGCTTCGGTGTAAACATTGGGTTGCCGATAATTTTGACAGTATTTGAATCCCCTCTGGATTTTCTGACAATGGCATTAACTCCACTATCTGTCCTTGTCTCGTGCAGTGTCTCTTTTGTGTGCTTTTTGGTGTCGAATTGTAGGTCCTGTTTACACGTTCTCCCTCTTTCCGATGCTAACAGGTCACACAGACTGAGCTGTCACGTACAGTGGCTTAATCGGCTTCCTGCTGCAACTGACACAGCGTGGAAATAATGAAACCCGTGTATTTTTTTTTTTCTTTTTTGTCCAGTTCTGTGTGAATCATTCTAAGATAGGCAATGATTTTCTTTTCAAGGTTACCCCAAAGCACCGAATTGCTAAATCCATACACAACAACACAAGGTGCCTTCGTGCGCGTGCTTCTTCAATTTTTCGTTTTAAGCGCGACTTTCGGGGTGGGGGTATCAATTTCCGTTAAATATCTATGCTTGAAAAAGACTTTTTTTGTAAGCAAAATTCTTGCGTTATGCCTTGTCAAAATATGACAACATGACTAAACATCAAATTTCATTAAAAAGGAGTCTTTCAAATGCCTTCATAACACTATATAGCGATACGATGTGGAGACGAATCACTTGCTTATATGTATTGCATAACTGTTGTTCAAAAATTTATTATGCATTCGTTTGACGAACATAGATTCAATGGCAATTTGAATTGTTTATACATGTACTAGAGAAGCATATATTTGAAAGAAAGAAAACATTTACAGTCCACAGAATCACCAAATATTATTTACATTAAAGGGCCTACAGAATAGCACATTCGAAATTTGCGTGAAACGGCCCAAGTCGCCCAGCTGAAAGGAGAAACGCACATATATCCACTCGACCAAATCCCCATTGCTGAGAAAAATGGTTCAATGGAGGTAGTTATGTGCGAGTGCTATATATTATGTGATTAATTTCAACAACTTAGACCATAACGCACAGGGATTCACAGCAGCGTGACCCAATGATAGCGCCCAAAGCGCGTCGACGAAAGCTGTTGCCTCAGTGAAAAATGTGGCAGTGAACGAGTGAAAGCATAGTCATTTTTAGTTCAGTGTCATACAGTTTCGTCTGGCATTTTGAAGCCGATTGGTTATTATGTATTGCAGCATTACACTTTCCTAACACTCCGGCAAGATTTTGGAAAACCCACGATACAGGTAATTTACACAAATTTCACATGCACTTTTCAAGTAGTATACTCGTCTCTTCAAATGGCGGAATTCGAAAACGTAAGCAAAATGTTATAATCTCTGCATGCAATATGCACAGTAACACATATTCTTTCCATCAAAGTAAATTGATAAAGATATCTTGGCATAACTAAGCATGAAAGATTATCTTTGATGGGAATCGCGAAAAACATCGACCAGAACAAGGCTGACCGTTCAGAGAGGAAGTTGTTTCTGCCACCGTATGTAACAGTTCCGTCCGTGTGACCACTAGGGCGTATTTGCTGCGAGCGGCGTTAATACTGAGTTTCATTCCATACTCCGTTAATCTATAGGGACCAAAACAGGTTGTTTTCACTCCTTTAATCTGGTGTGCTGTTTTCACCAAGGTGAATCCGAGCTCTGGTGTGCAATATTCTTGTAACGTTAATGGTCGAGTGCCCCTGGGCCCAGCATGGCTCAGTAATAAATCAAATAGCTCTCTTTTTCCGATCATACATCTATTTGCAATTTTACTTTCCCATCAAAACAGAAAATAAGGAGTATGGACTAAACGTAAAACTAAACTCGTGTGCATACCCGCGCCATATTCTTGATTATCGTTCGATATGTTTGGTGCGCGGAGGGATCACGAGTGAAGCGGAGCGCAGGTCCGCTTCACTCCTGATCCCTTGGAGTACCAAACACATCGAGCGATCATGAAGAATACTCGCTCAGGTAAGCACACTCGCTAAGTTTTACTATTTTCCTGTTCCCCAGTCGCTTTCTTTGGAACAAAATATATGTTAAATTTACGTGGCACATACCGACTGACAGGACGACACTGCACTGTCGCCATACGGAGCCGAAAGGCTAAAAACTTGAATGACACCATACACTGCCGAGTAGATAAAAAAGACATGCCTCTTGTGGACAGGATGGGTGCTTGCTTGCGTTTTGTGGTCGGGCTCACTGTGTGACTGGGTTCGAACCGGATAAAACCGGTGATTCACCCACTTCCAAAGCTACGTGCATGTGCATGAAACAAAAAGAGAACAATAGAGCACATACTGGTGGTGAATGGCAAATATACCCAAACAAAAAGACAGAGCTTAAGACATGTTGATATACAAGAGTGCAGCGAATGTCAGTTAACGTATCGTATATATATATATATATCAAGGTACACATTTACAAAAATATCCACAGTAAGCCTTTTTGGGGCTTGTTTTTAAAGGCTACAATTATACAAGTAAATGGTCTGCAATGGAAAATAATACAGATACAAGAATAATAAAACATAATGTTTATTCTGTACAGAAAAATGTGACCAGGTTGATTAGTTCATCCATATGTAGTATTGAACTGTATACCTTATCAAGAATGTCACAGAATTTTCTTATCAGCTTAGCTCTGGCTAGTGTTGGTTCATCATTGATACTGTAAGAAATTATTGTTAGAGTTACAATATTATGCTCGTTATTGAAGAGCAAAATCTCCCTGTTAGTGATACTTATGACGAACGAAATTAAGCAACTTTCTTCTAGTTGATATCCTCTATTCCATCAGCAGCGAAGTAGTTTTCCTTTAAACATATTTATTTATACTGGATTACCCCATAAATCAAAAATTACTAATAACAATGGGTTCTCTAGACACAGAGATACACACACACACAGATATATATATATATATATATATATATATATATATATATATATATATATATATATATATATATATATATATGTATATATATTCATATATATACATATACATATACATATACATACGCACAAGACATGACAAACTATGTTACCATACAAATGTATAAATGGGAAAATATTGGTATTATCATATGCAAATATCAATAGTCAATAGGACATTGAAAAACTCAGATTGAGAATATAACTTAACGTAATGACACTTGGCATACTACTCACTATTGACAATAGAAGCTAGGCGTAATTATCGCAAGTTCTTCACTGCCAAAGAGAAATTCAAATATATGAATCAGTCAGAACTGTTTTTTAAATGATGTAACATATTTTAGATATTGTATATAGTGTATATATTGTCTGTGTCTCTTTTGTGTATGTGTACTTTTAATTTTTTTCAGGGACCCCCGGGAGAACAGTGTTGCATCACTGAAGGGGTCCCTGGGTAAAGAAGACGAATAAATATATAAAGTCTTTCGCTAGCTATGGGGATTATCAGGTCAAGGTAAACACCTGAGAGAGGTATTGTATTATCAAAAAGGTTTTTTTTTCTATGGAAGACATATTTAGGACAAAAAAAGAAAGAAATGAGTGACGTCTTCAATCAGGAAAAAAGCAGGAGCAAGAGCAAGGAGCCTAGAGAAGCCTAGCCGTAGCTGAGTTTGGCAGATATTAGACAAAACGAAGCCCATTGGAAAAAAGGTCGGGGACATTGTTCACACCCAGCAGGGAGTTTTGATATGAAGATTTGGAGCGGATAGAAGTTCTTATGTCCATAGGTAGGTTGTTCAAAGTCTGATTGTATCAGGGAAGAAAGAGCTATCAAAAGGGACAGTCCTGCACTGGATGGTGCGTATGGGTCTAGAATGACGTGATCATCTGCAAAAGTTAGGAGGTGGCAGGAGATTGGTTAGAAAAGAAGGAGTAAGATCATGGGTCATTTTGTAAAACAAACACATAATCATGGAGGTAAATAGACAGTTACGGTTCTTGTGCAGACAAGAACAGAACAAGATTATGCACAAGGACAACAACCATCTGGACCTGAATGCGAGAGTCAGCAATCATTTGACTCTACAGTAAAGAGAAGTTTTCAGATGCAATTGCGACTGCCATAACGAGACCTACAAATGCCTGTGGACTTGAATACTTGTAACTGTCAAGATTTGTGGAACGACAACCAACCCACTCATCATAATAATACTAGTAACCCAGACAGCCGGGTAAACGGCTGTAATGAAGTTTGGTTGAACTATTTAAAGCAACAGATTTGCACATAATGAATGGATGTGTTGTAAACACCTGGGTCTATACCTGCTTTGTATTACAAGGGAAAAGGTGAAAAAGTGTTGTTGATTACAAGGAAAAAATGTTGTTGATTGTCTGTTGTCACACATTCTTGATAAATCAATAATTCAAAATTTCAATTTTGCTCCTAAGACAGCTGGATCTGATCACTGTCAGCTGGTCTTTGCCTTAAAAATTGTTGAACCCAGTTACACTGGTTGTAAAGATACCAGTCACAAGGATGGTGAAGTTGTAAGATACAAATAAGACCATAGCAGTATACCTGTTCTACATCTACAATCTAGACAGTGGTAACTCACAAGAACAGTTATTGCATTACATATAAAGCATGGCAAAGGGTGAGGATGTCGACAATGTCTGTAAAAGGTCCTATGACTTCTGGTTAAATGCGCTTGATCTGAGCTTTAAAAAGTAAAAATTGGAAATAAAAAAGGTACTTTTTCCAATTATATCATTCACTTCAAACACAACTTACAATAGTGTACACATATTTGCAGTTTCACATACAATGTGAGAATACATAGTTCATATATAAGTTTTGAGCAATTTTATTTTACTTTCTAATCAAATCAAAAGGATTCCCATTTCCCTAGATGTTTTAGGTTTTTTTTTTGCGTAAAAATACACCGTTCAATATATTCAATATCTTTTACTTCTCTTACAAAATCTTTTACAGTTAGAAAACGTTGTTTATATTCATTCATATATATATATATATATATCCTAATGTAAAAAATCATATTTTGCAGACGTTTACATTTTTGTGATCTCCAAAACAGTTCATTGAGTGCAAATTCAGGAATTTGAACTTTAGTTGGAAATCTACTGAAAACTACATTCCAAAACATTTGAACACTTTCTCAATCCCAAAAAAGTTGTTTAACGGATTCAACTCTATTTTACGAAAAATGGACATCTGCGAATCCTTTATATTCCACTTGAACAACTGTTCATTTGTTTAAACAATTCTATGTGAGAATATAAACTAGAAATTACGCAATTCTCTGGAGACAGTAGCTAAATATAACAATCTAACGATAAGTACCATTCAACCTCATCAATATCGATATTTAAATCATTATTCCACTTGTTTATGAGTGGGATCTGTAATTCTACTTTGTTTTCAAGTAAAAACGGGTATACATATCTTGGTATTTTACCTATGTCCATAATTATATCAATCTTCCTCTCAATATCAACTGCATATAGTAACTCTTCACTGTTAAGAATATGTTTCCATTCCCTTGGAATTGCTGATACAAGTTCATGATATGTTACAAGGTATTTTGATATTTTTGTTTAAAGAATTTGTGAGTCATAAAAGTCCCTTCTCTTGTAAGAATATCTTTTACATATTTTGCTCCTTTGAAAAAAAAATCCGAGGAACCGCTCCTGGGTATGATATATTTTCTTTTGATGTCTGTTGATTGTAATGTGATAGGGCATTCGTATGTTTGTGAGGCGAGATACAAATAGCGGAGGTTAAGCAACAAGCACTTTCGAGAATTCGCATTGAAGGAAAATGTTGCCAATTCTAATGCATTTATGGCCCTTATATGACACATACTTATTTCTTCTGCCCTGTGTTATATTATTGCATGAAATAAAGTTGTAGCTTCACCTCTGTGATGTTGTCATTCAAAAAAGTAAATTTTGTGGCTTAAAACTCTTTTTTTTTTTTAACTCGGGAACATCACACTTGGTTTGTTTGGGTGTGGGTTCACATGCGGCTTTCCATATTTGGGGCCCAGTAAGTGGATTGGGCTTATTTGTTTTTACATCATTAGAGAATTTAGTCAGAACAATGGTAGTGATAGTCTGTATTGGCATATTCTTTTCTCCATGGCTAATGGCTTCCTGTTTACTATGAGTGACCCTTGTCGGTGACCTTAATTGGTTTCCAGGAGTCATGGACTAATGACTGTGCAAACAATGAAACGCTTCATCATCATGCCAATGCAAACAGATCCCATGTGCTCAGCACTGCTGAAACTGTTCAGAGTAAACAAACGTTTTGAGCTCAATTTTCTCATATAAATTTTATGTTCACATATCTGAATTCTTGGGAGCATGTAGCTTAAGTATTAAACTATCCAAAATATTAAAAGTGATTAGAGGTCATTCAAAGGTGCTGGAATCATATTGTCCATCTTAATAATTTAATCTTACTTAATTTTTCTTTATTCCAAAAATTTTATCAGATTCGTTAAACCCATTAAAAATTTGTTTGATATGGTCTGCAGAGGCTATTAAAACAAAGGTGGTATCGTCTGCATATTGACTGAGCTGATAATCAACACTGTGAACTTCTATGCCTTCTATTTTATCATCTCTACGAACAGCCAGAGCTACAATTTCTACACCTAAAATATACAAATACGGTGACAAGTGGCATCCCTGACGGACACCTCTTGATAATTTTATGGCGTTTGAAGAAAAACTATTATTTATTACACTACTTTCAATTACTGAAAAACATAATTTGACCCAATTTTTAATGAGTCACCAAATTGAAATATGTTAACAAAATTCCATTCTAGATTATCAAAAGCCTTTTCATAATCCACTAAAGATAACACTGCTGGAATTTCTTCGTCTTCTGCATACCCAATCAAATTAAGAATTTTATTTATGTTTTCACCAGCAAAGTGATTTTTAATAAACACTGTGTGTTCCTCATTTATTAATATTTTGATTACCTTTTTAAACTTTGTTGCTATGCACTTTGCTGCAAGTTTACAATCTACATTCAAAAAACATATCGGTCTCCAAATTTTTATTTCCAAAATATCTTCATCGATTGGAAAAGAAAATATTTTTATTTGAGATTAAGAAACTTTATAATAAAAACGGCCGGAAATCCATTCGATGCCGGTGATTTATTATTAGCCATGGATCTTAATGCTTCTAATAATTTCATTTCTGTTATCGCACCTTCACAAGCTTGTTTTTGCTCTTCCAACAATTTCATATTATTGTCAGTAGGTAACAAGTCAATTCATCATTTTCATTAAGTACATAATCATTTTTTGATGTTTACAGTTTCCAATAAACCTTTTTCATATAATATCTGATTTGGTTTTGTTATAACATTATTATTTATTTTTAATTGATGGATTTCGTTTCTCCAAATTAAAGAAATATTTTCATGGTTTCGTCCCTTCATCATACCAACGAATTTTAGCCCTAATCATTGCCCCCTTTGTGTCCATTTCTGTTTTTGTAACTCTGATTTTAAATCCTAAAATTTTGTTCCATTTCATCTTTGTTGTAACAAGTAATTGTTATATCTTGTTCTTAATCCTATTTTCCAGCTTTTCTATAAGCTTTTTTATCTGTAATTTCTTTTAAGCTGCATATTGTATTGTTGTGGAGCGTATTTCCATTTTTACCATTTCCCTTGTTAGTATTGGGTCCTCATAATTCCTTTCTTCAAAAGTTTCTTATACCTTATTTACCTCTTGTACATACTCCATGTCTTTAAACAATGAACAATTTAGTTTCCAAAATCCGGGTCGACGTGGGTGTTCTTCAAAAATTAATTGTAAGATAATGGCAGAATGGTCAGTTCGGTAGCCAGGTATCATATCTCTTGCATTGGTGAAACCTATCAATCCAAAAATTTTTAAAAAGTCGAGTATGTACCAAATTTGGTCTTATTCTTCTATATGTGATTTTCTTTTTATATGGATGGTGGTATCCCCAGATATCTATTAAATCTGTATCTTGCATTTATGTGGATATAATGTTCACATTTTTAAAATGTGTGGATGAAATACCTCCACTTTTATCTCTTGCAACATCTGAAACAAGTTGAAATCACCACCAATTACCCTATGATCATTGGTAAGTACTTCTATTTTCATTCACAAAATCGACAGAAAATTCCTCTTGGTCTTCATTTGGACCATAATTGTTTGGTAAAGTTAATCTAGTATTAAAAAGTGTTATATCTGTGATAATGAATCTGCCCAGAGTATCTTTTCTACATATTATGTATCTCAAAAGGAAAGTTATTTGCAAAAAGAATACATACGCCTCTGGCATCTTTGTCGCCATGACAAAAATATATATTGTATACCCATTCGGAATACCAAAAGTTCTCAATATCATAACTCCTCCTCGTTTCTTTTTTTTTTTTTTTTTTTTTTTTTTTTTTTTTTGCAACCGCCTAAATAACTGTTTTCGTTTCTGCCCATCTCTTATCCCTCTCACATTAAGAGCAGCAACAATACTATGTATCCTAATATATAATCATGTACTTCTTGTACTTTCAAAGCATAGATAACAACAGAGTCCTACAGTTTGTTAACTTAGAAAAAAATTTAAAAGGCACTTTTCTTACAAATTCATGTTTTGACGACAAATGTTAAAAGCTAGAAGCACAGGTCAATAAATTTGCTAAACAGCAGGACATCTTGGAAATAGATAAATGACAAGAAAATTTAGAAGTAGAAAATGAGTATATAATGGTATTCCAAAGGAAAGGGGATCATAACAGCTTGAAGAATTCCAAAACATTTTAAGTGAAAATCCCAATGATTATCGGAAATTATGGAAAGGACTTAAAAGCGCACATGGGTCGCTAAACAATACCATTGATATAGAAGACTTTGTAAAATATTTTGAAAACCAAAACACGCCATCATTTCCAGACTACCTTGACTGCGAACGGATGCAAGAAGCTGCAGAGCTTATTGAAAAGTACAAACTGGATATAGTAATGTGTCAAAATGAAGCTATATATGATATTCTGAACCGCTTAATATCTGTTGCAGATGTACACTGCGAGTTAGATATATTAAAAGCAGGGAAAGCATGTGGCACTATGGTGTAGGTATTGAATTCTATAAATGTATAAAAGTTAAAATTGTGCTTATCATTACATCATTATTTGTTAATATTTTGCAACCCTAGAAGTACCCAAAACAGTGGAGTGAGAACATCATGAACCCTATTCATAAAGCTAAGGCGAAGGAAAAACCTGATAACTATAATCACCGTCACCAATGCATTTAGTAAACTATTTGAATCAGTGCTGAACAATAGACTTTATTTCATAATGCCTTCAATGATAATGACCGATTTCAGTTTGGTTTTGCAAAAGACTGCAGAACAGCAGATAGCATATTCATTATAAGTAGCTTAATTTAAACACAAAAATTCAAAAGACAAGCCATGTACTCTTGTTTTGTGGATTTTGCCAAAGCCTTTGACTGTGTTAATAGGCTTTACTTTACAAATTATATAAGCGTGGTATTGGCGGCAATTTTGGATAAAATAATTGTCAACATTTTCGAAAAATCAAAATGTCGAATTAGCTGGAACATTAATCTTAGTGAAAAATTTCCGTCGAATTTTGGAGTCCTGCAGTGCGGTATCAACAGCCCAAAGCTGTTCACAGAGTATCTTAGTGATCTTGGATCTTTTGAAATAGAGTATAGTACTCAGGGAGCTGCTCTTGGTATATCTTCTTAATGCAGACGATCTAGTTCTTTGCTCAGATACCAGCCGAAGGGTTACGGAAGCAACTACATGCGTCACTTGGATTCTGTAAAAAATGACATCTGCTTGTAAGTTTTTTGTAAACCAAAGTGTTAATATTCAACAACAACAAAAAAACAATAACTGCAAAATTTACCACAATAATGTTGAAATTGAGTTAACTGATCCATACAGATGTTTGAGAATATAGTTCTATGCAAAAAAAAAATCGATTTCCTTGGCATTGGACAATCGTACCTACTTGGTCAAGCAAAGAAAGCCCTCTTCAGTGTATATAGAGCAGTAGATCAAACTGTAGGGAAGTTAAGTCCCCCACTGCTTACAAAAATGTTTGAATCTCAGATATTACCTATACTGGAATATGGCGCAGAAATCTGGAACCGAAGCAAACTGGTCGATGTTATTTAAAAAATTTATTTAAAAGTTTTGAAAGAAACACTTAACCTAAAGATGCAAACAAATATGGAAGCAATATACGCTGAAACAAGGAGGTTTCCCCTGCACCTAAGGCATCAAATCGAAACATTAAAATTCTGGATCAGAATAGGGCATCTCGCTGAAACTACATTTCTTTACAGGCATATAATACTCCATTTTATCTGGAGCCACTCAGTCAACAAACCTGGTGCTCAAATTTGAGAAAGTTTCTTTGCACTCCGGGCTTTGCAAATATTTTGCAGTATCAGAATAGTCTAGACCACCAACATTTCTTAAATCTTGTCCAAGAAAAACTGGAAAACAATTTTAAAGATGCATGTTTGAGTAAAATCCAAGAACAGGTTGGCAAATTTGGCAATTATCAAATTTTTTTAAATCCGTTTCAAAAGAACCATATACCATTGCAATGAAAGACCAACGATACAGAACAGCTCTATGCAGATTCAGACTTAGCTCTCGCCATCTTGCTGTTGAAACAGGTAGGCATACAAGGCCAAAAGTACCACGAGAGGACCGCACTTACATCAAATGTAAAATGGGATGTGTCGAAGATGCGACGCACTTTTTAATGATATGTCCAAGGTATAATACTGCTTGGTAAACTCTGCAGTTTAGCCGTTTGTTGACAGCTTTAGTAGCCTCGCCACAAAAGAAAATTTCAGTGCAATCATGACACACTGTGATCCTCATTGTCTTCAACAGCTTGATAAATTTATATATGAAGATGTCTCAAAATGTTAACACCATATACATGCATGACGAGTTGGGGATAGGCACATTACTGGCAGGATAAACTTAGCATAACAACAATACATTTGGACATTCATTATCCACGTTGTTTGTATATACTATGTTGTAAAATGTTTATTTCACGTGGTTTTGGCCGATCATAAAAGTTCTCATGAATATGTGAAAAGCCATGTTAGATATCTTCTTTTTTTTCTAATCTTGAATATTTGAATACTTTTCAACATACATTTCTTGTCTAATTTTTTTTGCCAGGTTGGTGGGGATGGGAGGTTTCTTTTGTTTGTTTGTTTGTTTTGTTTTTTGTTTTGTTTTTTTTTTCTTTAGATAAGTGACATGTAAAATAGGTGTCTAACTATATGGTGTTACAATGTAATTCCTTTTTCTGTGTCATGCAAATCTGAGTTTGCTGTCTTAATTTAGTATTTATCTTGCTCATTGTCTTATGATAATGTATCTGTTCACTAGTACCTGAAGTTAGGTATGATATTTAATTTGTATGTATGACAAATAGGTCAGCATTGACCTGTTTTCGAATATCAATAATATTTTTACTTACGTACTTTAATAACTTATACTGAGTACCTTGAAAGGTATTACCAAATGGTCCCATCACAACATTGACTTTTGAATGGAATTTTGTTTACATATTCTTCCAAATAGTTTTGTTGTCTTTGGCCCAATTAAGTTACCAAGATAGACAAATTGTCTGGCATAATCTTTGAGTGACTCATTTGAAAATATTTGAGGCTGTCATTCAGATTCGGTACATGCCAAAATTTTGGTTCCGGTTGAGTTAAATATGACAGTATTCTCACTGGCAAACACAGAACATACTTCGAGTAACTTTTCCATCGCATACACATTTTGGGCTAACAGTGCTATGTCATCAGTTTGTGACAGGGCACCAAGATATGTGTTACCAATCTGACAGCTTTAGCCAGACGTCTGGCTTCTGGTCTCATTAACAGCTCATCCATGTACACTTCGAAGAGGTTGGGGGGGGGGGGGGGGAGGGGAAGAAGTTCACCCTGTTTGACCCACTTTTGACTTGAAAAAATTCCGTTCCAATACCATTCCAAACCACATACATATTTTGATTTGTAAACTTATTGGGAAGTAATGTGGCACCGATGGCTCACAATCCTCTTTTTATCAATAACTTCAATAACGTAACATGTTGTACTCTATGTAAAGCTTCTGTCGCACCCAAGAACACAAGGTTTACACTAGTGTCTTGTTTTTGATGGGATTTTATACATCCTGATAGGGAGAAAGTGCATTGCATTGTGGAACTGTTTAGTTTGGACCCAAACAGTGAAAATGAAGTACCTAGTATTTTGACATCTTTGTTGAGAATCACCAATTGTAATCATTTTCCCCGTATACTACTCAGAGCAACGGCACAGTAATTTTCAGAATTTTCAGAACTTCAAGAAGTACTATTCACGTGTCTCTCCCTCCGTTCTGGCTTCAAGACTAAGACATATAATAACAATACAGTGTCCCTGCCGTGTGCTGCAGACAGGCGGGGGAGGGGGAGGGCCACGGTGATAACTTGTGATAAACACATTGATGCCATGTCAATAGCTGAAGACGTGTAACGAAAAATGATACATCGATTTTGTTTCTTGTCAAATGATAATTGGGTGTCCATTTACACCGCCCTCCCACCCTCATCCCACCCCGCCCGTGTAATCTTTATTATGTGGTAGCCGGCCGGAATTCCTACGGTGATGGACCACAAGTCACAAAGTCACATGCTGTTGAACAGTTACATGTAGGCGAACAGGTCAAGAAAAAGAAACACGATGACTATTTGCTGCAACGTGAATTAGCCACCTGGGTAAGAGGTCGGGAACCCCCGTTGAAAGATCCGTTTATCAACTTACACGAATCGACTGTGATTCAGTTACAGTGACCCGTCTCCAAACAACCTATTCTGGCAATTTTACTAGTGGGCGCTGATTCAGTTATGGCATCTCTATTAGCGTTCGATGCATGCATAGTTCAACGATAGTTCACATAAGCCTTCACGTGGTGTATTTCCCTTGAAAGATTACATCCGTGTGTAAGAGGAACTCGCAAGACTACATTTGTCACGGTAGAGTCTCTTGCTTTCTTTCAAATCATTTCAGGATTGTCGCACTGAGCACGCAAGCCAGCCTGTTGATGCAAAATTTATAAATAGCAAGAAATGTGCTGTTTAACCCCGCATGTCTTGAAACAAGATTCTTTTAGTCCTTGCTACCAGAAACAGCATCCATGAAAAGCAGCTTTCTAAACTTTAAAATACATTGCGGCCTTTGTTTGCCATTTTACTCACCTTAAAGGTATAGCAGATTTCGAATCACTTTAAAATAATTGCTCAATTGTGTCTTAGCAATTCTGTGCCTGGTTGTTGTTGCTGCCACGTTTGTCTTACGATATACATAATTTTATCGACATCAGAATTGATACAAGTTGTATTGTCGGATCCATGGCCGGTTTTATCCAGTGCATACACTGGAATCTCCCTATTGAGACCACAATAGGGAGATTGTCTAAAAAGTGTGGTCCTAAGAGGGATATAATATCATTAAGGAGAATTTAAAACGGGGATGTAATTTCAATGTACTGTTCAAATGCGTCACTATTCCACACGAAAACGAGCTCCTTTAATTTGCAGTTAAGGAATTTTGAATTAATCCAATCACGCAAAACGCCATTTCTGTCCAATCATCATGCCCCGCAGTTTAGACTTGATGACAATGTGTCATATTTAGCATGATAATATCGTATTTCTCGACAAGTCACTGAACATTAGAAACCAAATTTAAAGACCAAAATTGCATATTGTAAATGTCATGAACATTGTAAAGACGGCCAAATAAGAGGATGATGATGGTCCTGTGTTCCGCTGACTAGGAACTACAGCTTTTGCATGGTCAGACTTCATTGCTCTAAACATGTGCTTTTTGAGTGCTTGCCGATATTTAGCCAAAAGTTTGTTATTACAAAGATATTAGCCAGTATATCAGTTCGACCTTTCAAGATCATTTAAAGTCAAAATTATCAACGGCAAACAAAACTTCATCAGGACTTTCCTATGAATGTTTAGCAGTAACCATAGACCTAGGATCCACCATTGCGTAAGTCAACGTCAAATTTGACTCAGTCAGCAGTAAATAAATAAATAAGCAAATAAATAAATTAATAAATGTTATTCAGCAATATATATGCATTCTCTGTAACATGATGTGTAAATATTGCATAATCTTCACAATCTTGGTGAAGGTTTATCTGGGGGGAACATTTCTATGAGAAAGCAAATATTGCGCTACATGCAGCGCATTGCTGCTGCATACTTGTGCAGTAGTAGCACTTGACAAAATAAAATCACAAAGTCTGGTATAACTTAACTTTATGAAAGATTAACATATTCCCATCATCTTTGCGACGTTTCATCAGCAGTCAGATTGCATTCTTATAAAATGTCAAAAAAAATCTGTTAACCAACATGGAGAAGAAAATAGCATTCTAACATGATGTTATTGTTACTATGGGGAGGAAAAACAGAATTGAAAAACATTGCAGCTCATGAAATGCAATTAAGCATAGCTCTACTCAGTCTCTCTGCGCTTTCATCTTGTTATAGGAATGATACGTTTTTTAAAAAAAAAATCATGAATATAAAGAAAAAAATGAAGATGTTGTTATTGGTGTTTATTAGCTGTCTTACCAGCCAAAAGAGAGGTGCAGCTAGATGATTCGGAAAAAGTAGTCTCCTCTCCGCACCTCCGAGAAAAACCTGTCTGCTGCATAGTGGCTGCAGTAAGTGCATCAATCATGTCATCATTAGGCCACTAAAATTTTCTGTCGGCGAAATTGTCATGCAGCCTACAGAGGCCAGGATACCTTGATCATTGCTACTTCTGTTTCACGCTCGCACCCACTGTGCGGCACTGAACACGCGTCTTGTCTCTGAACCTCATAATAGGCACATCAACGTAGTGAGGATACAGAATTTCTTCAGGTAAGCCCTTTGATTGCAGCACTACTTAAGGAACTAAGATGAAAAGGACTGGGCGTGACTCAAACAAGGAGACCATTAGTCCCCTCGACTTTGAGAAACTCTACTCTGGTGGAACTCTCCTTCAAATGAAAGTCCTCAAAGTTTGCAAAATAAAGTGTATTTTGAATTAACCTTGCATTTTTGAAAGCAAGGTGCAAGGGGTCTCCGTAGTTTGAACAAAAAGAGCTGAGCAGTATCTATGG
The DNA here is from genome assembly GCA_964020975.1 of Hermodice carunculata. NCBI lineage: Eukaryota > Metazoa > Annelida > Polychaeta > Eunicida > Amphinomidae > Hermodice > Hermodice carunculata. The sequence goes on along the minus strand of OZ026626.1, from coordinate 74,201,296 downwards.
ATTCAGTGGTGATTTAACATGTATATCAATGATATCATGACAAGCAAAAAAAATCATCATGGTATTAACTCTAGAGACAGAGAAACGCAACACATCATGTCTGCCCAGCCAGATGATCCTGGGCATCCCGTCAACAGTTTCCAGCTCTATCTGTCCAAATAAAACGAGAACTGTGTCAATTGAGTATTTCAAAGGCCAAAGCGTGCGAATTATGAGAACCATAATGTCTGGTATGACAATATGCCAGGTGGTCAAAATAAAACTAGCAATATGATATCTATTGTGAGTAAACAGGCCGACTTGAGCAACATGTGTATTGTTGTATCGGGGCCACCACCGCAACTGTTCCATAAGGGGGGGGGGCAATGTGAAGACAACACATATGTTGCAAGTCACAAATCGACCGAGCCTTTTAAGAATAGAAATAAACCCGTGGCATTCTGATGTGCACAAGAGAGACATTATCTATTCAATTACTATGACAAAACCCCTGAGTCTCAAATTCAAACATCTAGACCACCCCCTGGTTGTTACATCTCTTCCCTTAGACAACTTCACCTCCCATACAATCACGTCATCTATCGCAGCGCAGCAGGAGCTAGCCTCATTGTTTTCTGATGCAACATTTGTGGCAAATTGTAGTTTTTATCTAAACATAAACATTTGCAATCCGAACCAATAAATATCTGTAGATTCTATCAGCCCATGCAGCTTGTTGAATTGACACTGATTCCCGTTACCGTTCCCCCCTACGGACCTCACCAAAAAATCGTCGTTCATGGATGATTGTGACGTAGGCTAACAGCATTCTTCCACTGTTGATTGTTGACGCTGCAGTTGGTGTACATATTCTGTGCTTTATGTACTATGCAGGATCTTGAGCAATAAATATATATGGAATAGGGTGCCGAGGGTAACACTTACTGCATGAACCCTATACCTTGCACAGTGTTTAGGATTCATGCAAGATGTAGAATTTACTGTCGTCGTAGCTGTGATTCATCAGATTAATGTAAATTTGAGGGTCACATTTTCTTCCAGGTTTAGCTTATATGTGTATCAGCCCTATCCTTTGTAATTTCTTGACAGTAACCTTAAGAGACTTTGAGAAAAGTATGCTAATTCTGGGAGGTAGCACTGTTTGGGTATCCTATGCCTGCAATTATTCGACTGATTAACCACTATGATAAGAAAGTCTAAACATCCCCCCAGGAACAGTTGAGTATAAATAAACCAGAACTGGGCTGGCCCACGTGGACATAGCTAAATGTATAACAATCACATTCAGGGCTGCACTGCACGGTTAAATACACACGAGCCGGTTAAATTACCTACACTAAGTTATAAAAAAATAACAACTTGCAAAATTTTGCATAGATGCGCAATAATACTAAGGCAGGGTGGACTGCACCCAGTGTAAGCATAAAAGACTACCGGCCCAGCTTATTTTGTCCAGCTTTTGGCATTGTAAATCCTATCCATCCATTTCATCCAAATAGCTTGTCAGCAATTGTTTGTTTTCTTGCTTAGAACTTGGACATATGCTTGTCTGCTTGGATTTGTGTCAGGGCCGGCATCTATATGTTAAATTGAAGTTCTGTCCACGTGTACCTTTTGGTCTAGGACTGCCAAATTCAGACGCAATTTATAATTGTCACACCAAAAATAATCAGTTTACCATGACAGGAGGGTATTATTTAAAGATTCAGCATAATGTGTTTCCATGCAGTGCTTGTAACTGTCTGTATCTTTGTACACTGGTAATTTGTGGAGAAACATACGCAGAACATCGTCAGCAACCGGGTCGTCAATTTTTGTTTTTGTTGACACATAGTAAGGGAAATTATGGCAGGGGATTCTGCACTGCAGTTCTTATGTTTATCTTTGTGGTCAATATGATACTTGTGCATGTCCTATGCTTGCTATCATCTCCTTTCCAATTATTCATTTACCAATAAATATGAGCGCGGATCGACGCTGCTTTGTCACAGAGTTCAAGATGCCACACTTTGCCTGCATTGCACATTACACTTTGGGTTATTTGCCTACCCTGCTTGGTAATGGTGTTGGTCAGATGCAATGTGCGCTTCGCACTGTCAGTTGTGTCTTTCTCCGGAAGCACAATTTTTTGTACATTTGCATCATTATCATGTGCGTGTGTGATAATGGGTACATCTCCCAGTTAAAGCTATCATATATTTTTTAATGCCTTCAAGCTTATGTTTTTGGGATACTTCTCTTCTCCCTTGGCTGCAGTTTCAACTTGACGCATACGATGAGTCACATTTCCCAAGCAGACGCTATCACTGAATTTGGCACTTTTGCAACAGCAGTGCCAAAAATTGGTCGGTATGTTTATTCCATTTATTGGTCCTATAGCTTCTTGTGCTGCTAACTCCGGATCTTTTAGAAGGGTATCAGCCACTGACTGCTGTGCTAAATAGTGTACAACTTTATCATAACCAAAATCTTCGTTTGTTGTTAAGTCAGCAAAACCTCTGCAAGGAAAATAGTGCTCACACAGATAATTTTGGTGTCTGGTGTAATTTTGTTCAAAAAGCTGATATTTAGCACATGTAAGTGTTTCTGTATTCTACTGGGCGTTGTACTCTTGCACAGTTGATGTAGGTATTGGTGGAGTATTACTCGTTATGTAAAAGTCCAGAAAACGGTGCATTATTTTCAATGTGGTCACCGTTCTTGGCTTAGATTCCAGTGTCATTGTCTTAGCTACTTTTGCTTTTCTTCATCTGTGCAGAAAAACTTCCAGAAATTCTATTTTCCCTTTCTGGTATTTTTGCATGCTTCTACCTCGCCAGGCGTGCCTACCTTTGGTCTGATTTATCGGATGGACACTTTCTTTTGGGAGGCACAATTTCTCTTCATTGCATATGCATTTTAATGATTTAGCGTTGTTTTACACTGTGGGGTCTCTTGAAGAAAAATTACCCAAATCAACACTGTCTGGTCTTAACCACTGCTCTCAGCTGTGTCAGCTGAATGGGAATCTCGGTATACATGTATGTGCAAGAAAAGCAGACACCCTAGTCTTACACAATTTATTGTTTTAAAGACAGGATAGCATTAAGATTATAAAGTTGTTAACAGGAAAAATTGTGCTTCAAAGCAATTCTGTCTGTATGTCTCCACAGGAAAGTTGTCATTTTGTACACTAATGGGGTCTCTCGAAGAAAAATTACCCAAGTCAACACTGTCTGGTCTTGTGAAGCTCTCCAGAGAGAAAAACATTCAATGATAAATGTTTTAAGTTGACATTTAGATATATTGAAGACCTATTATGCGTCAATTATAAACACTTTCAACCATAATATTTACAAATAAACCCTGATGATTTTAAATGAAAGGAAACTACAGAAAATGATACGGGATGTTCATTTCTAGATATACTGATCATTAATGATAAAAGTGATTTAAAGTTTAAATTGTGTGACAAACTTGATGATTTTGAATTAATATAGTAAATTACCCTCACATGGATAGCTAAGATCCACTTGGACCAGATTATAGTGTCTATGTGGTAAGGTTAATTGCCTTTGCTAGAGTATGCACAAATGTTGACAACTTTGGTGCCCTTCGTTAACTTCTATTTCAAAAACAAAATTCAAAAATGCAATTAAAGCAATGGTCTTTTTTAAGTTTTTGGGTAACAAGGAAAATTTATTACATAGACATCATTTGGATTTGTGATCTTATACTAATGATGTAGTAAACATATAAACCTAACCATTGTTGCTGACATTTTAGACGATACGACTCAAGTACGATACAATGAGTGTATGAGGCAAGATATTTCTTAAGCTTGAGAATTGCTAGCATCAAATCGATTGAAACTGGTACTAACTTTTGTTGCTACCTGTCTTAAGTCAGGAAAGAGATTTATTCCTTGAAACTGCATTTCCCATTCACTGAATGATATATAAAATACCACAAAGTTGTTGATATGTCTACTATGCACCTCTGGATTTCAATTTTACTTGTTTAATGAGTTACGGATTTTTATCATGGATGTTTCTTGTTTGCTTGAATTTACTGGTGCAATTTTTCTGGCGTTGTTGAAAACTGCTGTCTGATTCTATTTATCGTGACACTCATTACTTTTATTTCGTCAATATGACAACTTTTCATCTTTAGATATTCAATGAATAGTGTATTGCTTAATGGATATTCAAGTCTTGCTGTAATATCTGACGATGTTCGTTTTGATGGGCTTGTCGAGGTTTGGATAGATTTTGACCAATTTTTTACTATGATATTGATGTGTAATGTTGTCGTACTACAATCTAGACATATCAAGGCCTGGGGTGGCAAGCCAACAGCCTAGAGTAGATTTTGGCCAGATCTAGAGGCGGAAGAATGCATTTGCTGCCTTTTATTTTTTTTCAGAAAACGCCCCATATCTGTACAGAATTGGGCTCATACAGGGGAACATAAATGCAAAATATAAATTATTCTAGTGTTTAAATCATGAATCATCTATGGTTATATACACAACAATTTTGAATTGTACATATGACAGAGTATTGATGACAGAAAACGATGAGATACCGTCGTATGAGCGGGTAAAGATTGTCCTTAATACAAGCTGGCTTTCGCTTGAAACGTTTGGCACATAAAAATACATTGCGTTTTCGGTAGTAGTTTCAGTCAAAACAGTTTTGGCTAGGAATATCATGGCATTTGGTAGCATAACGATGCATGACAGACTAAGTGGCAAAATATTCATGAAATATTACGGTAAATCGTAATGAATATGCCTAAAATAAGATTTTCAAGCTCTATCTTTAAAAATGTCATTCAATTTCAATATATTTAGTTGTTTAAATCAAGTGCGAGTGTGAGCGATAAAATTTGCATAGCAGATAAGAAAAATAGCTTGTTTCTGAAGCAAAACAATTGATCTGAAAATAAAACCCCAAGTAAGTATATAATAATTACATACGGCAAGAAAAGCTATTACAAAATTATAAATTACTATTATTCTAAATGTTTAGAATGGAGGAAAATTATACAACCTCTTTTATCTGGCAATGATTTTGACAACTTACTTGAGAATTTACAACTATGACTAATCCAATTAGGAATCTCATTAACTGTTAATCGTAAGGAGTCAAATACAATTATTCGTTTAGTGGGTGTGTTGGCTATTTTAAGGTGCAACTGAAAATATATTTTAAGCTAAGAAAAAAGTATGAAAACTGAGGAAAACAAATATGATTAACCCATTTTAGATTCTCTCTAAATGTTAATCCGAAAAAAGTCAAATACAGCTGTTCCTTAAATAGGGTGTGTTGGCAATTGAAAGATGCAACTCAAAATCTATTTTAAGCTGAGGAAAGTGTACAATCGTAAGCTTAATCTTGAGGATATTTAAAGATAATTTTTTGCAGAAAGCCAATTATATGTCTTTCTTAATTTTTGATGGATAACATTAGAAATATTTACATAATTTTCGGTGTCCTTAGTTTTAAAAAGCACATAAAGAGTTTATTAATGATACCATCTGCATATAGTTTGGACTGAAATTAAGGGGAATCTACAATTAAATCGTTTAGGTATATACGGAATAAAAGTGGTCTAAGAATTGAACCTTGTGGTACGCCATTTTGAATAAGTAATGCTTAAGAGCAAATATAATCGAACTAAACATATTAAAATCTATCTATTAAATAATGTTTGAAGCCAGCCAATGCAAATACTCTTGACTCCATATTTATGTAATTTGTGAAGAAGAATATCATGGCAAAAAGTGTCAAAAGCCTTTGATGAATCCAAATGTACGGTCACGGGTAATTTGCGTCAGGTATTTTTACAGTTCTGTCTATAAACCCCAAAGTAGTGTTCCCCATGCAATTTAATTTCTTACTACCATTCTGACTTCCATATTATAACATAGTAAGACAAGTAAATGAAAGGCACAGCTATGTACGATGACAACGTAATTCTTAAATTTTACATCTTGCACCACTTTTTTTCGCAAATAAATTCGCGGACACGTAAGAGCTTATATAAATACCTTCAAAAGTATGCACCTTTATATAGGGCGCCAAACATTTTCATCTCTCCACCTGCAAAGGAATATGTGTATACTTAACAATACTCGCATAGAATTGACGTATTGATATTACATTCAATTTTAACAGGAATGCCCTTCTTTTTTGGCTATCAATATATCAATTTTGTACTTCGAAAAAGTTAGTTTCATACCGTTGTATCTCTTTAGCTATAGCTACTCACATGACTTCATTGCCTGCACACGTGGCCATACCTGTATTATTCCTTACACTACCAGCTGACGCGGCATACATAATAATCCTTACCTATCATGCAAGTTATTTATATATTAGACATTTTGTGCGTCTGCAGGTTCAAATGGAAGGCGCCAAAAGTATAAGGTTTCTCAAAAATACAATATAATAATGCCTTTCTTTTTTCGTCTCGGATGTTACATTTAAAATAGACAACCTGTCAAGTTTTATATCCTATCTGATAGCATCTCGAATGTTTTTTAATGCACAGCGTTTGCAAATGTTACAGATTTTCCAAGACACGGATCTGCTTCACTTGGACAACTGATCTTTTACATACACACAACTAACTGCCTTACTTTCCTAGAAATTCTCGAAATCCTTGTTTGTCAGATGGTACATGTGGGAGATCCATATGCCTTGCTGTACATTATTAATCCTTCCATGAAGCTTAAATGATGAATCAATGTTCCCGCGAAGTAAAAATTACTTGCGTATTAGCTGATCACACACACACACACACACACACACACACACACACACACAAGCGCCCACTGAGAGATCATTCATGCCATCAAATACATAACATTCTGGATGCCCATGTGAATATTGTGAATTTTAACACTTTCTAGATCTGGTTTTAGTAGTACTTCATCCTAAATTACATCTCACATCAAGTTAGAGAAATAAGATAAATTACGATCATCTTTCTATCTCACACCTTTCTACAGGAAACAGACTTTGATGCCAATATTTTCAACATTTTCCACTTTCAAGAACAAGATTATCTTGACCTTCGTGGCGTACGATACCATCAATACTTTCAGGTCATTTCATACATTGTCCGACATGTACATATCATTGATGCCTCACCCCCTTCCACCCTGTCCCCAAAAGAACAAAAGATGTTTATTATGTTATATTCCCCCAAACAAATGACCAAATGTCTTGGTATAAGTTCCGGGAAGTCCTTTGGCACCAACAGACAGTTCTGGACCCACATACACAAATTGGAGCCAGTTACAGAAACGACAATTTAGGTGACAGCCAACTGGACTGTGATAAGATGACGGTTATACATTACTTTTCTGTACAGGCTTGTATTTGGTGAGGAATTGCCGAGTTGACCCCCACTGCTTCCTTTCTGGTACCTTGTCTCAAATGTAAAAAAGCAGTCATAGCATTAAGTTATGCTGCAGAGTTTTTCTGACTTTCCAAATAACAGAGCTAAAATAGTCTAATAATCGTCAGGAAGCTAGCATGGCATGGAGCCACCACAAAGTGCCATACTCAAGTTTATGCATGCAAACCACAGTCAATTACAACAGGGGTTGAAATCACAATACAACCATTCGGTCCACTTCACTGACGTAATAACTGAAGTTTTGCAAGCAATTGCAGGACTTGGGCATCGTAGTTCCCTTAAACAGCACCACCTAGTTCCTTGAAGATGTCAGACTTTTGACTTTTTTTGGAACCAATTGCATCGACTCGTTTCTTTCCTATTCTTTAGCGAGCAAATCACGTCTTAGTGCCAAAATAGCTGGGGGTAATTTTCCATGAAACCATTGCAATTTTATTGCAGTAATTACTCCAAACAAAATGACCAGAAGTCTTCAAGTAAGCTGAGAGAGTTCATTTCAATTGCCACGAAGACCTGGCAAGTTCAAAGCTCGCACACATGAACCACAGCTTCTTACACAAAGGCAACTGGCGCTGTCAGACCGATGATATAATTCATCACTTTTCAGGCATGTATCTTGTGAGGAATTGCAGAGTTGTCCTTAATACCCCTGTGTGGTACCTCTCGTAATCACAAAAAGCCACCTGGTCATTGTAGCAACATACTACTTATCACACATGTATTGTTAAAACTAATACTTCCTATCAAGCCGTTTATGATAAAAAAAAAATGCACACTCGATCAGATTACTTCCCGTTGGGCATTTTGGGAATAGCTTATACATCATTATGATCAACAACGAATATTTTTCTTCTTCATCTATGTCTCTTTTTTTGGTACAGTCCTGTGACATGTACTTATTGATATTTTATTATATCTCCATGGGTGACAGACAAGCTAGAATAGACATTGCTCACAAGAATCGCGCCTTTGTTCTGATCTGGGACCCCAGATGGGTATACGCGACTCGCGACCTGGAAGGGGCTAAGAGGCGACCTGGTGCCCTAAGCCATTAATTTAGGCGTCCGACGACCTACCCAATAAAGTAACCGACTTGTGGACTTGTAACCTTACATCATGTTATATTTCAGACCTCGACAAAAAAAGGAGTTTTTAATATCTCGCTATATCTGCGTGTACTACCAGCAAAAGCCACGAAAGGCACCGCGGCTGTCTTGATCCTCAATGGAGGCAATTCTTTAACTCACAGTTTTCTGTGGGAAACATTATTTTCGAAGTCAGTGTTCCCAAAGGTTTTAAATTAATTCACTAAACATTTGTTTGTTTTCCGTTTGCGGATTGTGCCAAACATTTAGATATTGGTCAACAGGGACGGTAAATACATGGTAATTATACAGTAAAAAATGTAGGGCCTAAAATACCGAGACTAGTACAATATCAGTTTTTAATGGCACTTTGGAAAATTATATGGCATTTTCCTTCTTCGTTTTCGAAGTGCCATCGAGAGGTGATACAGCACTCAGTCCAATGTAATACGTCAATATCATCATTAAAATCCCATTCTCACTTCTTCATGCACCGTCGGAATATGGCTCTGCTTGGCAAAAAAAGTAAACACAGCAAACACGGGCTTGCAAGCAATTGGTTTTTGTTGTTGAATTGCACATGTGTGAACATTTAATCATGCTAATTCTAACATGTTATCCCAGTATTTGACAAAATCATTGTAAAGTAATGTTTTCTGCAGCCACACCTCTCATGATTTTACAGGAACCGAATTGGTCACCTCTAATACACACACACACACTTATATATAATATATATATATATATATATATATATATATATATATATATATATATATATATATATATATATATATATATATATATATATATATATATATATATATGGAAATATGGCTACAGTGAAACTGCATTAGCACATTCGCTCTCCTGTGGTACTTTCATTTTTTTCAAATTGTTAGACCTAGTCATACTTTAAACAAACAAATTAACATATATTCATTTCTTTTTACTTCGAATATATATATATATATATATATATATATATATATATATATATATATATATATATATATATATATATATATATATTTGCTTAAGGTCCAGTATTTCCGATGTTATGTGACTGTGTTTTATATGAATTTATACATCAGTATTTCGTTAAAAAAAGCTTCTGATACAGCCACATAAGGAAAGGTGTATTATTTGAGAATACACAATGGAATAATGATGGCAATACATACCAATGGAGGCAATAACCACAATAAAAAAAAATGTTAACATCCAAAGTTGTAAACATTGTGATTAACAGAGTCGAATAAGAATTAAATATATAAAGGTGACGTATTTTAAATTTTCAGTTATTATACAAGACTGCTCATGTAGTAAGTACATTGTCAAACCGTAAACACATTTATATAGTTTTAATTTAAAAAAAGTAGTACTTATTTACGATTTTTTGCTCTAAACGTATCCAATGTTTATAATTACATGTGGTGGTAGAAATGTATATTAAACGTCCAACACCCCAAAGGAAAAATAAGTGACCTGCGACCTGAAATATGCGAAATTTGTGTAACCTTGTGATCTGGACACCTGAAAAGGAGCGACCTGGAAAAGGGGGGGGGGGACATCTGGATCCCTCTATGAAGAAAGCCCTTAGGCCATAAAATTGTACGGCATGACTATCCCCTACTCAGACATATATATATATACTATCCTATTGACTAGTGTTAATTTCCAATTGATTCCTTGAATTTAAATTATGAAGAACAGAAGATCTAGATAGTTCTAGCAGCAAGGTGCCCATGTTGGTATTATGCAAGTTACTTTAGCCGTCATTAAATAATGCAAAGTTTAGCCCTAATGTTGTTCCAGACATTTTTCCATTGGGCGATACCATACAGAAAGTTTACCAAACGCTGACCAAGTGTTACGTCCCGACAACAATTGGAACCTCTTCACAGACCTATTGGGCAATACATCTACATATGGTTTTCGGCATCCAGAGAATAGGATCAGCAAATGGAGGTTATGTGTGCATGACCACATGGCGTCTTTATATTGTGCAGCAACTCCTGAACTACTTTTACTTTCCCGCGGCTCCATAAACGAAAACATGCAAACAACTGTTTTGACCCGTTTTTGCACGCCAGCAGACTTCATCTCCCCAGCCTGAAACTTTTCATCTTCTGTGTGAAACTACATGATAGTCTGTACGAAGGCGTTTTTCCATTCGCCAGCTATAAAGGGACAAACTTGTTCCATGCAGCTCGTATCCCTTCCTGCAGCGGGGACTTTGGCAGCCTGTGGGTTGTCTGGTGAGCGTTCCAATTGGACATAGCACATGGCCCTACAGCGGGCGTCAACAGGCCGTCTCAGTTACAAAATTCAAAAAAGATGAAGTGTATAAAGTTAATAACAAAAAACACTATTAAACGATATACAGTGGAACCTGCCTATGAGCCCACCTCTACTTAGGAACCACCTGTGCTAAAGGACCAGTCTCAACATCCCCATTAGCATATTTTAGTCTGATTTTACCTGCCTTAAGGGACCACCTGTCAGAATGGACCATTTTTCACAGGTTCTGTGGGTGGTACGTTAACACAGGTTCCCCTGGTCTTTCAGCAGAAATTGTCGTTCTCCCGGACCAGGCTATGGAAATCATGATGGAAAAAAACTGAGCTGAATTATAGATTTAATAATGTCGACCGCTTTTTGGTACTGTGACACACCCTTGTTCACAAGGTCTAGCCCCACTGCCTGGAGGCGCCATATTATTCACGGCTTCAGGTTATATTGCTTTTTACATAAGGCATGTTGCACTGTGGAGATACAAGTGTCCATTTTGCGATGGGTCTAAATGTATTTTTAATAATTTCATATTTTTTTTACACATATCCATGTCTGATTTTATACATTTTGCATTATTTTGCAGTTGGTACGAACGCCAATGCCTCCACAGAATGTTTTTCCTAATATGGATTGCTAATAAACTTGTAAACTTGTATCCTAAAAATTATTTATCAAAACATTTTGCCTCAAAATCTTTTTTCCCCTGCAAATAGGGATTTTCATACGTTTTCCTGACCAAAATAAAGAAATCGTTACAGCCAACAATCATGTGTTCACAATGACACTGAACACAGAGCACTGTTATTTCGACTGCCTGCATGATTTGGTGGTAAAAAAATTAACAGGGGTCTCGGAGTTGTTAGAATAATTGTGTTCCTTAGCGCCAGTTTAAAATCTCATAGCAAAGCCTATCAATATTAACAAAATAACTTAATACAGGATATGGAATATTGAAGGAAAAAAGATATGACAAAAAGACACCAATGAAACCTTCTGCTGGATAATGACAGGACGTGATTAATGTTTCCCAAATAACCCTGCCATCATTTGGTGGCCCGCAGAAGGCGGGATTATGTATCACCAATGATCTTGTCAAATCAATGTCACATGTGATGCGACATTTTTCATTTTGCTTGTCGAGTCAGCCACGTGTGGGTCACATGGGGTCACGTGGGTTTCGGCGTATGCGAGAGACAGTTCAAGGTGGGTATCACTGAAAATGCATTTCACCAGCAAATGTCATCAGTAGGTTAAACAATTATGAAACTACAATACAATACGCGGCACTAGAGTGTACGCAATACCTTGATCCCAGACGAGCACTAACAGATGGGCATATTTCTTGAATAGTCTGTTCACATCACTTGTTGAAAGAGAAAATTTTGATAATGATGTACATGCATGTACACGTTTGTTCATATACTTTGAAAATCAATTTGGTGAAATTGTAATGTTTTTCTTCATTGTCCGTTGTTAAGAAAACATAAGAGTCACTCTTCAGTTCTGCGTACCTTGGTTTGCTTTTGGCTGTTAAGCCGGCGGAATTGAATTTATAAAGAATTAACTGTGTTTGCAATATAAAGTAGGGACACACAAAGCAGAATACAGTTGTAAAATGTATCAACTTAGGAGCGGATAATGTATGAGATACAGACTATGCCCGTGCCCAACAGTAGTAATTATGTCTGTGTGCCAACACACACATATTGTTTTTCTAGGAATTCTTTCTGTCTTTCTGTCTTTTTTCTTTCTTTCTTTCTTTCTTCTTTACAGGCAAATTTGTCCGACATTTCATTTGAAAAGTATTACACGTAGAAACTCCAAACTTGGCATAATTATGCTTCTATAGATGAAGTCTCGCCTTTTTTATAATGAGAGGTCATACTTTTCAAAATTATGCAAATGAGGGATAATTAAAGTTTTAAATCTTCAATATCTTATAAACAATAGTAGATGTGGTTCCGAGTGTAAAAGAGTTGGATCATAGCAAGGCAAAGATCATCTCAAATTTCAAGGTCATGTCAAGGTCAGAGGTCATTTTAGGCCAAAATGTCATTTTTGAGGTCATCTCAACGTCAAAGGTCATTTCAAGGTCAAAGGCCACTTTCGATGGTGGCTTTCTTCTAACCATAACTTGGTCAATTTTTATCCAATTTTGATCATGTTGGGCTCCAACTGTAGCTATTGTAACATTGCACCTTTTGGAAGCTACGTGTGACCTCTAAAGGTCAAAGGTCAAGGTCATTTGGACCTTTAAAAGTTTCATCTTGTCATAACTTGCTTAATTTCCATCCAATTCTAATCATGTTGGACTCAAATTGTAGGTACTGCAACACTGCACAATTTTATAGGAACATGTAATCTCAAAAAGGCAAAGGTCAAGGTCATTTGGCCCTTTGAAAGTTTCATCTTACCATGACCAGGTCAATTTTCATCCGATTTGTTTCATGTTGGGCTTAAAGTGTTGGTATTGTAACACTGTGCAATTAACATGTGACCTCTTAAGGTCAAATTTCAAGGTCATTTGGACTTTGAAATTTGCAATGTAATGTGAAGTACCAAAAGATAAAAGTTGTTACATTTAATATTTACAACTTTTGAAGGCATACAGACAGATTTGCTTTGAAGCAAATCTTCTTTCTTTGTTTTGATTTACGAGCTTAAGCTTAAATATAGCCAAATACAACATATGTACACATAATTTTTTTGCAGCTTGGTTGCTGAAGGGTGCATGTCCATCGTTAAAGTCTGAAGCAATGCACCTAAGTTTGTATGTATCACCAGAAATAATATTAGACGGGTTTACTACTTCTGGGACTGTCAGTCACCTCCGTGAGGCATGCATACCGCCTAAGAATTATGTGTCACATTTGTTTTTCAAAATCAGGACCTTCATATCCACATGTTACCTGTCAAAATTTTATTAGAATCTGTGGTAAAGGGCTCATCCCCGCTCACTACCACCACCCCCACAACAGATCATTTCGGGCCCACCAAAGTGTCACCAGATTTGCACACGGGAAGATCATGACCTGTGGAAATTCAATTGTCCGTTCTGGCCACCGAGATGGCGCAGCGATACTTCTCGATTCATTGCGAAAGATAAAACAGCTAGACATAGAGGGTGAATGGGAATATGGCACCAAGAAGATAAATATGTGTGATGCTACAGTCTGTACATTTAAAATAGATTATGACATTTTGTACGACAGCGCGATCGGTCTGACCAGTGGGAAGGTGAAAACGAATAGTGTACAAAAGGCTCTATGCCAGAAAGAAATTGAAGCACTTGTAAAGCGGCGAATATCAATACTTTGATACATTTATCTGATTCAATGTTAAATAATGGGAGAGCCCACAAAACCAAACGTTTAAAATTGTGACGCCAAGGCCATCCTAGCGTTGTAAAATAAGGTCCATCAAGGTCACTTATTACTTTTTATTTGTAAAGAAGTAGAAAAAAATAACGTAAGTATGTAGTTGGTGTGACAAAATATGATAATGTGGTACTCCTTTTGGCAAATGAGTCAAATGCAAACAGGATCAAACCGATGCAGTATAGAGGTCGTAGGAACAAAGCAGTAAATGCACCTTATATAACTAGGCCGCGGCGGCTTAGATGTTTCACTGATTCTTACTTGTGTCCACTCATTTGCATTCAATTTGCGCCTTGCGTTGCCAAGCGGATGCTCTAAAGTGTACCGTCCCACTGAGTCTCTTTTTTCGACGTTCAATAGGAGGTATTCATATTAACTGAGATCCTGTGCTGCCACTTAGGCTGCAGTGAGGAACTTTACAGGAAGGAGGGCAGATTCATGTAGTAAGCATGGCTAAATATGGTGCTCTGATAAAAACTCCATAAAACAAAAAGCTCAAGAAAAATCATTCACTAAGTTTTAAAACATTCAAGATGCCAAACACATGTAGAAAATGTAATCTGTTTGATAGAAAAAGTGTTGTTTCTGGATGGTAAGTTACATAATTGGTACATGTGCCCTTAAAATGGCTGAAGCAAAGTTCTGTTGCCTAGCAACTAAGGGGACCGGAGCAGGTCCGCAGCTGATATTGTGAAATATGAATACATCCTATTCAAGCAATTGTGAAAACTACTGAACTCTTGTATCACCATTTGTATTTTAACAAAAACAGGCGAGCCCATGGACTGGCGTGTTGACGGTGAACTCACCGTGACACCGGAACGCGCAGTGATATTTCCCACACAGACTACGAAAAGTCACTTCTCTATACAGTTGACCAAAAACGCACACCAAAAGAATTGCGAGCGTTTCGTTTCCCATGCTCAATAGAGAAAATGTTAATACAGTTATCTGCACTCCACAAGCTTCAAATATGGCGAAATTCTTTTAGGTGTACAGACTTGTTTTGCCGATTGGAGACGTAAAACAAATAGACACAATGCGGAACTGTTTTAGAAACAACAGAAAATGAAGAAAAAATAACATCATCAAATTAATTTTAACAAGTAGATGAACAACTATCCACACAATTTTTTCAACAACTGACAATTCGATGCAAATTCCTACTTATAAAATAATCTATTTTTGCAATTTTTCCAGATGTTAATGCACAGAATGACCTGACAATGTGCACAATCATTTTAAATACATGTTAATATCAAATAGCTGGTCTTGCGCTGATTCATTATCCAGCTTTTTTAGGGGGGGTGATAAAATAATTATTGATGATGATGATGATGATGATGATGATGATGATGATGATGATGATGATGATGATGATGACGACGACGACGACAAAGACGACAAAGACGACAAAGACGACGACGTTCACAAAGACGACGAGACGACGACGACGACGACGACGACGACGACGACGACGACGACGATGATGATGATGATGATGATGATGATGATGATGATGATGATGATGATGATGATGATGATGATGATGATGATGATGATGATGATGATTTAATAAAGCCAGATGTTGGCAGTACTGTTTAACTTTCTTTTAGGTCGTAGGTGCTCTTTGAATACTTTTTGATTGATAAGTAGCCAGAATTAGATTTAAAAAGGAGAAATCTTGCTTGAAATTTAGAATAGAAATACAGTAAAACCTCCCTAGACCGAACACCATTGGGACCAGAAAAAAATGTTCGGTATAGTGAGGTGTTTGGTATAGGGAGGTTTGCTTACATTGGAAGTACATATTTGGGACCGAGAAATGGTGTTCAGTATAGAGAGGCGGAGGTGTTCAATTAGAGAGGTTTTACTGTACATCAATCACAATACAGCTATAAATTATATCAAACTTTGAGAGGTAAAATTGGTGCAGAGTAAAAATTAATGTAACTTGTGGAGCACATTTGATCTTGACCCTGACCTTCGATTGGTTATATGCAAACAGAAAGTGAGAGCATATACTATCATGCGCATAACCACGACGCAGAGTTCAGCATGGAAGAGTTGACCAAGGCAATCATCGGGTCAAGGTAGTGTGGCCTAAGCAAAGGGACTTCGTGACTGCGAAATCAGTCGTATCCGAGATCTTGGCGCTAAGAAGGTAGCCAAATTTGGTAACTGGATTGTGAAAGGTCCGCATTAGAATGTATTTACGACTGAGGGATCATTTGGATCAAAATGTTATGAAAAACACATTACCTCATATTCAAAAATATTGACAAACAGATAGGTAAATGGTTTTATGATAAGATTTTTTTTTCTTTAAAATTTGCTACCAATCAGGACACTGGATACTGGACAGACTTTATTAGCTTCATTTGATCTTGCGATCAAATACAAGAATAAGTATAACCTGTTTCATCAGCTATGGCTTTATTTGCTCGTGCATAAAAACAACTGTGCAGAAACACAATATGGAAAATTAATTGCTGGTTTCGTTTAAACTTATTTCATTACATGATCGGAGATTGTTTCCCGATATGAATCTCTCTTGTACATCGAGATGTAAGATATGTAGTTTTTTATAATAGGCACTGAGGAAGATAGACAAAAACAGCAAAACATCACGGAAAATGACTTCATTGATCTGGCAAGGCTGTTGGTGACATAGACAAGCGAGGCTGTTGGTGATCCAGACAAGCGATATAGTGTACATGGGTATCTCAGCTGGCACGCACCATTGAATCAATGTAATTGACGTTGGTCCCACGTGGTGCCAATGTTGCTTGTGTTGATCCTGCGTTATCCTTCCAATGTAATAAAATTACCAAGCAGCTGAAACGAAAGACAAATTCCGGTTGCTATAGTTGAAAAGAAACGTCCGGAAAGCTTGCAGAATAAGCATTACTGTGTTTTGATGGAGCAGATGAGTATTTTATTCGGCACTAATTTCCAATATTCCAGAGAAATGCTCTGAAATTCCTTTTCTTCACGCTCTGTAATATCCGATATATGGATTGTGGCAATAAATCTTGATATGATCCTTCATCAATACAAAGTAATATATTTATATGCAAACTTGAGCAAATACAATACCGGCAGAATTTATGACGTGGTGTCAAGGTTCATGGTAGGGATCCAACAGCTCTTTATCATTGCAGTGCGTGGTGGGTCATTTAATACTATCACAGCTATGAATCCGATACGAATCTTTCTTAAATATGAGATTATCTGTCATATTTTGGCAACAAGTTGACTCACCGATCTTAAGATATCGATGTGGAAGTATCCGCAGCTACCTGTATCACGGAAGTGTCGCCCACTGTAATTATCCTGTCCATCCACTTAATTTCCTCTTGTCGCCTCGGATACCCTTTCAGGTGGGGCGTTCAGATCTCATGTTTTCGTGCCTGACATGACTGAAGTTGGAACGGCAGGTAAACTTGATCAAATTTGGATTGTCACAAGTTAAGTTTCATTGTCATAGATTTAGCTTCAAAATCGGCTTGGGGTGGCGGGTAGGGGTGGTGTTTGGTTTTCTTTAGGGAGGGGGTCTTTTGGGTTGTTTTGTTTTGGGATTTTTTATTGTGTCTTAGTTTCGGATGACAGCTGAAAGCCTCAGCTATCATCAGAAAACAAAGCAAATTGCCGGACCACTTAAGCGTGTTTTTCTCTCGGTAGACCTATAAAGAACAATATATGTGACTACGTACGTCTTCTAAACGCTGTTGTACATAGATGTCTTTCGAACTATGATTGATAGAGGTCAGACAATAACACGGGGCATGATGGCAAAAATATAGAAACCGGATCACAACTACGTTTTCAACATTGATTTTCTTAATGTAATTCATATGTAGTTCATATTTCACCTTTGTAATTTTGAACTGTGTCTCGAACTGTAAATGCTTGATCCGGTTTGAAACAAAAGCGTTTCAAGAGGAAATTATCTTTTCAAACTTCAGAAGTTTGTTCAACTTTATCTTCATGGCTTGGGAACGATTTTTTAAATAGAGACACATTATTACTATATATTGATAAGAAGATCATGAGAGAATATATAATTAGTTCGGTGTCAACGCATGGTCAAAAATGCAAACATCTGGAAATTCATGAAGCGGAGAAAATGCAATAGAAAGTGCCCATGAGACCCTGCCAGAGGTCTTATTGATGATATATCCCAGATGTGATTATTGATCAGATACAAAATAATCCTTGAGACAAAAATGCATATGGCAAAACAATAACCGTACTTTAGATTGTTCAAACGTGACACGTTTTGAAGCATTTCTCGGTTTTCTTCAGGCGTGGTTTCTATCGCGCCAGGATTTTCCTGACTGTATGTAGTGTTCACAAAGGGCTTGACCCTGGCAACTCCAACACTACCCAGTCTGTGTGGCCATGTTGAACTTGGTGCTATCAATATCAGTGTATAGTATTCCCATTTTGAGACCAGGCCGACTTTCTGTCGGGGCTCTGAGCCACTACAAGGGTACCTGACATCAGTGATAAATCATCGGATGATCACACTTCAAGCTGGATCATGTGGCTTTGTCCAAGTGGCCGTAAAGAAGACCAGAAAGATATTGTGTGGCTATAAGGTTCATTTTGTGGCTTTGATGAATGCTGCCAATTTAATTTCCAAAACGACGTAAATAGCAAAATATTGAGATAAATGCGAAGAGTTCAAGGGCTTCCTTCCCTATTTGAAAATACCCCGTGGGACCCTGCAGGGTATAGTAGGGTGGGAGTATTGTGCTCTTGACGCTGTAAAAACACATAGTTTCTAAAACAAGCCTTGATATCCCGTCCATTTTGTCCTGCATGCGTTTGAAGTGGTGCGGTACTTCTCACAATTCCGGTTTCGTAAAAATTGACCGAGGTCAGTAGAGGTCGCAAATTACGTAACGATATACTGCGTGTGTTTACGATGCTATATATGCCGGAGCATTTGATAATGTTGCACAATTTCTCAACATGGTGCTGGTTTTTATCTGTTTTCGGTCAAAGATGAGCAAAAAGATCCTTTGATAAATCAATTGATAAAACAAAGATTAAGTGTCATGAGTGAAGGTCCTTGCTTAAGCCCTAAGAACAGTTTGGTTTTGACATAGAATATCCACTTAACCTTAAAAGCACTTACCTAGACAGGAATTGCAGATAGATGACCTGAGCATGATTAGTAAGATTTTACCAGTGATTATCACATGACATAATTATGTCTAAAAGACGATAAGTAAAACATTTCAAGTTGTTTTGTTTATTTTTGTTTATTTTGGGGGTCTTCTTTAATTTTTTTTTTTTTTTTTTTAGTTTGTTTTGTTGTTGTTTTTTTTTTTTCGATTATAAATTGACAGCTGTATTTGCTTCAGCTAAGAATTCGAAGCTATACTTGCCTTTTAACGTTTGCTGGAAGCACACATACACAACTTTTTCTTTAAATGCCAGAGGTCACATGACCACGAACACTTAATGTGAAGTTGGATACTGGATAAAATTATGACAATAGTTTCAGCAAGGGCTTGGTCATTAACGCTTGAAAGCCTCTTGGAGATAGGTTAACACGATAAATGATGCCAAGAAGTACCAACAGATCACAAGACCAACCTGTTTTAAACTTGGCCGTGACCACCTGGGTGGCTGTCTGGGGCCAAAAATTTGAATCACAATCCAAAGCAAAATTACGCTATTCCCGGACTAACCGCCCATCTCGCATCGTCTGAAGAAGGAGATCATGGACCACAGAAGAAATGTGCAAAAATCGAAAAAACAAAACAATGTCAGTTTTACATTATATGAAACATAACCTGGACAAACAAAGTATTTTCTGGTGGGAGGGAAAGGCGCACGGAAGGGGTGAAAACTGATAGCTTCCCCAGTCCTTGTTCCAATAAATGGGCGGGGACAAATGACATTAGCAGTGGGTTCAGCAAACTTCTTGGCTTGTTTACTTTAGCAAATATGATGATAAATATACCTCCTGTTTAGCTGGGGCTTTCAATGTTTAATATAAAGTCTTGCGCTTGGCACCCTTCCTGATACAATTTCTGTACTTTATTCCAAGAGCAAAGCACCAAGCTTTTTAACATATTATACCTATAGCCTTCGGTGACTATGCCATATGCAAAGTTTGGTGCATTGTTCTTTGCGTACATATAGCCAGTGGTAAATATGCTACCTGCAGTGTTTGGTGCTTTATTCCAACATGTAAAAATCTTTAAGTTTATCGAGGAATCAATATTCCTGATTTTCTAGGGGGGGGGGGGGGGATCGGCACGGTCGGGTTTATTTGACCCGGGATTCCTTGTTCCACATGTACATAAACACAGGATACATCAGAAATAATAAAACACCGGAAGATTATGTTTTCAAGCCAATCGGGGGATTGTTTGGTGGTTAATATGGTTTTGGTGAAACCCACTCCACAGAGTTGACAGCCATGGAATTTATGGATAGACTAATTTTAGATATGGATAATGGGCAGATCCCAATCAAGGTTTTTCTTGATCTTTCTAAAGCATTTGGGACCTTAGGCCACAAAATTTTATTGAACAAATCACCCCATTAGGGTGCTAATGATACTGCTTTTAATCTATTCAAAAGCTACCTAAATAATACAAAAGAATACGTTGCTTGTGATGAAAATAAATATAACTCTTTTGTGATTTCCACAGGAGTTCCCCTGGGATCAATTTTAGGTCCTCTGCTCTTCCAGATCTTCATAAATGATGTAACATTAGCCTCCAATCTTTTGAAATTTATGATCTGTGATGACGATGCAACTTTATTTATTCTTGTGCGACCAAGTGATCACCTTGGAGCAAACTGTTTTGCCTCTCACATCACAAACTCCGAACTTAAAAGAATATGTATTTGGTTGGAGTTGAATAAACTGTCCCTTTACGGTAATGAAAACAAAATTTATGATTTTCCATCAACCCCAAAGAGAAATAGTAATACCTATTCTTCAAATTGATTCAGTAATGATCGTATGTGTGAATGAATTAAATTTTCTTGGCCTGCTGATAAATAAACATTTGTCATGGAATAGTCATATTCAAACGATTGCGTCCAAAATTTCTCAAACAATTGACATCATGACCAAAATTGAAAATTTTTTCTCCCATCAGACATTCTGCTAACAATTTAAAACACTTTAATTCTTCCCAGATGGACTTCTAACTTAGGGACATAAACTTGAAAGACTTCAGATTAGACTTCAGAAAAAGGCCATTCAAATCATAAACCATAGTAAATACAACGCACATACTGATCCCATACTGATTTAAAGTCGAGTAATGTATTAAAATTAGATGATATATACAAATGACAACTCCTAAAACTTTATTTTAAATTACAAAACGATCGACTCCCAGCCTACTTCTATTTTTGACCTGTTACACCAACTCCGCAAGTACATAACCATTATACTACAAGGAAACAACTTTTTTTTCAACGTACAGTTCTCATATAATTTGCCAGAAATGTTTTGCGACATGAAATCTTCGTATTTTGAATATAGCACCTGAACGTATTTTGGAGAAAGTACATACTCATAACTATTTTGGATTCTTGCTGTATATCAAAAGAAAATTTGTTCAAAATTGTGAATAATCGTTTACAACTCGAACTGCTATATTTGTTATTCTAACTACTGTTGTATATGAATTACTGCTGTGAACAATTAGCGTCTCCATGATCACCCTATTATTATTGTTATACTCTTATATAGGGTGCCACACATGAAAGCGGTCTGTTAAATGTCTTAATGTGTGTCTCCCTGACCTACTCATGCTTATCTATCTGCATTATTGTTTGAACTTTTTGTTCTGATTGTATTCATGTGTGCTTATTTTTGTAAGACTGTCTGATGGTTCAAATAAACATGCTTGAATCCTGTGTTGGCTGGTGATGTTTTCAAATTTATTGTTACATGTATGCAGTAGGACAGACAGTTAATCTTCTCAAAGTAATTCAATTAACAGTGTTTTCACTCCTACAGACTACACACCGTTCTGCGACCATTCTTTTGTTTACGAACACCGCTATGGTGATTGAGTCGTCCGGTGTCTTGACCTGGTGCCAGTGATGTTTTGATATTTTGTATTACGCCTTGCGGCACGAATAGCGAAGTCTCTGAAGTCGCCGATTTCCCGAAACTGATATCTGCAACATGATCGTGTGTTACACCCTTCATAAGAGGGGCAAGAGAACAAATGAGATGGAGTTCATGTCATATACTGACCTTCATTACTGTCACTTTCCAATAAGTCCATGTTCTTCTCTGATACGCGTGAGATGGCAACACAGTTGAGCGTCACCGAGAAGATTTTTAGGGACTCTTTATAGCACAATGTGCTTCACACACTTTTACCGGTAGAAGGGTACATCAGAGCCCTGGTCACATGGAATGGCCATGCCCAGTCATTTTCGCTTGATTAACATGTCCTGATGCTAACGTTTAATTTGAACTGTGTATATTCATTATCTAAAATCCGGGTAATGATTGTGCCTATAGCACTTTTCTAACCTATTTTGTGAACCCTTTTTTTTGGAGGGGGGGGGAGGCTGGAGGGGTGCGCTTTCAGAAACCTTTGAAAATCAGCTGTTTATTCCTGTTACACATTTGGTAATTTTGGGGTGCTGTTTAATTTAAATTTATAGCAGGTGCTTTTCAAAGTCAGTGCCAAGCGTATTTGTGAGAGGTTTTGTATTTGTTAACACTTTTCAAAGCAAACATATAGTTGAGCACATTATAAATAAAACAGAGGCACAGCGACAATTTTACATTGTTAAGGCAAAGGAAGGGCACTTCAATTGAATAACTTTGAGACACTTTAAGGTCATTGTACGACACATTCATATTAGCTACGGGGCTGCTGTTGCGCGTATAGCTCGAGGAAAGACAGTTGGAGATCGTGAAATGTATTTCTTTCCATCAAGAGATATACAGAAGATGATCAAATAGTGTCATCCGCTCAGTCTTGGTACTTGTCGCCTTTGCACCCATACTACATAGTTGCGGTTCCGCTGTACCTGTCCAATGGCTCTTCTCGTGATCTGGTCCATTTTTGCACAGTTTAATAGTTTACTGTCACAAACCGACCACTAAAACAATCTTGCTGATTTTTCAAGTTACAGAGACCCAGTAAGTCCTGCATGATAACACTATACCATAACTTAACGTGGCACTGTCAGATATACCGCATCGCTACAAAAACAAGCAAACGCCTTGTGCTCCTTACTTAACCCTTTCCCCCTTGAATTAAGACTGAGTCAACAGCTTTCCTTGGCATGGGGTGGGCACTAAGTGCCCAACCCATGCCAAGGAAAGCTGTTGATCTGGGGCATCTTGATAAGTCTCATGTACATTTCTCAGTCAAATTGTTTTTCATAACTGTTGAAATTAGTAGAATACACTGAAGCAGACGACATTTGACCTCCAGCCGGTTTTGGCCGGTTTGAGGGGGAAAGGGTTAAATTCAATTTTCCCAGGAAAACACTGGAAAAATTGTATCTTACAATGGTTTGCCCTATCATGGAATATGGGTGCATTCTTTTTGACAACTGCACCCAAGAACTGTCAAATTTACTTGAAGGTTAGCAGTGCGAAACAGCCAGGATTTGCACTGGGGCTGCAAAATTTACCTCCAACGATCGCGTGCTGGCAGAAATTGTTTGGGCGCTACTTCATACCCGGGGAGAATTCTTTGAATTATTCCTACCACATAGAGTGATACACAAACTTTCTCCTCAGTAGGCCTACCTATACGACCGAAATCCAAATTATGTGCTCCAACAAACACGCGGTCCTTTAGAAAACCCCGCCGAACTGCAACAAATTAAATATAGTAATGACCGCTTATATACTTCTCTTCTCCCTTCAGCCATTGCATCATGGAATGACCTACCACCTGCAGTAAGAAATGCACTTTCTCTGTTTAATTTTGCATTGAAGTAAAAGAAAAAAAAAGTTGTTGTTCTTTCAACGTGTAATACCCTCTTATTTTTCACATGGAAAAGGCGTTGCTAATATAGTTCAGAACCGACTTCGTTTGGGTCAGTTAAAATTAAATTCGCATCTGTTTGGCATTAAAATTGTCCCATCTGCAGCCAGTTCCTGCAGCCACCTAGTGGAAGATACCTCTCACTTCTTTTTTCATTGCCCGCTGTACTATCCTCAAAGATGTAAACTTCTACATGATGTTGTAAATGTGCTTGCTCCAGTTGTCAAGCCAAGTCTTTTGGTTCTTCTTGTTCCTGATAGACTATTAGAAATCATGTTTAATGTCGGTACTGATCTCACATATGAATTGAAAGTTGTTATTTTTTCTGCAGTACAATTATGTATTACAGAGTCAAGACGCTTCATCTATTGATAATGCTTATATTCACTGTATCGCATCTCAACATTTTATTAGTACACAGTCTTTTGTGATGTCCTGTGTGTTGTGTACATAACAAGTGTGTCACTTATGTACTTGAGATCCATTCGTTTTTTTTGCTCTGTACCTACTAGGTTATCCAGTTTTTGAAATAAATATATGTTTATAATACAATACAATAATTATTACTAGCTACAGCTCCGAATGGGTGAAACATGAGAGGCTTTTACTGCTAAACAAATTGCAATTTCAAAGGTCCACAAAGCACCCGGATGTAACGCCGACATGACTGCCCATATGATCGAGAAACGTACAAGCAGATTCCTCAAGACCAAAAACCTCCTGGCTGTTTTTTCTATTGAGCATTATGTGGTGCTATTGACGCCAATCCTGGCCAAACACACAGGTACCCTTAAGATCAATGCACAAAGCCGGTAAAAAGGAGCAAAAAAGGAATCTACTCTAGCATTGTGACATTTGCAATCTTTGGTTCCACGCCAAATGCTTATCGCATCCTAATTAAGAATGTGAAAGACTACCCGTTAGCACTCAATCATGGTGTTGCTGTACATGCTCAATGCCAAATTTCAGTGGCTCATCCTTTGGGAGTAGCAACAAAAGCAGCAGTTAACCACAGAGCAGTAATGCTGAAAATATCCCAGATGAAGACGTTCCAGTAACCGAGACTATTATACCAGGGGAACCATTATATTGTGATGAACACAACCAAGAACACGATGAGCTGCCTCGTGAGAACGACCATCTTCCCAGGCAAACCCAGAACGAATATGCATCAGAGGATATATATGAATTCTTCAAATTTAAGAAGGGCGTCCATTTCATTCATCTAGTTGTAAGAAGTTTGCTACCCAAAATTGATGAGTTTCAAATGATCTCTCAGCAAACTAATGCCTCAGTAATAGGAATTACAAAGACCAGACTTGATAATACAGTAACAGACAATGAATTGAGTAGCCCAGGCTATCTTATTGAGAGAAATGATCAAAACGGAAATGGAGGAGGAGGAGGAGGATGTCTAAACATAAAGGACAGTTTAGCTTACCACAGAAGTGAGGACTTGCTTAATGACCAAATGGAATTTAGTGGCATAGACATTCTTTTTCCCAAGTCGAAACCGATTTTAGTAGGGGTGGGCTATAGACCACCAAAAGACACTAAATTTAATGACAATGTTGAAGAACTGTTCCTAAACTTCTCTCAATTTATACAAAAAGAATCTTATATTATGGGTGACTTCAATACAGAGACTAACAAATAACAGACTCTTTTCTTTACAAGTCCTGGATCAATTTTATGAACATTTTTTAGGTAAAACAGACCTTTTCTGACTATACCAGGATAACGCCTATATGATCTAGCTTCTTAGATTTGATAATAGTATCATATACGAAACTCAGTCTGGCACCATACGGTGTGGTTTAAGTGATCATTTGCGAACATACTGTACAAGTGAGGTGCAAAGAGGCGTTTTTAATGTGCCACCTTCGAATGATGAAACCACAAAAGGACACTCTCTGTCAGTATCTGGAACAACAAGAGTGGAATGATATTCTAAACAGAGAAAATGCAAATGAATCTTAGGGTATATATAAGAACATCTTTTACTGCAGTAATGGACAAAATTGCCGCAATTAACCAAGCCAAACTAAAACAAAGAGGTAAACACTGGTTTAATGGGGTTATACTAGACCTTATCAGGAGAAGGGATAAAGCTGTTTTTAGAAAATTACAAAAGAATAATTGAAGAGAACAAAGACTTTGCTAAAGCTATGGAACACCAGCAATTCTCTTGGCTTACCAGGCAAACAAACAGTTTCAACAGGAAAATAGGTTTGCTTAACCCTTTCCCCCTTGAATTAAGACTGAGTCAACAGCTTTCCTTGGCATGGGTTGGGCACTAAGTGCCCAACCCATGCCAAGGAAAGCTGTTGACCTGGGGCATGTGATTTTGATAAGTCTCATGTACATTTCTCAGTCAAATTGATTTTCGTAACAGTTGAAATTAGTTTAAAACACTGAAGCAGACGACATTTGACCACCAGCCAGTTTTGGCCGGTTTGAGGGGGAAAGGGATAATGATGTTGCAGCCTGCCAAATGCATTTTTTAACATTGCCTCTAAATTGGCAGCCCAGCTTCCACAAAGGGCTTTTACCTTAAACAAACAAAAAGCTCACTTGGCTTTTCAACTGTATCTGAGGTTGAAATACTAAAGTTACTCTTTGCAAAATCCACAGCACATGACAAGATTGGTGCCAGATTCTTAAAGGTTTGTTAAAATCTATTGCTACACCTCTGACCCGTGTAATCTATCTTTCATTACAGAAGAGAATATCTCCAAATGACCTAAAGGTAAGGAAAGTGGTTCCAACTTACAAAGAGGGCAATGTAAACCAACAAGGTAAGTATAAGCCAATTTCACTCTTTCCAGTAGTGTCCAAGATTTTTGAACGAAATGGTACACAGCCAACTCCAATAATACCTGATGGAGAAGGGACTGTTATATGGTCTACAATCTGGTTTTTGCCCCCCCCCCCCCCCCACTCAACTGACACAGCCCTAACCTATCTGTAAGATCAGATTATATTCAATACAGACAAAAGGCTTTTATACAGGATAAATATTAATGGACCTCCAAATGCGTCTGATACCATTAATCCTAAAATCTTGCTAAAACAAACATCCAATCTATTGGAACCAAAGATCCAGTGATTACATGGTTCACTAGCTATCTCAAACAACGCCAATTTGTGGAAATTGATGGCACCATGTCTTACCTGCTTGACATCAATTGCGGAGTCCCCCAGGGATCCAAACTGGGAGCCTGCTGTTTTATATCTATATTACTGACATGAAACCACACATCATGTAAACTGTTCCTATAGGCTGATGACGCAGCTATAGTATACCAAGGAAACAGTTTCAGGAAATAGAAATAGTATTGGGCCAAGAGCTACATTCTATACAGAAATTGTTGGAGGTCAACAGACTTCCACTGCATTTGGGAAAAACAGAAAGCATACTCTTTGGCTTAAAGAGGAAACCCACAATTTCATCAAAAATTAAAGTAGGTTGCAACGGACGCGAAATTCAAAGTAAAGAGAAAATGAAGTAACTAGGTTTAATCCTCGATCAGGATATGACTTGTAAAAACAGGAGATGGTTAGTAAAAAAATAAACCAAGGCTTGAAATTCCTGTACACAAAATTAAATTTCTGGCGCAGAAAGAAAGAAAAACACTATGTCCTGTACTTCTTCAACGAGGATTTGATTACAACTGTAATTCCTGGTTTAGACTGCTGAAAAAAAAATTAAAGACTAAACTTCAGAATGCACAAAACAAAATAGTTAGAACAACGCTCCCATATTGGAACGGGGAATTACAGAATTTGAAGTGGTTTGATGTGCAGAACAGAGTCAATTATTTCATGTATAACATTTTTACAGGGTCTGCACTTGAATACATACAGGACTTTAAAAAGGTCAATGACCAACATGGGTACAATACCAGAAGGTGCTAAACTTCATATCTGTAACCTGCTGTAAAAACCCAGGAGGCCTCAAGTTTGAAATATAAAGGAGTGAAATTATGGAATCTGCTACTGACAAATATCAAGCTGTGTCGGAACAAGATCATTTTTAAAATAGATGTAAAAGAATTTTAAACCAATGAAATAGGAGCACCAGAGTAAATTTTTGTTTTTACTGATGTCATGTTGACCCTAAAGAGTACAGAATAAGATGCTGAGTTATTGACAGATAGAAAGTTTATTTCAGTAGATTTCTTTTGTATACAGTAAATATCTTTTTATTCATGTCTATTTATTGATTCATTACCTATGATTTATTGATACCAAATGTCTAACTATTTGAATCATATTCCCCGCTGAGTGGTCCACTATGGAATTAAGCCAAAGTCCACGACTCAAAGTTTTAATGCTCCCTTTTAATGGGTACATAGTTCGGGCAGGTCTTCGACTTTTGCGTCATTTTATTGTATTTAAGACATCAGAGCACGCAGAAATAGGCAACCATTTGTTTTTATACTGTTTTTTTTTTTGTTAAAATGCTATGTACCTGATGAATAAAATCATATCTGTCTATCTATCTATCTATCTATCTATCTATCTATCTATCTATCTATCTATCTATCTATCTGTCGATCTATCTATCAATCTATCAATCTATCACTGTATATATCTATCTATCTGTATCTACACCAAAAAAAGCTGTTGACTGACTCTCCGGTCCAAAGGGTTAAAATTACCTCTTCCCCACTCAAATCGCCCAAAACTACCCGGATGTAAATTGTCTTCCGCCTATACATTTTCACTTTAATTTCTCGTTACAAAACAAAATTGCTGAGATTTGAATCTAAGACTTTTCGTGATGGCACGCCCAAGGTCAATAGCTCTCCTCGGTGCAGGTTGGGTCCAATGAGCTCAACCAAGCTCAAAGAAAGCTATTGACTCAGCCGTAATCTGGTCAGGAATGGATTAAGATCACCTTTTTAGACAATGTGAATATGGCAATTCTATTTCAAAAATAAACATACTCTCTTATTTCAGCATCCATGTCGCAAATATGGTTTACCAGTGTTTTACCAGATTAACATAAATTGTTTAATTTGGTAATAGACTGCTGACTAGCGTCACAAAAGACACGATGTGAATCAGCAAGAAGATTCCTCGAAGAAGAACTGACATATATTAAACGCCGCCATGATCAACTTTCGGAATCCACTGGAATTTGCGTCTGCTAAGCCGAAGTTCAAACATAGCAAAAGGCAAGTTCATGATTTTCCATTGTCCGCAACACAGAATAAAATTCCATTTGAATATTCAAATAGCTGATACATCCATCCAAACAACAACAACAAAATTGATTTTTGGCGGTGGGTGGGGCAGGAATTAACAGTATATGAAACTCTAACTAGTGTGGCCATTTTAAGTAAAAAATTATCGGTATAATAAAATGACTACATAATTTCTGCCAAGCTAGGGACTTCTCATTTGTATTTCTCTCTTCATGCCGATATTGTTTCCTTGCTTGGGGTTTTTCATTAGGTATTTTTGCGCCTCAAAAGAAAGCTTTCAGCCTCATGTGCTCTGTTAATTTCCTTTCCCGCATCGAACCTCCACTTAAGGAATTGAACGTATTATAAATGTCAATGATATTCTGAATGTCAAAGCCTTGAAATTCAATTTATTCATACCCACAACAAACTATGATTATATTTCACCAAATTTTGAATAATTATGTTCGCCTCCCAACCTTTAACACATTCCTACGCCACTTGTAACCGTTATTTTTTGTCCTGTCATTCCTTCAAGAAACACCACCTAAAACTGTATACGTTTTTAAGTTCCAGTTTACTTCATATCATGCATCGCTGTATTACTGACGAAGTTTGCACATGTTCACATGATGCTTTATCTCGAAGCCTAAATATATTTTTCATTTCCAAACATCCTGGAATAGTCACAATTAATAACTCTTTTATGTGTGGTAGTTGGTTTATTATGGTATGCTTAACTTTTGCGTTAGAAGGTGACTTTTGTGTAAATAGATGTTTAGCCATTGCACTCTATTTGCCCATTTAGTTGTCTAGGGTGCAACCTCTTGGCAAGTACATAGGTGGCCCTAATGGTAGCAGATTTTAAATCCTTAATAGGGGTAATCCTGACTTATATCAAAATTGTCATTTCGAATTGTCTCTAATTTAATCACTAATATTTATATTTGTTGCTATTTATTTTGTATGTTGTTGGAGTCCAGTAAAGCTGATATGAG
Organism: Hermodice carunculata; assembly: GCA_964020975.1. Lineage (NCBI taxonomy): Eukaryota > Metazoa > Annelida > Polychaeta > Eunicida > Amphinomidae > Hermodice > Hermodice carunculata. The sequence goes on along the minus strand of OZ026626.1, from coordinate 74,170,926 downwards.
TCTTGAATCTTGAATCATGCATAAAAATTGCACATAGCAAGTTGACATCCAATGATGTGGCTCGAACATGGAAACGCGGTACCAAAGCATCGTGGACTTACATGGAAACCTGCACACCATGCTCTCTTTTCTTGTTCTCTTCAAAATCAAAATGTATTTGCAGTAATTCTGGCAAAGACCTGACTTGCGTCTAAATCATTTTGACATAGACGTCTTGCAAATATTCGATGATGCCGCATTCTAAAAGAAGATAAAATCATTCTAACACACAAACGGTGGTATTGTATTTGTGTCTTTTCGCCCAGAACCACTTCCCTATTCCGCAGTCCGAACCCTCTATGCTCCATAAGCTAACCTGTCCCTTTCTAACCTATATACATATGGAATTACTATTGTCCATATTGCACACGTTCCTCTGTAAAATTTTGACATAGGCTGTATCAACCCAAATAAATTAAAGGGTCTTCAGCGGGTAACTACTCAACATGTTTCGGAGCCTTTTACCTGTACATGTCTCTCTTAGTAGCGGCTCCTGGTCTAAGCTAAATATTCAGCAAAGACAACCCACATAATAAAGAATAAATATGAACGTGACAAATGACGAATTAGCTAAATACGTGAAGTTTTGCTTATAAATGGCCCTTACCCCGGAACCAATATGTACCTTTCCTAGCTGGACAGCTTATCCTAGTTAAACCACCCGCCAGTAAAAAACTGAGGTGGAAACAAGCTGGTATTACATCCGCAGGAATGTTAAACCTAAGGCACATAGTTTTCCCTATATTAAAATCTATTTTAGTGATTTTGTGCATGTTGTGTAGCATTTCCGTAACACATTATAGGTCCTTTAGTATTTATCACGCATATTTTGGTGGATGGTGTAATACTTTTTTGAATGACCCAGGTCTATTCTGGAGCAACCTACCTACCTGTCTGTCCATCTATAGCTACCTACCTACCTATCCATGTATAAATACCTGCCTACCTGACAACCAATGGCTGCCTAACTGTCTACCAATCTATTGCTACATACCTGTCTGCCAATCTATACCCACCTACCTATCTGCCACAATGTAGCCACTTAACTGCCAATCAATAGCTGTCGACCTATTGCTATCTGCTTGCCTGCCAATGTGTAGGTTCCTACCTGCCTAGCAATATAGAGATACATACCTATCGCTCTCTTCCTGCCTACATATAAATCTAAAATCAAACATTTGGATGACTAGGTTAAGGATGAATTGGTGCATCGAAAGAGGAACCTTTTCGTACCAAAAACTGAAACTTTGCTGTCAAGGACATTGTTAAACCATGCAACGTGCATGCAGCTAAGGGCCAATAAACTGCAAAAGAAATTCTTTCTTCATAGGACAACTTTTGCTCAAAAAATGCATTATTTTCCAATAGAAGGACGCACGTTAAAATAACTCGCAGCTGTCAATCTCCAATATCCCCTGTGCAAACTACCATCAGACCAAACTAAAAAAAACTATTTATGAGGGGTATATCCCCATGAAAGCCCTTCTCGGATTGCTATTATGATAATTATGTCGCCGCCCGTCGTCTTCTGATATTTTGGTCGACATGGAATAAATGAGACTGAATGGCAATACTATTCAAACTTTGGCAATATCTGCAAACTTGATAGGATGAAATTCTAGCTCAATATATTTATATCTATATATAAAATATGATTTGAATATGGTTCACAGAATACGGTAGCATATGATGCAGCCAAAGAAATTTTGTTAAAAAATATAAACAGAGACACCTAAGATTATATCAATCTGAGAAGAAACCCACAAATCATACATATCTGAAACGTTCTTACACTTCAATGCAGATAAAAATCAAGAATCATTCAAAATGTAAATATTTATGCTAACATGAAAAGAATTAAATATAAGTAGCAGAAGATTGGGCGACAAAAATATGGGGAAAAAGATGCTAACAGAAACAAATTTAAAATTTACATGATTCATAGAAGACACTAACATGGAAATTTTCTGAACTTACGATAAAACTATATGTCTGTTTTCACGCACAGACATAAATGAATTACACGCCACGCATAATGCTAAACTCAAATACACAGTCACTCGCCTAATTAAGAAAACAAGGGATCAACTGCATTTGTTTATGCATAAACAGCAGTTCATACACAACCTAAACAAAAAATTATTTTGCAAAACACTATCCATTAAAAAAAACAAAGAAACAAATGACAAAAGGCCATTTTGATTCTGGACACAATCCGACCCAATGCATACTTTGCATTACATTTTAAAAAGACGTAAATTTATATCTCTAAACAAATACCAAAATATTTTGCAAATTTCTTTCAACATATAAGTGCCGTGAAAGGGAATGTCTAAAAGATCTTGCACCAACACAGCCGGTGCAACTTTCTAGCTGAGATATTCATGACAACTCTGTGCAGAAAATCAACCTTGCTACCTGAAAAACTATTAGTCCTTGAGCTCAGGTGTGATAATTTAAGATTCGCTGCACCCCCTTCCCACTGAGATTTTGTTTGTTGATTTGTATACTTTGGCACCTGTACTTTTTATTTTGCTTGTTGTCAAAAACATCAAGTGTCCGTTCTGGGGATGCGGGGTTGCCATGGCAACCATGGGTAACACTTCGTTAATACATGTAGGATCAGAATAAGCGAAAATGATATCAAAGGGACTGAATGTAAGATAATGATTCACATTTTTGGCCAGGTTTGGTGTAGAGGCTGGTTGTACACAGATGGCATGGGTCGGGATACCTGTTGGTAGTATGATCTGGGTGAAGGTCATTGGTTCAGGTCAACGGTCACGATCTAATTTGAGGACAAGTAACAAGTAAACATGGAGCTGGTTAGCAAATATAGTCATTATGAATGATCTAGTCAACGTACAGCAGTGTTTCTATCACGTAACTAGCCCAGTATATCCTTTGATGAGGTAAACATGTTTAAAAATGTCAAGGCCATCGACTAATACTTACCTCGGGAAGGTCAATGTCAAAATTTTGAAGCCGAGGTCAGCCGCAAAGGGGTAACCAGTATTCAAGTCATGCCTCTTAATGTCTGTGTGTATATAACATGATATCACTTCCATCGTGGTAACAGAACTTGTATTTAATGAAATGTTAGAATCATTTGATTAATCTTAGTTCAACATAACATCATTGTCCAGGATCTAGGCCATTGGGCAAGGTCGGAGGTCATCCTAAACCATAATCTAAAATTGAGTGTATGAAGAAACAATTTTATTATCAACTTCCACTGATACTTAGATATGTCAACATATATGAAGACTCCAAAGGCAGAACGATCAGGGTCACGTCTTGAAAAACACGAAAAATTGGTTTTCAAACTGACTTGTCTTTTATTGTTAAAGTAATAGGAGGTTTAGCATATGCCGAATGGGTGGTACAATATGTCAGCTTTGAGAGTCAGAGATATTTTTTGTAAAATTCGTTATACATAAAAAAGCATAGGCAATTATAGAAACATAGTGAAAATGTGACTGATTGTTCCGCGGTCGGAGTCTTCATATGCTATCGGACTTCAGCAGCTTCTGGTTACACTCACTTCACATGATACTAGACTGTAACAGTCATGACTAAGGTCAAGGTCACTGGATGAGGTCAAAGATTACCCTCTAATAGAAGATTGAACGATTAATTGGAAATGGAGTCTGTCAGGAAATAATCGTTGTGTAGTTCCATCCAGTGTTGAAATTGATCCCTGTGTATAAAAGTTGTCTAGTCATGGTCTTCTTAATACTCTGCCCAAGTCATTGACCAAGGTCAAGGCCATTAATGCAGTTTCATTAAAATGTTTAATTGGTACCATAGTGTGCATCATTATGTGGGAAGTTCATGCCATTTTACCATCTAAGCATCACTGATATGGAGATCATAGGGAAACAGAAAAGTTGCCAACCAATGTCTGATTATTGAAAATTATACATGTGCATACAGCAATCAATGTGCTAGACCAGCATAATGTAACATGTTCAAAGTGTCCACATCTTTTTCAGTCGTGTATGTTCCCTTATTGGGTCATATTTAAATTTCTGCGACAGCAGACCTTTTTATCAATGAAAAAAGGATTGTTCATAGACCCAAGCATTAGCAGATATACTTTACAGAAATTTACTACATATGTAACTGCAATGAAAATTTCACATAGATAGGTAACAGATAAAATTATGTAAACAATGCCACCCAACATGTTAAAGTACGATGAAAACAACATCACAGTGGTTACTTGGATTTAAACTTTCAAAGCCTAAGTTCATTATGATCTATTTCATAAATGCAGTTAAATCAAAACTTTAAGTTGGTAATATGCTGTAAAACATTAAATGGGTGTGCCACAGCCCTTGCCAGATTATTACCAATGGTATGTATACATAAATAGATTAAAGGTAAACACAAACATTGTCATCCTATGTCCTATTATTGAACATTATTTATACTGTAAATTCTTTAATGGGACATTCATCTCACGATTCCCTATTACCAGACACACCCCAATTTTGGGTCTCATACACGACAGCTCTCTCCAAAATGACAAGAACAGGAAACACTTTAATAGAAAATGCACCACAATTTTCAAAAAAATCAATTGTTAGTGTTAGGATGATGGAACTTAAATGATCATTTCAAGTTCTTTTTGTTGAATGATTCACCCCACTCCCGGGAGTTCTGGGTTTTAAAAATTGACATTTCAACACAAAGTGCGTTTTTGTCCCACATGTATCGCACTGGGACCAAATAGCCATCTATAGGTATTCTGTGAATGTTTGACTGGATGCATAGCACTAATAATTTTTGCAAATACTAATATTTTGAATTTTTTCGATTTTAAGACATTTTGACGTTTCAAAGTAGACCTAAAGCAAAAAATTATCGTGCCTCTTTGGTGATTGAAGTTTTCCTTTTCAAGGTCAAATTTTGATGATTTGCCAAGTTTAAAAATCCCCTTAAAAGTGTTCAAAGCAGCGTAAAAGACCAAAGAGAATTCCTTAAAACCTATTGATGGGGGGAAAAAACCGTGATTCAGGTACACCATGATCGCAAAACGGGACAGCTGCATGTTTCGCTAGTACCTGCATTCGATGCTTTAGTTTTGTGCTTTTGAGCCGTCAACAGCCTGCACATGAGCAAAGAGATGGGGTAACTATTGACCCGCCTGCATTGAAATTTCCTGCCAAACCAAGTAGGCCAAAGGCATCACTTATACAAGCGTCTTCAGTTTTACTTTGCTAAAACATTCTCGTGGTCATAAGTAAAGAATAGACTTTCAAAAATAATCGCAAAACTGATCAAGCGAGGCTATTCACTTTACCCTGCATATTCGGACAGGAAATGTGGTAACGTGATCTTATATCAATTATAATGGGACGGGTTGGGTCTTTTATTCCAAGAAAAAGGTAACTCCGCGTCAACGAATAAACACAGGGTCCTCCAAAAGCCCTGTGTGGCTTCTCACACAAAGCTTCCAGGGAAATTTGACTCTCAACATTTCAAGAAGAGTCACTTGTGAAAGAATATGCACCATGCCAAGGCGGAAACAATACCTCTCTTACTTTACAATCCGTACACGCAAACTGTGGTTACATTACATTTGAATACATTTTTACGCTCCATGAAAAATACGTCACGGAACTTCACAAAAGAAAGATTCCCTGTTGGCCGACTCTAGCATATGGAACACGTTCGTGTAACATAGAGACTAAGGATAAACCTGCCTCACATCTTGTATGAATACATGGCTTCTGAAATTTTACTGACAACTTGACCTACTGTAATTTTCTTGATGAAAACGTCAATGTCCGTACACTGCAAATAACTTGGAATGTTGCATTGGTAATTAGTATGATGTGCAAATACTAACAAATACCACGAAATCTAAAAGGCTCACAAGTACTGCCTCTGTCATTTGTGCCATTTTGTCAAAACGTCCAACTCGGACTAGTCTACATGTTTTTTTAATTTCCCATTTCAGCTAGGCGACTGGCGCCAAAGGTTGCAGGTTCGAGTCCCGCTCGTTCCAAACATAAATTATGTACACAAAGCCAGGCCAAGAATGAGCAGAAAAAGCCGAGAGCTCCAACACTTGAATGCACCTCCCAAACACCAGAAAACGTTTTACGATTTCCCCCCCCCCCCCCCACCCCAGGATTAAAGCTCAAGACATGACAAAATAGCATTCAACCCAAGGATTTAAGTTCAAGACATAACGGAACAGCATTGTAACTATCATCTTACAAACTCTCAAAAAAATTTCACCCGTTCATTAAATTTCATAACGTACGCATAAATTATATGACTAAATATGACCCCTTCACATGCCCACTACAAGGAATGCGTGCGTATCGGTAATCATATTACAAAATTCTTTTCAAGCAATAAATGGATTTTCCGCATAATTAGTGACAGCAAGCATTGAAAATGAAGTATTTACAGATGTCCAAGCAGGCACCAGGCTCGTACAGATAACACAATAAGTTTCACGGGTTAATGAGTTGATGAAATTGAGGCAAGATTCCACAAACGGTAAATTTCTTAAATGTACAGAGAACCTTTGGTCATATTCAAGCTTTCAACGTCATGTGCATTTATAAATAAGTAAATGAATGGATGAACGAGCGAACGACCAAACAAGGAAATAAATAACTAAAAGCCACACGGGCTAAAATGCACAGATAATTTATCAAAGTCCTTCAACTAGCACAGCATAGAATGAATCAGGTCAGATGCTTTCTCTAAGTTTGATAATAACGTCGACTTGTTTGAACTTGCTTTGTCACACTATGATTTAAAAGATTGCGTACAGCATCGTCTTCAGCTATCTGTGTTAGAGTTAAGAAGTTTTTGGAGGAGCTGAGTTGTCAGCTTACCTTATTGTTTAAGATCTATTGCCAATGGCACATTAATAAATCACATTTGCAACTTCTCAGAAAACGATCACCAGATCCTGTTCAGCTTGGCCATTGTGTATTTGGGTGCCAGTTGGTTCTAGAGGTCATGTTTGTATTGTTATTTGCACGCCCAATCAGTACACTTGTTGTAAAAAATCCACAAGAAGAGGACTGTACAATTCCTTTGCTCCGACGGACACTAACATGCATTTTATTATCATTTCTTGGCAGAATTTCAAGAAATCTTCTCCAAAAGCGCCAGGCCAAATGCTTCAAAATTGCATAGGGAAACGTCTGGGGACCCCTTGACATTATTTGTTCACCAGGTGGCGCTGTAATTTTTTCTACTTTTTAAATAGTTTTTGTGTTTTAAGCTACTTTGACTTGTCCAAAATCGCCATTGAGATTCTTCAGAAACTTGGTGTAAATGTAGCTTGTGGAAGGGTCAAACACATGCGTTAACTAGGTGATGATCATTCGTATCACTGATAGTTTGCGATTTTTTTTCCAGTTTGGGAACTAATCAGTTACTGTATACATTCCTGTGATTATAGTAAAAAAAATGGGGCTTGCAATGGTTAGTCACATTTTGGACTTGTCTCTTAAACCCTCAACCAGATTCACTTTAAACCTGATGGGAATTTACCTTGGGCTGTTCTTTACCAACTTTCTTCAGATGATCATGGTCCAGTGGTGTGGAGGGGGGTTATGGTGGTGGTGGTTGTTGTTGTTGTTGTGTTGTTGTTGTTGTTGTTGTTGTTGTTGTTGTTGTTGTTGTTGTTGTTGTTGTTGCTACTGCTAATGAGTTTGTGGCAAAATCTGTTAAAAAAAATTTTTTGTTCAAAGCCGCTAGGCCAATTGCTTTGAAAATGCATAGGGACACTCCTGGGCACCAGTACAGTTTACACACTTTTCGTGTGTTTTCGCCTTTCTTGACTGTTTGTCTCAAACCGTAAGTTGGACCCTCTTCACATTTGTTTAGGACGTAAGAGGATTTGATCACCAGATTTCTTCACTAAAGGGTACTGCTAACATTTTCTGATTTTTAACAAATTAGCAAAGTTCAGAAAATTCGGTAAGGGGATAGGATTATGTCAGCAACAGTAATGATGGTCTTTAACAGAGGTAATCTCGATATCAGTCTGAACTTCACTGGACCACTTAAGCCTGTGCGTGTAAGATAAGCTTAGCACAGGACTGCTACTGTCCTCTTGTTAACAAGTTTTTAATTTGGGTACATGTCGGTTAAAGCATGCATTGATTAATATGAAAGTCAATGGGAATTGCAATGGAAATTCACAGTCTGTGCATATAATGGTTGCTGAGCACTGGACTGTCACGGTCCTCTTGTTTATCAATTAAAAAAATGACCAGCAGAAATAGTTTCGTGTTTTGTATAACCTTGCATGCAAAGGATTGCTCTCACAAAAAATATATGCTTAAAATACATTGCTAGATATAGGACGCCGTCATTTATCATTAAGGACCTCACTTGACGCCTCCTACAAGTGTGTGTGTGTGTGTGCGCGCGTGTGTGTGTGTGTGTGTGTGTGTGTATGTGTGTGCGTGTGTGTGTGTGTGCGTGCGCGCGCAAAAGGACGGGACATCCTGAATGGGCGTCGTTGCAGACCGGAAGTGTGATATGGTCTTTGGCGAGCCCTGACCTGAGAGCCAATCAGCAGGCACAATTGGCGTATGCCATGCAACAAAATCCGCTGCAGGGCAGGACGCCGTGATGGAATCTCCAAGATGAAAGCAGTTAAAGTTGTGCCATCCCAGGCAAACAATTATTTATAAATTTTAACCATATTGCTTAGTATGATCACCCGAGGAAATGGGCTGAGGCCACGGCAAGCGAAAAGAAAAATTTGCCCGCCAAAATTCCCAGGCTTCCGGTACCTACAGCTTCTGTTTGTTGGTAGGTCTTTATATCAGTGACAAAGTGTTTCTTTACATAGTATCTTTCTATATATGGCACTTTGTTTTCTATGAGGAGGGGCAAAGATGTTGAAAACTGTCCTAATTGGGACCATTAAAAAATCACCAAATCTGCAACTGATACATCTGTCATTCCATCTAATAAACATTGAACAAATGTCGTCACCATTCAATTAGTGTTCATCTGTGATATTTCCAATCATAAATCTTGATTATCTTCAAAACTACATGCATGATGGAAAGCAATGCTGTTCTACTGTGTGCGCAAATAACGTGGTCCGCTGCACATCGGATGAAGATAGAACAAGTCGCAGTACTATGTTAACTGGAGACATAAGAAATGTTCGGAGCTGAATATCTTCGAAGCCATTAACGATACCATATTAATTTTGTGCATATGGAATGAAAGTTGCGCACTTTTAAATTATGCCAAGTAAAGGTATTTAAAATATCAAATCTTCAATTATGTAATAATGACAATAGGACTGTTCTGATAGCAGTCTTGATGTCGCTAATCAAGAAAGACCGTCTAAATATTGTTTTAATATAAGCACATGACACAACTAGTGTTATTCATCATTATAACATGAGCCTGTAAAAATACAACACGAGTACTGTTATCCCTAATTATGATATCATGATCATGCAAGCACATATAACACTGCAAATACTTTTATCATTATCAATCTATTATACACATATTGCACGTGGTGCCATGTACTATTGCTCCTTAGGGACTGCTGATCTGCGATAGTACATGGCACCACACGCAATATGTACTTTACGACATCTAACTATAATTAGAAGGAGTTTCTTCACTTAAACAGCAAAAAAAAAAACAAGAAAACATTATAGGGTTTTCAAAATTTATTCGATTTAAAACTGAGACTCCTAACTTGATAACTTAAATGTGATAGCTCCCACTGGTGAGGGGTGACCGCTACTTGTCATCATGCACTATTGGTTTTCTGGTCATGCGCCATTGCAAAATAGTAATTGTTTCTCAGAGGGCCTTCGGCCAATCACAGAAGAAGCTCATCTTAATTATAATAAGTCTTTAATATACACGTACACTAAGACTGGTATAACTTGTCATCCTAACATTATCATCATGCAAGCATATAGCACGAGATTATTATCAGTCGTTATAAAAATATCATTGTGTAAACAGACAAGTTGGGACCACTCGTCATTCTTGCATTATCCTCATGAATAAGCATCGGCATAAATCAAAACATATCATAGAAACATGAAATTCTTGCAAAAACAGCAAATTCAATGATATTCAATCAGTTCTGCCGTAATTGATAAACTTCAAAGTTAATTACACAAAGAAAATTTAATATACTTCTCACAGCCCGTAAGGTCAAATGGTATCAAAGTTTTATACTTGTCACGAGGCTTCACTTACTGGGTCCTCTGGTACACCCAGAACAACCGAACAGGAAAAGTTGCCCTGCCCATTCTAATACAATTTTAGTTGGCCTGCCAGTCCTACCCTGCTTTGACTCGGCTATAAATAAGCCGTCTCTCACGACGCCCAAAATTGGAAGACTTTCCCAATACATGGTGGGGTTTATGGATCTTGGCCTCGGTGATTGATGGTCTCAACATGGCATTGGCTGATATCTCTTTGGGGGCCTAGGGTTAGGAAGATAAGTCATATGGATTATTTGGCCGAGGAGGCTGTGACATGTTTACCCTTAACTGCTTATGACGAACAAGAAGACTTTTTTTTAAAGGTGTTTCTTGCTGAGAGCGCGCGGTGGAAAGTCGCGGACCTGGAGTCTGTCAATGCATGTCTCCGTCCACAGTTTCCGTTCATTTGTAGACGCATGGTCGCGTGAAACTATGTTAAATAAAGCAGATCCGCGACATCCAAAAAGCCAGGTACTTGACCAGTTTAACTCTTTCACTACCGACTGCGACTAAAGTCGAGGTGCCTAAGGTGAACTTCTCTGAACTATCAAATAGATACTCTGTCAATATTCTTAGTAAAAGGGCCTTTGATTCAAGTACCAACATGCCTGTAACCCAATAGACTACTATGATTTAGGTCAACAGGTATCCTCTGTGTGCTTCAGGCAAATTGGGCTCTAAGCGCGCCGAGAAAAGATGTTCACTCAGCCCAAAACTTGGTACAGAAAGAGTTAAGCGGAGGCGTGTTAAAAGATTGGCAAAGCCTGACACAAAATCGTTGTTCATTTCACTTATATCAGTTTTGAAGCTTACATTTCTAGGCGTGCAGTGTTGGTATCCTTAACACATTTTATTGAATTTACAAGCTATTATATACGAAGAGGCGATCTTTCTGCCCCTCACGTTCTGCCCAGGGAAATGGAAAAAATCTGTTGATGTTCTTTCCAGGAGAAAGGGAAATAACTACTGAGAAGCTGAATCAATTCTTGCGTGCATGAGTAAGATTGTCAATATCAATAAACAGGAAAAAAGAAAAGATCTGCAGTGTCTCAGCATGTAGAAACATAGAATGCAGTGTACTGATACGTGGGTATGCTACGGCCATTTTACAAGTTGGGGATAAAGAGGATTGTAACTTGTGAGTGGACTCTATTTTTGACCTTTTGATGACATTTTTTTATTACCTATTACTTTGGACATGGTTGTTTGGATACACAGCAAAATTGCATTATACTAACAGAAAATACCTGCCCACCAAAATTGCCATTAAACAACTTTATTTCTTTAAATACTGTTGTGTATGTGCACATTTTCTGTTCTGACGTGGCCTGTAGAGAATTTAACACTCTTTGTCATTTAAAAACCGTGTCTTTCCCGTAATTTCTGTCTCATACATACTGGTCTATGGGTACACCCAAATAACTTTATAAGAATTTCATGAATTTTCCGAAATATATCAAAAAACATTGTCGCTGTATCGTTATACATGTATGTAAAGTTCATGTGTTCATGTACTCCATTTCATCAGCCCAGTTCCAAAATTCCCAAAGTTGCCATTTTTATAATATATTTGTGTGGGGTTTTTTTGTTTGTTTTTTTGTTTTTTGTTTTTTGTTTTTTTTGTTTTTTTGTTTTTTTTTTTGTTTTGTTTTGTTTTTTGTTTTGTTTTTTTGTTTTTTTTTGTTTTGTTTTGTTTTTTGTTTTTTGTTTTTTTTTTTTTTTGTTTTTGTTTTTTTTTTTTTTTTTACATGTCTACATTCTGTGTACATGTAAACACAAACTCCAATGTCTACATGATTTTTATACATGCTTGCGGCGAAATTCGACTGGATTTGACTGTCCATACCAAGCTTTGACAAAAAAGGAGAAAGTTTTTGTCGGTATTTGGTGACAGAGGAGTTTGACAGAGGTTGGCGGTGCTGCCGTCAAAATCTGCCTGCTGCTGTCAAATACCGTCAGCTGCTATGGAATGCCAGCGGCTGCTGTCGTCATTACTACCAATTGTATTTGTCTGCTAAGAAGTGTCCATACGCCGCCAAACACTGTTCACAGTGGGTTGAAGCCATGGAAAGGTAAGAGCAGACACTGAAAGAGATCACTGATATGAAAAGACAGCCACAAAGGGTAAACAAGAGGCTCATGGGCCCAATGCTGACTTATAACCTGATGCCCATCACCAAAAATCTTATTCAGAAATGTATTTTCTCCATGACCCTGAGAAATCAGTCAAGGTCTATAGTGCATGGTCAAACTTCTACATGAACGCACATTTGTGGTACATTTAGTACCATTCCTCTTATTCTTTATCAGCGTAATGAAATAAGTGTCCTTTTCTTAAGTGCTTATTGCATCATTAGCCTTATTCATTCTCAACAAATGCATTTAATGCGTTTTCAACACCTTTTGGGTCCATTTCTTCTGTTACATTTTGCAGGTGGCACTGTCTCATTTCGGCTCGTTTTTTTTGTCTTGTTACCTGATCGACATTCCCATTAAGTTCCGAGATGATCGGATATCCATCGACTTGAAAGGTATACGGGGCTAACGTGAAAATCATGCCTTCGAGTGTTCAAGGAAAAAAATCTTACAAAACTAAAAATATATGGAGCATGGCCATTTGAACAAACTTAGTAGAGACCCACCCAAGATGCATCCCCACCAAGTTTGAAGTGAATCTGGACAGTGGTTTTGTAGAAGTCAAAATCATGAATGACCATTGCAATCCCAATTCACTTGCACAATAACCGATAAATACCCGAATTGAAAAATTCCCTAACGACCGGAGATACACAGTAACACCATCTTATGAACATCTTTGGTTGGCCCTTCCACAATGAAAATTTGCAGCAAGTTTTAGCATAATCCTAGGAACGGTTTTTTGAAGAAGTTGAAAACAGTGAAAACAGACTTTTTTGCATTAAAAATATTTGAAAAATTAGAGTTCCACCTACGAATTAAGCCCTTGAGGTCTAAAGAAGTATCCCTAAGCAGTTTCGAATCAAAGGCCAAGCTGCTTCTGAGAAGAACATTTCTTTTCATTTGGCAGAAATAAAGAAAACAAAAATCATAAAAAAATCCAGAAATCCCTTGAGCGTGACCATTTGAACAAACTTAGCAGAAACCCACCCAACAAACATCCCCCTCAAGTTTGAAGTGAATCTGGACAGTGGTTTTAGAGAAGAAATCGAAAACCTGAATTACCATTGTAATTTCCATTCACTATTACAGTAATCTACAGGACCTTATGCATTAACCGATAAGTGCCCGAAACGAAAAAAAAAAAATTAGAAAATCAGGGATTCCCTGCAACAACACCTTGTAAACATATTTGTTTGGCCCTTCTACAAGGAACATGTCCACCAACTTTAAGCATAATTTGAGTTAAAGTTCTGGAGAAATAAAAAAATGGCGAAAACCCACTTTTTTTTCACAAAAAAATATTTGAAAAATCACAGCGCAACCTGTTGAACAAATAAGGTCTCCTGGTCTCCAAAGGTTTTCATATGCAATTTCGAATCAATTGGCTGAGTGGTTTCTGAGACAGAAGATTTTTTAAGATTTGGCCTAAAAATGAACAAAACAATTCCTAAAAAATCCAAACATTACTGACGATTTGGACATACTTGGTAGAAACCCACCCAAGGCACGCTGCCACTAAGTTTGAAGTGAATCTGGCTGACAGTTGTAGAGAAGAAATCGAATATGTGAATTGTGGACGCCGATGGACGGACGACAGATGCCTAACCAACACATAATCTCAGCTGACTGACGAGTCAGCTGAGCTAAAAAATGTTGTCGAGATGTCTTCCTCTTCGATGCTGTCATGCTAAAAGTGAAGAGTGAAACAAAAATCTTATTCCTGCAGTGAAATAGCTAAAATCTCAGGGATTTCTGCTTTAACTTCATTTTCGATTCCAGCCATCATGGTGTCAAAGGATATGCAAACAGCCCCCAATAAAGAAACTTATGTCAGATACTAGGAGCGAAACATGAGCTGTGGTCATTACAGGTAACGTAGATGAAAGCCCTGTGACCCCTTCTACACTTAATGACCACTTGCGGAAATGTATTGATATGAGGGTATGTGCTCCACCCCCTTAACATCCAGCATTTACTGTAAATTTCATACGTTGCCCCCTTTATTTTTCGGCTTATAGTGTCTTGTTTCCAGCTAATGGCCTTCCGTGTCCAGCAGACATGTCACGAGAGTACATGACATAATCAATCAATCAGTAGACCTTACATTACAGAAATTGTCACCTTCCTATTATAAGCCACACAAGGTGTAGATAATCCACCCGGCATTAGTATAGAATATTTCTCAATGCAGTCAGAACATACAAATATGAAGCCATGGACGGCTGACAACGTTCTACTCTCAAGTAAGTTATGGCATATGGTAAAAGATTTTCATGTTCGTAGAATAGATCTTTCAGATCATTTTCCATTATAATGTATAAATGTGTTGAGGTCACAACTCAAAACGTTGACAATCATACATGTCACATAGAACTTGCAGTCCTATATAGATACAACAAGAATAAAGCCATGACCTCGTTTGCTGATCGCTTTCAAAATGGTCCTTCACAAAGAGAAATGCACGTGGCTCCCTCTGTGATGCTGAAAAGGGTTTGATTGAAAAAAAGCTGTGGGTCATACAAGTGAAATTTTCTCTTATGTTGGATCACATCGGAAAGTCACGAACACAAACAAGGTCAAGTAAACATGCACAGCAGATTGGCAGAATGGGGAAATATGATAAACTGAAACGTTAAAAGTACGAGTACTTTCATCAAAAACAAATGCTTTCAAAGAATGTGGGACTTCGAGAAGAGAAACTCGCACAAAATAAACTAAAACGTGCCAAGGATGTAAGAGAGCTATCAATGCTGTAAAAAGATATGCTTAATGTGCATCAGTTGGAAATCGTGTAGGAGCGGATAGATGGACAGAGTATTTTAATACAGTACTAAATGAAAAAGTTAAATGAAGAATGTTGTGACTTTATTGAGTTTATGAGTAAGCATGATTTGGATTGCCACGAGTGTAATCCAAATGAGAACTGCAAAGAAGGGAATATAATTGACACCGCTGACCGGGGTGATTATTTAAATATAGATATTAGTTCTGATGAAGTTGCAAAATACTATCAAACATCTTGCAAATAATGAAGCTTATGGCATAGAATGGCCTGTTTAATGTGGTTTTGAAAAAATACTCTACCGGCTTCGGTATCCACGTATTATGTGATAAGATGCTGGAATGTGGGTACTATCGCCGGAAGTGACGTACTGCTGTCATCGTGCTTTATCAAAAATTGGGTAATCCCGATACGAGGGAAACTGCAAAGGAATTTCTCTATTATGTTAGCTGCTAAAAATGGTTAAGAGGGTACCTGATTCCAGATTGATGGAATGGAATAAGACGCAATAGAATTCTTTTGTAGATCAAGCTGGCTATTTTGAGCAAAACAAACACTACATCACATAATTACTTTGTATGCGATGTCACAAAAATGAACCCGTAAGTAGGAGAATCGTTTTCACAGAGTATTTATAGACTGTGTTGGATCATTTAGACCCTATTTCAGACCAATGCTGATCATGATAACCTAAAATTTGGAATCCACACCCAATTTACGAAATTAAAAATCCAGGATGTAGCCTTATTCACGATTTGGAACTGGAACCAGGTGTCTGCTCTAAAAACGGAGGAATCTGGCTTCCATTTTAAGATGTTGATACTCTCTGGTATATTGTGCATCACCTCTTGCGTCATAGAGTGTGAAACTGGCCACAAAGTGCATGTCATGCAAAATATAGAGCATCAACAGGTCGGTACATGGCTGATGTGACACAAAACACATGTCAGTTAATGTTTTTTTAAAAGCCCAATATGGTGTGTATTTGCAGACCAAGAGCTTGTATCGCACAGACAGTAATTTGTTTTAATATTGATTGAAACAAGTAAAACATACACATTTTATTTAAGTAAGAATATAATGCAGGAATCGATATTCTTTTAATTCTGGCATCTGGTACAAGCCTGCACTGCAATTTTTTAAAGTACGTTTACAGCACAAGAATGTAAAGCAGGCGAAAGGGCACAAAAATTGCAAAAAAAATAGCGCCTCCTGGAGAACTGGATCAGGCCTAAGGGTCACAAGACGTGTGAGGATGCAATTGACAAGCAATTGCCCTAATCGGTTTGCAGAGAAAGATTTTTTAAGATTTGCGGACACAAAACAAGAAAATATAACATCTAAAATTCAATCCAGCATAAATATTTGAGCAAGGGTGGTGGAGACCAACCAAACGTACATTCTTACCGAATTTAAACAGTGTCTTGCTGGCGGTTTTGAAGAAGATATCAAAAATTTGAATTGCCATTGAAATCCCCATGGACTTGCATAGTAATGAAAAGGAATGTATGCAGTAAGTGCCCAAAATGAATAATTTCTTCAAAATTTGGGACCTTGAGTATCAACACCTGGCAAACAATTTTGTTTGACCCTTGCTAAGTTACATTTCCACAAAGTTTCGAACAATCCGAGTAAAAGGTTGGGAGAGGGAGTCGAAAATAGCGATATACACAAAAACTAGACAATTCGCACTTCCACCTGTTAAACAAATTAGAGTTTAGGTGTCCCTAGAGGTGCCCCTTTTAATTTTGAATAAACTGGCCAGCAGCTCGTCAGCTGTGCTAAAAATGGTTTCTGAGCTTTTCAGGCATATTCAATGCATGCATTTTGTTTCTGTTTTTTTCTATAGAGCCAAGAATATATTATTCATGATGTGTGTGTTTTTAACAAATGGAGCCAAAAAATAATTCACTGTTAGTACCCAACTTGGTGCTATAGCAAGGAAGAACCAGCTTTATGAACGCCTGTAATTTTAGCCGTTAATCATGTCAGTATCTACATGGGCAAAAACCGAAGAATACAGAATGGATGATAAAGGTGTCTATACCCTCTAGCAGAACGTTACAAATGCCTTTTTCCACCCTATTTGAGAAAACAATTGCCGCACCACATCCACCAGCATTTTCCTCCTCGCGGGCCAGCCTGCTATCTTTTCCTGCACCGATTCCTTAGGCAACGTGTACAATAATATTGCACTCAATGGTATGGCTTGTTATTTGTTAACTTCCGCGTGTTATCGTTAACTTTTGTCAAGGCGTGCATTTCAAAATCAAGCATCACTTCGGAAAAATCAATGAATTCGAAGCGGTCGCTTGTGCCAGAACTTTGATAAATATATTGGATATAATTGTGTTAGATTCTATGTTTGTGCTTGTTTACACATGATGCATGCAGTATGTTCCTATCACACACATGCACTCATTTTCCGTATCTGGAACATTGATTCTGATTAGTGTTTGAATGTGAAATTAACCTTTAAAGCACGAGTTTTTTTCAGTTATTTAAAAACGCTGGATATAACCATTGACTAAAAATAAAACTTACTCCATCATGAATATCATTTTCCTCATTGCCCCCATTCTGGTGGCAAATGATCCTGAATGCAAAGGAAACAGCATAAGTCTGGTGAATTATATGCTCGACTATGCTCGATTTTGCAGCTTTATTTATATATATTTCGTTATTTTGAAAATGTAAGATTGTGTGCCGTGAATGTATGTAGCCTATCACATTAAAATAAATGAAGGGTGTCTTTTACTCGTTTCAAAATTTTACTGATTCTAGATTTATTTCACAAGACAGCCCATGAAATTAAGATACAGAGGGTGAATACACGAGTGGGGACAGACATATTATTCGCTAATGCTAAAATAATGCCATCGGGGTCCGTATGATGTTTTAACAGAACATATGTGATGACGAAGGAAGATTCATTATTGCTGATAATACTGTTATCAAGGTAAGATTAACTTTAACTCATGTGTACGCTTGAAATGATAACTCACCAAACTTTTTTTTTTTTTTTGCAAAAGAATAGCAATGCGGTCGAAATTAAACAAAATGACAGGCAAACTTTAGGTGATTATTTTTTCTGTGGATCAGATTTGCATATAGAATATAGAGAAAGCTGTGGGTTGATATTCTTCATGTAAAAATCAATTCACCGCCACAAAAGCTTGGGTGAAATTGATTTGTAAGAGATCTGCACAAAGATTCACCTACATGTTAAACGTGTACCAGAAGAAAAAGACATCCTACACCTATTCAATGCAGGGTAGATGTTTCTTCTCAGTATCCAGAGCGATAAGTGGTTGTGTTTGCAAAACAAATGTCGTCTCAGCTTTCCATATTCACCATTTACCTATAGTCGAGGCAGTAAGATCAACTTGACATGAAAGAAAACACGTGACAGAGAAATAATGTTTCATATCTGTCAAATAGCGACTATATACACAATAAACACCACTAGGATACAAGCTATCTTCCATGAATTCTGGAACTCACCACAGGCTATTACGGCAGGAAATAAAAGCGGGAATTGGAGAAGACACAATTACATGTGCTTCAAATGGTAGCAAAATGTCTACAACCAGCTTGAAACTCCACAGCAAGAATGGGTATCTATCGAAACGTGGCATGCAGATACTGATCAATCTGAAACTGGAGCAATATTGGATAACCAATGTCGACCTCACTGATGATTTTATTGGAGTGAAGCCCAGAGGCGTCATGATTAGAAGTCGACCCGCCGATAGTAGAGGGGTGAACGACCCACCAAATATCTTATCAATTCAGAAATGAGAAGTTGTGACGGAAAGGTAATGAATAAAGGGTTAAACGATAAAGAACAATTAATTAATCCTGAAGAAACTTTCAAAGAAATAAAATTTACACAAGAAAAACTTGGATACTTCAATATCCGGACCAGCTGAAATTTTCATTTCTGATGTCCACATGAGCAGCTTACCTTATTGCCAAGACAAGATAAGTATGTTCATTGTGGCAAATACGTCACTAACATTTTATGGGGATCTTCAAATTCCAAAACTAAATTTTACAGGATTAAAGTTAAAAATCAAAAAGACCTCCAATTTTGAAATTAATACCTTGACCAAATAAGGATTCGTCCGAAATTTCAGGTCAAGGTTTATAATTACAATAGATAAAGCGTCCCTTTGAAATTTTGCTAATAGAATCCAACTTTTAAAGAACTCTGGCAAGTTAACTTGGAGTCTATTCAAAAAAAAAAAAAAAAACTAGCCGGAGGATCAAACTCGCCATCCGTCCGCTGGCTACGTGCGGCCGTAGGCCGCCCCACCGAAGCAAGACAACACAACTTTCGTTGCCAGGCTTGAGATCACGGGCCCGCTTTGAAACCAGATTGTCGCTGTCGCCGTTTGACAGATCGCTGAAGAGTGTTTTCCGTTGTTCAAAGGGTATTTAATTCATGTAATTGGCCAATAGTTGGTTGACAACATCACCAAATGTTAAGGGACGGTGTTTACTCCGTTTTGTACAAATATCAGCTCAGCTTGAGCAAGCGGTATTGTTTCAGAGGCGAATGATCAACATTAAAGGCCTTTGAAAATCGTTTTCTCAGAAAGGATAATAGGATGAGAATCCCACCTAGGAATGGTTATTCCAAGAAAACGGCTTTTAATCTGGTTAACGGCCCTTTGATTGTGTGATGTGTCAACTGCAAAAACGATTTAGCGATTTTCAAAATTTTGCATCATTCTTTTTTATGAAATCAAGAAAATGAACATCCTGAAAATCAAAGGGAAGGTTCAAATGTCAAACTTTGAGGATGGATAACAGAAAAACTAAGCGAAACAAAAAAATCACCGGATTGTCCGTTGTTGCCAATATGTTATGATTAAGATGCGAGTGTAATTATGATTTTATCACAAATAATCAGTGACTAATATTGACATTTATGGGTGGTTGCTTTGCTGTCAACTTCCGATTGTTTAATCAACATTAACATCACAGACACCCTAACACGGGATATATAAAGTCCTTGCAGCATGATGATTACCAAGATGCAGGATTTGTTATCCTGACGCATATAAATTTGGAGCGAGGATCGATTAAAGTGGGATTTATTTTTGGTGTTTTATCTGTCCGTAAACCAGGCCCGAAATAACACTATCTCACCGCCATTTGCTATGTGAATTGAATTGTTAATTAATTTGCCATTTGCCTCAAGTGAATAATCCACGCCATACAGTTGCAAATCAAACTCTACCCTCCAAGTGTATTGTTTATGTACAATTTGGAGGTAACCACAGCTGCGTTCCAACAAACAGGAAGGAACAAGACATTGCTACCTTCGTCTTCTGTTTTGATCTGGCAAAGTTCGAGAATCTCTCGAGATTTCCCGTAGCCCCAGACGATTGATCAATACGCTGCACAGGGATACGGCAATTGACCCTATGTGATTTGCAGAAACAACATGAGTGCCGCAAAGCCAAAAGGGCACTTAGCACCGGCAGTGCGGACATAAAATCCACAGGATTACAATGCAGATGAACTTTAGATGTCCTTATGATTAATGGATAGATATAAAGATTGTCACTGAGGACGTTTGTACAACAGGGCTCAGTTGAAAATTGTGCGCGAAACATATGGGGGTCCATTCGTCTGCTCAGAGATTCCAGTTGTGCTTTCCTAGACAGCAAAATAAAGAGGAATGTCCCATTACCTCATTCAAAACATGTACACACTAAACATATTAATGACAAGGTCGAGAGAATAAGTGTAGGTGGCATAAAGAAAAAGATACTCTGGATCAGAATTTGAAATCGAAACAATATAAACCAGGACCCCCCGCCCCCCTAAAAAAAAACGGGTGCAAGCTTTTATAAAAGTGTTGCAGAAAGTCCAGCTGGTCAGGTGGATCACTACCCCCTCCCCCCCTCCCGCCTCTTGGGCAGGGTTGTTCTGAAGTAATCAAATATTTGAACTCAGAACTCATTTTATTTGAATAAAATAGCATGTAAGTACACCAGACATGAACATATACGAAACCTCTATATACAATGTACAAGGCAGTTCTGCATTATATGCAAGGATTAGTCGGGATAACCCTTGCCTGCTAGACATCCGTTCTTGGCGGTCTACTACCCCCCAGCTGGGGGCCAACATAGTGTATCGCCCCAAGAAAGTCTGCTTAGGAGGCAAGGATAACCCCAGTCTGGCAGAATTTGCAGTTTGATTCATCATCAGGGTCATCATCTTCAATGACCCACCTGTCCAACTCTGTCGTCATTGTCAACATATTCCACTAAAAAGGGTCACGTGTTCCCAATTTACCAGATGATTAAGATAGTTTGTTGAAACATATGTCCTCTGAAACAGACATTATTTCCCTTTAATTGCATTGTTTCATTTATAATCCAGTTGAATTTTCACACGGGACACCGCCAAAGCCACTTGTTCTATTGAA
This sequence comes from Hermodice carunculata, assembly GCA_964020975.1. Classification (NCBI taxonomy): domain Eukaryota; kingdom Metazoa; phylum Annelida; class Polychaeta; order Eunicida; family Amphinomidae; genus Hermodice; species Hermodice carunculata. The sequence goes on along the minus strand of OZ026626.1, from coordinate 74,149,277 downwards.
AAGAGGCATTATTTAATCTGGCCTCTGTAATGTCTGTCGTCTTGCAAATGCGTAGTGTAGAATTGAAAAGTGATGCAGCCGTTGTGTTAACAACTTCTATCCCATCCTAGGAATATATTCAAAACACAGCATGAAAGCAATACCAGCATTTTTATGGCATGCAGAAAGCAACATGTGACCAATCAAATTCACCTTTGATATCAGTTCTAGAATTTCCAGAAACACATGTACATGTTGTATATAACCAGCTTATTTCAGTAAGTCATCACACAATTAGTCTCGTGATACCTTATGGATTACCGTATCTCTGCTTTTCTTTCAGGCCACAGAAGTGAATTAATCACTGTGCACCTATTACCTGACTTTGAGACATAATATAGTTGACTATCAGCAGCAGTACAGGAATAACCCCACATTACTGAGGACAATACATCTAATGATAAGGTTTACATGCTGTTCTTTACTACAGCAATGTGCAATATTTAATATAATTTGAACACAAATAAAAGATAACCAACAATGTAACAAGAAACTGGATAACTTCACAACTAATGGCTAAGTTCTTATATAATATACAAGAACCAACATTTCCAGGAAGCTGACTTTATGTCCAACAGAAACTGTGAGCCCACCGAAAGCACATGCAGTAGTCATATGTTTACATGTACACGTATACAGACAACCATGGTGGTACCTGCTAACAGCCTGGTTAGTCGTATTTTGCATATTTTAATCCAACTACAATTCTGCCACAGTTCATACAGCTTCATAATGTGGACTTATTGCAGAAAGTCTATCTGCGGAAATGCTTTCATATATATATATAACATAACTCAGTAAACAGGACTCTTGTGTTTTGACACTGCGCATCATAAATGTAAATGTGTTGTATTTGTGTCTTTTTGCTCAGAACCACTTCCTAGTAGTCACCACTCTATTCCGCATTCCGAACTCTTTACGCTCCAAAAGCTAACCTGTCCCTGTCTAACCTATATAGATGTGGAAGTACTATTGTCCATATTGCACACGTTCCTCTGTAAAATTTTGACATAGACTGTATTAGCCCAAATAAATTAAAGGGTCTTCAGCGGGTAACTACTCAACATGTTTCGGAGCCTATTACCCGTACATCTCTTTCTGAGAAGCGGCTCCTTGTCTAAGCTAAATATTCAGCAAAGACAACCCACATAATAATGAAAAAATATGAACGTGGCAAATGATGGATTAGCTAAATACGTGAGGTTTTGCTTATAAATGCAGGGCTTCATTATGAAAGAAGAATAACTGTGAAACAAACGATTATTTCTAAATTTGTACAGTACAGGTTCAGATTGCACAACCTATATGAGGCATGAATTACACATGTAAACCGATTGGTTTCACGGGCACTGGCTTGTACCAGCCAAAGTAAAATTTTGGCATGTGATGCCAAATTATAAAATATATTGCAGTCACAAACGCATTGTCACTGACAATACTGCAAATGGCTTCAAAATACCACTTTACCCACCTGTGGTACATAGGATACAATGTGCCACCGGTATTGTCACCCCCTAAAGCATTGTGACGGAGACAAGGTCGTAGTCTAGTTGAAAAATTAAAACTACACTAATTCCTTTTTTTTTTTGTCCAGCCAATAAAATGTTGGTGCTGAAAATTCCTCATGATGAAATGCCAAAATAAATCCAATTTAACTTTAAACCTGTCTTACCTAGGCAGTGCCTTCAGTGTAGTAAGAGTTCCATTTTTCCAAGCTGTTGCTTGCACGCGCATACACAAAAGTTGACAGGCAAGACACAAGGCACTTGCCTCACAGACTGCTATGGTCGCCCAGTGACAGTTCATAATGCCGTTAAAACGTAGTTCTCAAAAATGTAATCAATTTAATAACAAATGCAATACAACTTCACCTTAATACAGTTATTTTTCTATATATTCTGGGAATGCGCTGTTATTAAAAGATTATTTAAAAAAACTGAAAACATTGCCACAGTTAAAAGGAATCCCCCGTTTTTAAGTATGAACAAAATGTCTTAAGATGCAAGTTGTCTCAGAATAACTCAGTATGATTTTTGGTCTGGCATAACAGTATATCTTAATATGTAAATTCTGAAGAAGGGTCGTCCGTTTTGAAAGGTTATCTTAATTTATTAATAAATACATCGATCCTCATTATAATATAGCTGAAACCAAAATTGAAAACGGGAAAGCATCAAGAGAAGTTGGAAAGTATTCCTCTTATTATATTAAGATGTGTAGATAAACTTTTTACATGAAAATATATGAGTACTTCTCGTCTAATTAAATTAAGCTAATCTCTTCCATTTTTGCGCAGTGTGTGTTACCCTGTTGTTCTCACTGTAATATGCAAACCCTATTGATATCAGCGAAAGATACTTTAAAAAATCTGCTGTTATAAAATTTAGTTAAACAATGCCTTGAGGACATTAAAACATTTTGTCATTTGAATAGTATCATAACCTTTGTGACATACCAATGAATTTATCCCTTATATTGCAAATTGCCCGTGCACTATAAAATATCTTTTAAAAAGATGACGAAAAGAGTCGCCGATATGAAACAGCGGGAAAGGTGTTCTTTTTCTTTCTTTTCTTTCTCTTTTAGATGCGTTTCCATCAAAACATGGTGAGCAGTTTTTCATGCACGCTATGTGGAACAAAGTGGAGAACAGTTGTGTGGCATGGGTTGTTGCCTACGTAAAAGCGGCCCTGGGTTTACATTAGACACACAGCATGTGTTCTAAAAGCTTCAGTATGGAGAAAAAAAGCACGTTTAATGACTGTGACATCCGATACAACCACTCTAAGTGCCGAGGTTTAATGGTTTCACATCTGCATCGCATTTGTGCAACGTCATGTCAATTAAACATGGATAAAAGATAAAAACTTTCAAGAAATATCTCCGAGTGCTGGATGGTTTAATATGACATCGAAAACAAGGCTATTTGTAATTTAATTTACGTCATAACCTATAGCATGATTCCATTAAGATTTTAATGGTTATGTCACAGACAGTGCCTCAGAGTTAGAACCTCCCCAGAAGTTGTTCAACAGGAAGCAGGTACGAACATACTCAGAGCCTGCATCTAATGACTTCTGATGATCGGAAAGTGAAATTTATAAGCTGATGGAATATTTATTGGTATAATGTTACGGAAGTCAAGATAGCTCCACGACTAAGTAAATAAGATAATGGGAACCCCTTTTAAACAATGTTTTCAATTTGAGTTGGAAAAAAAGTTTTTGAGAAAAACAAGTTATAGTTCAAGTTTTTTTTATCTTTTCAGCAACTTATCAAACAGGTGGAACTTAGTCACAACAGCTGCCTTTGGGAAGACATTTTTTCCGTTCTGGGGATTTGCCACTGGCAACGATGTTTCTGTGTTTTATGTCATTCAGAACTTTTGCCATACGCATCTCTTGCGTATACTCATTTTCAAAAGGTATTTGCATTTGAAGAGCATTCAGCTATGGGTATATCACAAAAGTGCCAGCTGACAAACTCCTCGATGTATCCTTCATTTACTCATTGAATATAAAGTGTTGTGTCGGTCTTACCTGCAGAACACAATGGCAACGTGCGTCGTGATTTCAAAGTGAAAAAAAAAAATTAATATACAGATGCAAAGTAACTTTAAACCAAGCTTCTGTTGTTCCTGTCCGTTGTTTCTTCCTCAATTATTTCTGCCAAACCAGCGCCTATTGATTCTTTCGTTTTTGGGAACTACTTGCCGTAGTGGACTGAGACATTCGAGGTGATCTTCTTATCTTTGGGATAAAAATTAAGTCAAGGCACCCATCATGATTCAAATCTGGATGGCACTGCACGAGTGTGTCGTTTGGACGACCTGTCTCGCCCACCACAGCATTCGGTTAGTTGGCACAGAGTGACACTTGTCCTTGTAGTTGGTCGCACAGCTGGTATAAGCGAGTGGAAACCAATTACGCAAAGAGTGCGTCGGAGGCCAGAAATTATACTTCAATGGCATTTCTAAGGTTATTAAACAAGATAACATCTCAAAGTAGGGACGAACGCTTCTTTCCTGAAAACATGTACAAACACTGTGGTTTAACAAGATAATACTCGAAGTTGTCGGTTCTTGTGTCAGAATGAATGACAAACCACTCTGTGCTCCGTGCGTCCCTGGCTTTTATTGCTTATGACACAAAAAGCTACTCTTGCGCGTGGTGTCTTCTTATGTGATAATTATAACATGTCACATGACCATTATGCCACATAATCAACGAGGTCAAAGACCGAGTTGATTGTGACGGCATAATGGTCATTGTGACATGTTATAAATGACTTGTAGCAAGGGTGGTAGGAATATTTCTTGGTGCACGACATTTTTTTTCTCTGCCTTCTATGCATGGTGTTTTTTTGCCGCTTACGTAAGTTTTCACATGCACATTCAAGTTTTACTGTTTGCTCATGTATTTTTCACTTACCAATATGGCAGTAGGACGTGCAGGTGGTGGAAGCCAAAATGACATATTTGAGTGAGTTGGGCAGTATTCCCACTCAGCAGTTAATTTTCAGAGTATATGTCATAATGACGAGAGTACACGCTACAAGAAAACCTATTGCAGGTTTAAAAGCAATACATTTTTGGAATTTTATTCCCTTATTTTTTTTCAGGGTTTATGCCTGGCATGGACACAGATTTAGTGTTATAAATTTAGTCATATACATCAACTTACATTATGTCGACAGTGATATCACGTGGCTAGATATGACAGACGACTTGGAAAGTTCTCGGAATACAAGTCTGTACTATTCCAACTCCTGTGGTCATCGTCACAGATCCTGCTGGAACAATACCTTAGTTTGGGCTGTTCAGGGGAAGGGGGCAACAACAACTGTTACTCCAAAGCACTGCCTGTAGGTCATGCTGCACTGCACAACACTAGCAATGCTATTGTGTGAAAAGTGTTCATTATGTGACATACTCGACACTTTTTCCGGCTTCCTATTGGTCTGTTCCTACCACCCATGTTACAACGTTGGTTCAGCGGCTAGAAAAACTTGCCGCTCCATTTGTAAGGAATTGTTACGTTTTGTGCAGTAAGTGTATAAACAAAGAAAAAAGTAGCAGTTTTCTTTAATTGGAAATATTTACAGCTTAAAATGTCGAGTATCAGTAAAAGTATATAAGACATACAACTGAGACCTCTATCTATATTTTTGTTAATATTATCTGCCCATTGAATGATAGACCTGATTTGCAGAATTTGACATTATGCCAATAAGCAGCATTTGAACATTACAAAGCTGAATATTTTCAAAACTGTAAAAGAGATGTTACTCCAAACACATACATATCTGCTTTGGATGATTGTACTGCTAATGAATATACAGTGAAATCTCTCCCTATTAAGACCACCTGAAGGACTGAAAATGCCAGAGGCGCTCGTAACGTTCAGTCAAGCATTCGTGTTAATATACGTGGGGTGGGTGGGAAGTAGAGAAGGTGAACCTGGAACACCTGTACGTGCAATGACTCACATAGGACCTTATCTGCAATGAAGTATTGTGTTTTCATCTGTGCAGTCAATCATTCGTGCTAATAAGATGGGGGAGGGTGGGCCTAAAACCACTACGTCGTCAGACGGAGCTCCTACAGAGAAAGGATTGAAACGAAGCCTACATCTGGACCACCATCCAAATTCACGTTTGACATTTCTCCGTTTCTGTACATAACAACAAGCTGCAAATCACCAGTCAATTCCAAAACTATTTTTACAAGAATATCGCACAAATAATCCATTGAACTCCACATATATCCGTAGCAACACACATATAATTTTCGCAAATGTCCCTCAAAATCCATTTCGGGCAAAAACTCCGACATTCCAGCGCCAATTTCAAACAGGTATTCCATCCTGAATCGAGTTCGTTCCATGGGATTAATTAGCCGTATGACAAGTGTTCTCAATTATCAATCAAACCATATTCTTTGATCCACTGGCGTTTTTAGCCTGTGTACATTTCCACAAATCGTGAAACCTGACCAAACTTGATTCCGCCAGTGCTTCCCCTGTTCATCAGAGATGTTTTGCGGCTATACTTTTGACCCGACACAGATTGGTAGCCCAGCTGCTCTCTGATTGGCTACACGGACTTTCAGCCAATCAGAGAGCAGCTGGGCTGCCAGTCTGTTTCTGGTCAAAAGGATGGCCGCAAAAAAAATAAATAAATAAAATAAAATAAAATTAGATAAAATAAATTTGACGGATTTGCGAAGCACTGGCGGAATCAAGTTTGGTCAGGTTTCATGAGTTGCGGAAATGATCACAGGACAAAAACGCAAATAGATCAAAGAATACGGTTTGATCGACAATTGAGACGAGTTGTTATACGGCTAATAATGCCATGGGACGAACTTGATTCAGGATGGGATACCCGTTTGAATTTGGCGCGGGAATGTCGGACTTTTTGTCCGAAATGGATTTTGTGGGACATTTGCAAAAATTATAGGCGTGATGTCATGGATGTATGCGGCGTTCAATGGATTATCAGTGTGATATACCTGTAAAAATAGTATTGGAATAAACTGGTGATTTGCAACTTGTTGGTATGTACAGAAACGGAGATATGTCAAACGTGACGCGGGATGGTGGTCCAGACGTGGGCTTCGTTGCAATCCTTTCTCTGTAGGAGGTCCGTCTGATAACGTAGTGGTTTTAGGCCCACCATCTCCCATCTTATTAGCACGAATGAGTGACTGCACAGATGAATACACAATACTTTATTGCAGATAGGGCGCTATGTGGGTCATTGCACGTACAGATGTTCCAGGTTCACCCTCTCTTCCAGCCCCCCCCCCCCCGCACCCTTCAACCCCACCCAGCGTGTATTAGCGTGAATGCATGACTGACTGAACGTTAAGAGCGCCTGTGGAAAATGCGGTCTTAATAGGAGAGTGGTCTTAATGGGGATATAATTCAGTTGAGGATAACCAAAAAGTGGTCTGTAAATTGATGGTTTTTAATTTAGAAATGGTATCTTTACGGAGGTGGCCTTTATTATAGATTCCACTTACCGTAAAAGACACGGTGTTTATAATTCTGCAAATGTGGGATTGGCCTATGTTAAAATTTAAGTCAGGAATATAGACAACTCTATGATGGGGACTCAATCTAGTTTTCAATTTATAAGTGTGTAATAAAACTGCTTCTACTAAACATAAAGCATACATTCATTAAATAGTGTTCAAACAGGAACACTCGAAAATTACAATATTCAGTGATCAAAACTATACTGAGATAAAATTCTAACTTCTTTGTATAAAGTTTGTGAAAAATGTCCAGCTTTCGAAAGGTAGACCTCATTTGTACACTTTGAATTTATTCTAATCAGGGACCTTTGAATATTTTTAAAACTAATAGACTACAATGCCATTGTAACTTCCATCTATTTCGTTTTGAATGTCCGCACATGTGACCAATATACACATAATAAAGGTCGCTGTATTTGAAATCATGCAAATTAAACACATTCACAAGAAATGCGCTTCCACTGGTAGTTTGTACATTTATGATGAAAAACGTGAAGAGAATATTTGACAAAAAATGCAGCATTCAATATTATACAATCAGAGACGTTTGAAAATTCAAATGTTGAATATCTTAAATTTGCGAAGGTAATCAATATTTTCGAACGTGAGAGATAGAAATGTCAATCTAACTGTAGTAAACTAAGTATTTGCCATTCACAAAACTGGAACATATTCACATAATTTGCCTTTTGGTACATAGACAAAGTTGCTGATAAGCAAACCTTCTTTTCTACTGGCTGCGATCTGGTTTGTATATAAGGGGTGGGGCGATTTCGATGAAACTAGGGCATGAGGTAGAACCGAGTAATTTTCATTTGCCTGTTTGTAGATAAATACATTCCTTATCAGTGCAGCCTATTTTATTAGCATTTTGACCTGGTAACTTATACGTAGGCAGTTGAACCTCCATAATATTTGTCTATGCATTTTGTTGATACTATTTTTCTTTAATATGAAGCCATTAACCACATAGGGGTAATAGTGCAGCAGGGTAAGTCAATATACCAGAAGAATCTTTCACCTTGTGATGCAAGGACCAAATTTGGTACACATATGATCCAAGACCTGCCTTTTCAGAAAAGCCCGCTGACCACTAGAAAAAGCAATATGGCGGCCATTTTTCAGGATGGCTGCCTCATCGAATTTGAAGAAAAAAACTTATTTCGGTGCATAAGTTGAATGAATGGATGCATTCAATGATCTAGGCGTCAAAATATATGTATTTTGTACAACGAATTCAATGACACTAGCAAAATTTCAATATGGCGCAAATTTTCAAGATGGTAATCAATTTGTTCCTCAAATTTAGCTTTATGTCCTACTTTATTCTGTGATGAAGTCTCAGTTTCTTGTCTGTTGTTCCAGTGATTGGTGGTTATACATTCGAATGTTGTGAGCAATCTCAATTATTAATTTTTGAAGAATGATGCCTAAGCACAACTAGGGCTCATTATTTATATTACTGATATGTGAGTTCAGATTAACTTTGTTATCCTTAAAAAACACAAATTTTGATGCCAAGAACATCAAAATCGGATCATTTTATCAAGCTCCAGGTCCAAAAGAGCATTAAAATGGGTTTCACTAGCGGCCATATTGAAAAAATGGCCGCCATATTGGTCTCTTTTTTTTTGTAAGTGGCTGACCGGCTTTTCTGAAGAGGAGGTGTTGATTGTTGTTGCACGTGTACCAAATTTGGTGCTTGTGTCACAAAGTGAAAGATTGTTCAACTAATCTGCTTCGTTCTAATTGTGGTTTTTTGGTAATAAACGCTCACTGAGATATTTACCAGAGGCCAATCGAGGCTATTGAAACGGTGGATGGTTCTATACCAGAGACGAATCGAGGATATTGAAACGACACTCGACAGAGGGATATATACTAGAGGTGAATCCAGGATATTGAAACGGCAGAGGTTTATGTACCAGAGGCGAATCCACGTTATTGAAACGACAGAGGGCAAGTAGCTGGTATACTGAATTGTTTTCATTCAGTGAGGTATGAAAGTCATCCCGTGGACATTCTGAATTACAGGTATGAAATAGTAGATTCACAGCCATTTTTGGACTTTTTTCTGTCACTCCGCTAAAGGTAAATATTTTTGCGGCGCCAAAATCAGGTGGTGGGAATATTTAGAGGCACTTCTAATTTCTTCATCAGCCTCAAGACCAGACATATATTCTGACCCATCTTTTATGTCACTGTCAGATTGATTTTCCTTCATTTCCCACACTCAATGCGACAAAGGGATGCAGTGACCGCTCACACAGACTTTCAATATATACTCATACTCTGCTCTGTGCTGCCAATCCATGGCGTTATCAGCTTGTATTCAACACCATTAGCTTTCTTCAATGCTGTGGCTTTGACACACAGTTTTACTGCATTGCATAGGTAGCATAACACGCTGAAACCGTACGGCAACGAAACAACTGAGAATTACACTTCAAACTGCACGGGCTCAAAGCAAAACTAAAGTGTTTGTGTACGAAAGGTCTTGTCGCACCTTTCCTGCCTGAATTATTTTAATAAGAACTCGCTTTTTGTGTACACTTCTCTGAGCGGCAGGTGTGCCTCGGCCAGACAAGTTAATGCGAACCGTATTACTTATTCAAAGTCAAGGTCATAATGTCAGATGGCCAACGACCTGGGCGTCATAGGCATCTGGTGTAAAGAGGACATGTTTCACAGGAAGATTACACATCAAAAACAAAACTGTGTTAACAAAGGAAAATGACCTTTCATTAAGATAAGGCATTACCTAGAAAATTTAAGGTAAAAGTCACTCAATTTTATTAAGTGCAGAATTTTAGTACATGTCATTCTTCGTGGAAGTTTTAACCTTGTATAATTCCTTTCGGAGGCCAGAGAGGTTGTAAAGCCAAAATTTGATTAACGGCCACATGTCAAAAGGTCAATTGTTGCTGACCTCGAGCCCAGAACGTAGTGCACTACTTTGACCCTTTGAGGGGTCGTGTGTTGAAGGCGGAAACTTTTGTGCGGAGTTATTTTGAAGCAATTGATAACATTATATGTGGGAAATGGGCAAAATATACTTTCTGATGTATTGGTCATAAAGTTTGACAGCCACATGGCCTTCACAGTTGATAGTTTGAGTAACATGCAAGTAACAAATGTAGTGTGAGGGCATAACACATTAAGCATTGAAAAATGTAAATTAATTTGGAAGAAATGGAGTAATAATGGGCGAATAGTAATCATTTTCATGTGTGTGAGTATGGGGAGTGGCTGCAAATAGACTTGAATTTGACGTCATATAATTAAACGCAAAGTGGCAAAAGGTGTAAAGGATAATACATATTGAACAGACGACGGACTATTCTATATACTCAGTTGACTTGCAAGCGAGCTGAGCTATTATTGAAGCGTGACCGTTTAAAACAAGCATGATAGAACTCTACCATGTTTGAAGAGGATCTGGAGAATGGTTTTGGAAAAAAAAGGTAAAACATGTCAATTGCAGATGATGGATTGACAGGCGGATGAATTACCAACGCCCCCCCCCCCCCCCCCGACCAAAGACCCACCAAATAGCCTCAGCTGACTCGCACAAAAGTTGGATATAAAAACAGAATATAAGAAAAACAGAAAAAAAGCACTGGGCCACTTGTTGAACATATTAACTATGGGTCCATACAAGTATGCAATTTTGACGCAATTGACCTAGCAGATGTTTAGAACAATTTAGGATTTTTCTAAAGAAATGAATAAAAAATTAATAAGATACACAAAAATCACTGGAGCGCGATCATTTGAACAAACCTGGCAGAATCCCACCCAAGGTACATCCCCATCTGGTTTCACACCAGTCTGGTTTTGGAGAAATCCAAAATGTGTGGTGTTAACGGATGATGAACGATGGTGGTCAGACAGATGGACAGACGAACCACAGATGATGACCGATCCTAAAAGTTCAGCTGACCCACAAGTCTGGTGAGCTAGAGAGAGAGAGAGAGAGAGAGAGAGAGAGAGAGAGAGAGAGAGAGAGAGAGAGAGAGAGAGAGAGAGAGAGAGAGAGAGAGAGAGAGAATATAGAACTGTGGGAATAGTCTGTGCTCAACTGACCCAAGGGTTTGAAACAATCTTTGTAAAATTCCAGTAGTTTACAGGACCCTAGGCATGTTGGAATCTTAAAAGTGAATGAAACTAACTGACAGGAAATTCTTTTCGAGCGTTGTATTTGCACGGTTAGAATGTGTGTGTGCGTGCGTGCGTGCGTGCGTGTGTGAGTGTGTGTGTGTGTGTGTGTGTGTGTGTGTGTGTGTGTGTGTGTGTGTGTGTGTGTGTGTGTGGACTAATATAACAACAATACAATGTATAACAGAACGCCACCAAACCAAGCATATTTATGCTAACGGAGTCTGGTTACATTCCTACTAAAACAGAAGAAAAAAATCGAGCAAGCAGATACAATTCAGACAGTAGTTTAGAGGACAAAAAAATGCACACACACACACACACACACACACACACACACACAACCGTTTCCCTTTGCACAAATTGAGGTCAGGAGGCCTGGGACGTGTTCTTGTGAACTCTGATGACAGTTGACCAAGCAGTTTCTGGGAGAAATTTCAAAGACTCTTTCCACGTGTTACACACATTTCATGAAATGTGTAAATTTACTGGAGCATAACAATTTTAATAAACTTGGTAGATACCCATCTGCTATCCCTACACCTGAACATATACATGTAGTAACATGTAGCACTGTGACTACCGGTACTTGTAATTTCACAGTATATTAAAAATCCAGGAATTAGAACATCACCTTCCATTGATCACCTTTGGTCCAGGGTGAGTCAATGTAAATTTCCACCAAGTTTGAAGAAAACATGACATTTAATGAGAAAAAGGAAAAATACTTTAAAAAAAGAAGAAGAAGAAGAAGAAGAAGAAGAAGAAGAAGAAGAAGAAGAAGAAGAAGAAGAAGAAGAAGAAGAAGAAGAAGAAGAAGAAGAAGAAGAAGAAGAAGAAGAAGAAGAAGAAGAAGAAGAAGAAGAAGAAGAAACCGAGAGGGAACCAAGACGGCCAATCTGTCTTACGTTTGCTTTAATATTATACCCATATTAAGTCCCATCTTGGTCTAGAAGTACCCAGAAGTGTCCCTATCCCTATCCAAGCCCGATGCAATTGTCCTCGTGGATTTGTAGTCATTTTTCAGACCATTGCCAGAAATAAATATCTTTTAAAATCGTAAAAATACGAAAATCACTGTGGCGTGATCTTTTGAACAAACTAAGCTCACACACATTGCTCAATGTTACTATATACTTCTACCCTTGTAACACCTTCTAGCAGATAGTCCCAAGAGTTTAATACTCCACAAATTCGTCAATTATTAACATATCCTCATCATTTTCGCTGTTATTCTTATCAGTTTTAAATAATTCTGTTCATTGTATCTGATGAGGCCGTCAAAATTGCTTGGTCACACGAAAATAAAATCATTTTATAGCAGCGCTACCTGGTGGTCAAACTTTAAATTAGATGATCCCATGTGACCCTGTATAGAATATCAAAACAATTGGCCCAGTAGAATATGAGGAAAAAAATAATTAAAGAATAAAACAAGAAGTCATCAGAACTGTCCCTATGCAGGTTTGGAGCAATTCGTAAAGTGGCAGTGAAGAAAATTGTGAAGATTTTTACCAAAATATGCCAAGAAAACTCACACGAAATCCCAAAATCACCGGAACAGAAGCATTTGAACAACCTGGTAGACATCTTGTGCACCCACTTTGTTCTAAGTGGATTTGAGCAACGGGTTTGAGAAGAGGAAAATATGAAATTGCAGACGGAGGACGACGGACAAAAAAGTATACCAAAAGCTTAGTTGAATGAAAAAAAAATGTGAACAAGATTGAATTTTCGAGTGAGGATCTCTGGGGTTAATAAGTTCCGGTAGCTTCTTCTCTCACCTCTGAACCGTTCCTTTTTTCCCCGCGACTGAGGCCTGTATTCAATAAATTAGTTTCTTTGTGCAAATAAAAACCAGCTTCAGTCAAAGTAATAATTTTTATACGGATTTAATGGCAATTACGGACCCCATTTTCTGTCCTTATGCAAATAGAAATGATGGTACTTAGACTGTCAAGAATAACCTAAGTTACTAGGTAGATGAGTCAAAATTGCCTTTTTCACATGATGATTTATTGCCATAAAGTCACGATGCAACACTTGAGATTGCAAATTGGCTTCTCAGGCCCATAAAATGCACAATAGTATATACGTGTTAGTCATCTCTCTTTTTCTCTGTGAGTACAGAACAAATTACCTGACGGCTTATTTGATGTACACGTCTCATGAAAGAAATATCTGAGGGATCATGCAACGCCAAATGCTCGACAAAATCTGCTTGATGTCATTGTGCTGTCCCTCAGTCATAATTATAGTATTGGCTTTAACCGTTTGGTGGCGTCCATGTACAGTAAGCATGGAGACTCACAAGGATAACTGACAAGACTTTCGAAAAGAAAACCTACATTGTGGGCTTCATGGCACACGGTCAAGTATTATGACGTCCGTACGTATCATGACGCTCAAAACATCTGGGGGGGTGGGTTTTTTTTTTTTTTTTTTTTTGTTTTGTTTTGTTTTTTTTTTTTTTTTTTTTTATGATTTCGTTTGAAATTGAATTTAGTTACATTCTACCCCTCGTGATGCAGGATTTTCTTTTTACAAAAAGTATGCTTGAAGCACACTGACTGACCTGGTAGACAAACAAGACGTTCGTGAGATGACATGAATTCAGTTACCTTTTTTTTTTGGGGGGGGGGGAGTAAACATATTTTATTTGTAATACAATTGGCCGATAGGCTCACCAGCCTATATTAGGGCCTCTTGTCGAGCCTCTTTTTTTCTAGTAAGACACCAAAAACCTTTGCATGGCCGATTTTGAGATTTTAACGGTTTTTACAAAATGAATGTCCTTTCTATTGGTTGTCAAAATTTCAAGCTTTTGACTAAAGTAGAAATATGAGAATAACGCCAAAAACCACACAGGCATGTGGACATCCGAACGTCCATGTGTCATTCTTTTGGTTTTCAGCCGCCAAACGGAACAATGCCAGCCGTCAATCATAGTTAACAGCCTGTCACAAGTTTTTACCTTGTTTTCAGAAAAACAGCAAGTATGTGCAGTTTTTAAACATTTGTTCAATATCTTTCAGAATTTTTTTATCCCCCATGTAGAGACAAATTACTTTGAAATGGATATAATGCAAACTGCATGGTGGTTTACATCATGCTACGTGGATATACATCAGACCACTTTTTTTCTGTTTTCAAGATCAATTTCACATCCCCTGCTCCTCACATAAATAATCAAGCATGTGTTGCGACAGCTCCCCATATCTGAAGCAGGACATGCCTTCATCTATCTTTGCTGCAGCTAATTTCTACGGAAATGTAAGCATACGCCACCCTAATATGTCAACGAGGATATAATAAATCATGTCTGTGTAAAATTGCTGTTTTGGCTTATTCCAACAATCTGAACATTTCACACAACTCATAACATATACCATTCGAAGATTTATTTGCTCACGCACAAATACGTTTGCATCTACAAACGGAAACTGCAGTATGGCCAGTCTTTTTACCACAAAATGTATATTCCACTATATATATGCAATCTAATATTATCTCAATATTTTCCATTTAATTGAAGATATGTTTCAACACATGGAATTTACAATATCCAAAATCACAGTAATTGTTTAGTCATAAATATACTTTTTTAGTCGTCCAAAACAGTCTATCTTCATCTCCCCCTGGTAGTGTATTTACCACAAACCAGTATTAAGTATACGCTAGTGGATCATTACCTTCATTAATCAGCTCTTCTTATCCCATACTTTACCAAAAGTTTCTTTGGATGCACTTCTGATATTTACAAGTCTCTTAAATTCTGTACAGGCAAAGCCAACTGAGATGGTCTTCCAGTGTCTACGTTATGTCTTTGCGTGATATGATATTTCTTTGGCCACTTGGCATTGGTCTGACAAACATATCGGTGCATATACCATAGCTCTGTACCCCTTCACCAGTTCTTCACGGTGTCCTCGGCTCAGTTTTATTCCCTTGCCATTGGTGGCCAGGGACATGCCTGGCTTTGAAGTGTCCGACGGACGTACTGACCCTTTCCTGAGGCATTGTGGGTATCGCCATATTAAATATTTGAATACTTACTTTTTGTCGGTTTATTTTTGTTTTTATTTATTTTATTTATTTTTTTTTTTTTTTTTCATTTTTCCTGAGACTGTTAACTGGCTAGTTGACTCTTTTGTAACAAGTTTTGGACCGAGTCAACAACTTTCTTCGGCGCGCTTTGGGCGCGACGAGGAAAGCTATTAACCCAGACTAGAAATTTTCCCTGGAACTATAAGCTACTGGTATTTGAATAAAAAGTCTTCGCAAGGAATATGAATCAAGTTTCCTCATTATAATTGCGAGAAGTTCGTCTTAAGTAGTTTGGAATTAGTCGCAGTTGGCACTGAAAAAGTTGCAAATTGTAGATTTTACCCTTTGCTGCTTCTGGTATTACCTTTGCTGAGTAAAACTTATCAGTTTCACACTGTTGGGATTATTCTGAAGTTAATTTCTACACAACATCGTCTTTACTAGAGATGTTGGGCAGCTAAAGCCACAATATACAATTTGTGATGACAAATGCCTTCCTGATTAAACCTGCATATACTTCATGATAAAATTATGATTTCCATTCAGTTGTTTTCTGGAGCAAACAAAGCTTTTATACACGTGTATCTGTTCCAGTCTGCAGACAAAAGTTTCTTCCGATGACAAACAGTCAACTATACATCAAATAATTCAACATGTTCTAATTGGTTCAAGTGAAAGTGCTGCTAGTGGCCAGTTGTGACGGGTGGCGCAAATCGCCTCTAAGCGCCACCGACTGCGGCGCAAATGTGTTCTAAACACTACCAAATAGTGTTACCAGTCACTCATGCATATGGTGATCTTGTTAAGCAATAGATTTTTGGAGCCTTTACCAAATGATAGAACATGACATATCTTTTTCAGTTGACTTTAAGTGAACATTTGTGTTTGAAAATATATGACTTCAAGCCATTTGTAAAACGAACTGCTTCAATAGTGTTATTTCTGGTATCATTCATTTCCTTGACAACAGAAGAAAGTTTATTATGAAACACAAAATGAATATACAATAGTATATGTACTATGACCTAAACAATGTACGATCCATATTGAGGTGAGCCTTTTGTGTCTTAATGTCAAATGGAAAAAAAGCCCAAAGTACTCTACTTGTACCTGAAACAACCAATCCGACAACAGAACTCTCAAATAAAAAAAAATTACGAGTGCTTAAAAATAACGTCAAGAAATGTTTATGTCACGGCTGAAAAAAGTGATAGCATACAGTTACGTCGTCATTAAGTAGTACCATGGTTGGCTCGAGCATCAAGACCACGCCAAGCAGCACAAAAAAGCAACATACAAAACAGAAGAAAATGGCACACATGAGCATGCAAAACAGCTCATGACGTATTGCCTCAGGTGAGCCTGTTACGTTGCAACTGACCTCATGTGCTCGCTCAATCAACATGTGAAAGTGTTCCTGGAGCAATGAAATGAATAAAGTTGCGTTAATGTCATCACAAACGTTCCGTGTAGATACAGTATGTTTTGACTGACACTGTCCTGCTTGTCCACGTAGGACCTTCACATTTTTAGATATTGGTCCTGTGGCCATATACTATTGACTAGCTCGAGTCCTGCGAGCTAGGCCCAGCTTCCATGATACGAGCCCTGTATGAGCTGTTGCTGTCAGCTGTTAACAATCAGTACAAACTATAATCCTCCATACCATTTTAACACCTAGTCTTGTATTGTTAAATCTCAATTCAGATGTGTGTGGGTGCCGATGTCTGGCTGACCTTCCCGTCCAGTAACATTTTGCACACCATTGGTTGTTTCCCAGGGGGAACAACTGTAAAACTGGAAGCCACTGTTAAGATTGGTCGTGTGCATTTGTTTTCAATCTGAGGTGCTATTTTGGCCCTTGCCACGCTGGAACACAGGTGGAATGATGCCCAAACTTTTTTTTCTTTCCCCTTTCAATTAGCACGTCAACAGCTCTCCTTGGCATGGGTTGGGCACTAAGTGCCCAACCCATGCCAAGGTGAACTGTTGACCTGGGGCATGTCATCTTGACAGGTCTCATTTATATAGGTCTACAATTCTCTTTTTTTTTTTCTTTTTTCATTACGGTTCAAATTAGTTGAAAACACTGAAGCAGACGACATTTGACCCCCGACCAGCTTTGTCTGGTTTGAAGGGGAAAGGGTTAAGGCTTCTGCTTGGCTGCCTTGGTAATGGGTCCAACAGTCTCATCCTGCTTGTTCGACCAAGGGGATCTGTAAGATTGTAAGATGAACGCTCGCCTTGGAAACCCATCATAGATAAAGGAAACATTCATCGCTTCCACGTATCTATGGTGTAATACTACCCTCTCAATCACTCATGCTGATATACCAGCAGAATGGAGGAGGGCGTAATTCACCTTTTGACACATCTATAGTAATACCCCATAGGTCAGCCATGTACGTCAGTAAGGTACCATAATCACTCTGAACTCTACCTGAGCAATCTTATTGCAAGAACGAGCAGGAGAATTCAGGGAAAGAAGCAGAACGGCATATAGAAAGAGCAGCTGCTCTGTTCCGTCAACCCAGCCTACCACAGCAGAAGTAAAGCAGACTACTTGCCTGGTCATGTGCATCTGCGACTCTGAACATACTACTTGCGCCTCTTTTGGGCAGTCTGGCAGTCAGCTCGGAGCTACTTCCCATCGCCAAAGGAGGCCGTGCGAGTATTGCGCATCGCCATCAAACCACCCTGAATCTCGGTCAGGTCCTGCAGGTAAAAGGATGTAAACGTTGTGTGAGCCTTCCACCTGCATGCCCGCATAAAGTCGGCAAGGGCAACATTGCGGATCATGACCACGACGCAGAGAAAGCCCTGATGTCATGTGCTCTTACCCCTTGGGCCCTAAGAATATCATCTGACCCAGAGGCTACCTGGTAGGCCTTACTGACCTCCGCCTTCAGCCATGCAGACACGGTATTAGCAGCTATCCTGCCCAACTCAGGTTTTCCTCAACGGAAGAAAGAGGGCTCTCCGACCCTGACGAATCTCTTTCTTTCGGTCCAAATACCACTTTAGCGCCCTCACAGGACACAGTGTCCTCTCAGGTTCCGATCTTGATGACATTTCGGAAAGCGCTTTGATTGTAAAGCCCGTAAAGGCAGTGGTGGGGTCCGTGGCAACATGGTTCTTGGCTAAAAAGCCAGGCACACCATTCAGTGAACAGTCTCCACCTCGAGTCTTATGTCTTCAAAGAAGACTTTCGAAGTTTACCTCGTGCGATTCTTGAGGCAACGAGATTCAAGAACCCAGCCTCTTGGACGTGTCGTGTGACAACCTCCATGCGTGAAGATTGAGCACCGCCGGATTCCGATGGAACCGGGACGTCCGAGGCTGCATGAGCAGTCTGTCCCAGACTGGTAGACGTAACGGAGCCTCGCGACTCAACTCCAGTAGGTCGAGAGACCAATCCCATTTTGGCCACCAGGGAGCCACCAGGATGATCTCCGCCTTCTCTTCCCGCATCTTTCTTAGAACTTGAGGGATCAATGGGAGCAGAGAAAAAGCGTAGCCCCACATTCCCTCCCAGCATATTGCCAGGGCATCCACCCCAAAAGCTCGAGGATCTGGGACTGGAGCCACGAACATTGGCAATTTGTGGTTCCATCTGGTGGCGAACAAGTCCACATGGGGTGTCCCCCATCGGTCCCATAATGCCTGAACTACTCGTGGGTGTAGAGACCATTCTGTCCCTATCACTTGTCCCTTTTGGAACAATTGGTCGGCCATTATATTTAGATGGCCGCTGATGTGACAGGCCAGAATCCTTACCCCATTGCTGCCGCACCAGATAAGTATTTTCTTTGTTAGCTCGAACAACAGTTTGGACCGAGTGCCCCCTTGTTTGTTCAGGTAGGCCACCACAGTCCTGTTGTCCGACATCAACGTCACATCTTTGTCTTTCACCAACTGTTTGAACTTCTGCAGGGCTACGCGTACTGCCTCCAGTTTTAGCCAATTGATGTGAAAATGTCTCAAGTGCAGAGGCCAGATGCCTGAGACCATGTTGGAGTCCGTGTGGGCTCCCCAGCCCTCTTTTGACACGTCCATGTAAACAACCAGTTTGGAATTGAATGGCCTCATCGTCTGTCCACCCATGACGTTCCTTCTCACCGTCCACCAACAGATGAGGTACTTGTCATGCGGACCTACTTCGACCATTTGACGCAAACTGGTCCTGTTCCACTTTGCGTTCAGACCTATGTTGAGTGGCTTCCTGTGTAAGCGTCCTAACGGAACTTGCGAGTCCATCGAGGACATCATGTCCAACAGCCTTTGCCGAGCTGTTTGCTGTGTCGATCTCAGGAACCTCTTGATAAGGCTCTGTAGTCTGTCCCATCTGTCCTCAGAAGGACTGCACTCGAATCGGACTAGATCAAAATGAATGCCTAGGAAGACAAACACCTGTTTGGGTGTGAGATTTGATTTGGGGATGTTTACTTCTAGCCCTAAGTCCCCGCACAGCTTCAACAGAAATTCTCTGTTCTTGATTAGTTCCTGATGAACTAAAGCTCGGACAAGCCAGTCGTCCAGGTACACGTGCATTCTTATGCCCTTCTTGTGAACACATACTGCCACTGATTGCACTATCCAGGTGAACACCTGAGGTGCTGTGGCCAAGCAGAATGGAAGAGCTCGAAACTGGAATACCAGGTCTGCGTAAGCGAAACGTAGGTACTTCCGACTAACCTGAAACATAGGCACGTGGAGATACGTGTCCTTCAAGTCCAGGGAGAAGGTCCAGTCCCTGGGTCGGAGAGCCTCTGTTATGGATTCCGGCCTTTCCAAGTGGAAGTGTGGAACTTCCAAATGTGTGTACAGATGAGACAGGTCTATGACCGGTCGCCAGCCGCCGTTCCTCTTTGCGACCAAGAATAGTCGGCTGTAGAACCCTACAGAAGAGTGATCCCTCACCCTCTCTATGGCTCCCTTTGCCAACAACTTCTGGACCGCCTCGTGGAGGAATGACCTCTTCGGCTCTTGGGCCGGGGGTTCAAACCTCTAAGGGACGCAGGACAAGGGCGGTCGCTCTTTGAGCGGTAGCACATATCCCTTTTCTAGGACACTTAACACGAACAAGTCGTCCGTGACGGAAAGCCAGTGACTGCGGAAGTCGGCTAACAGACCGCCGAGTTGCTGACACCTCGCCCCAGACCCGTCGTAAAAGCTCCTGATGGGTGTGGATGACTGGCACACACCTTCAGTCCTGTTTCCCTTTGCTGAAGCCGGGCTTCCGAAAGGGCCGGTTCTGCTTGCCACTGCCGGAGGACGGTGCATCAGCTGAACCCTGCTTCTGAGGCTTCTTGTTCCTGGGTCGCCTAGGTTTCCTCCTCTTTGTAAAGGAGTCCTTGGCGCCAGAAACTTTGGCTCCCTGTCCACGAGCCTTGGTGGCTGCTCTAGCTAGGTCGCGGATGGCTTGGTTAGCCTCATCGGCCTGTTCCCACTTTCGCTGCTCAACCACTTGGTCCCTGATGGGAGCGAGAGCGCCTCTGAACAAGTAGTTCCTGAACAAAGGCTGATGTTGGGTCGCTGTGCACCTTCCGAGAGGTTGGTGACTTGCAAACACGAATCTCGCCTTGTTAACCTCAGGTTGGCTTCCATGGTGATAGCCTGCCTGAGAAGGTGCTCGATCTCCATACCCCGGGACGCCTGAAGCCGGGTATTCAGACTAATCCAGTTCCTGACTAGTTCCGGGACCTGCTGCGACACAAAGAGCAGCTGCATGATCTCGGCAGACGCGGCCGAGGACACGTCCAAGAAGGAGGCGATGATTACCGTCGCTCTTGCATCCTCCTCCAGTCTACTTAGGACCTCCTGGGGGACTTTAGGAGATGGGGGGATCCATTTGCAGATATTCTCCCATTCCACGTCTACCTCCTTCGCCCTGTTGTCGCAGAACTCATTAGGTACACAGTACCAAGCAATGTTAGCTCTTGGTCTCTTCCACAACTTCCCGCACTTCAGCGCTTGCTGGGTCGGGACGCCGGAGGGCGACCTAGATCCGTGGAGCTCTTTATCCAGGCTCTGATACACTTTGTCCACGTAAGCAGAGAAGGGGAACCCAAACCCGACTTGTTCCGACACCGACGGCGACTCTAGTGGATACACTGACATCCCTCGTCTCTTCGTGGTCGGTGGCAAGGGAGGAGCCTTCAAGGTATCTCCGAGGAGAGCCAAGATCAATTCCTTCGTCGAGTGGAAGAGCCCTGCAGGTTCACTAACCTCGGCTGGGGCTGAGCTGTCCTCAAAGGACAACTGTCGTTGAGTGGAATGGGCCGGCTCGTCGGCCAACACCTCATCGCTCTCCGACCCCATCCCTTGGACAGGTCGGGACTCACGCTCCAGATTACGCCTAAGGCGTTCCTCGCCTTCGTCGAGAAGCGACTCGTGTAACGAGCCCTCTCCATCAGACAAATGCTCTCCCCGCTCATCTAAACCACTATGCAGTGGAAAAAATGGCGTGGGGAGAGAGGGAAGGGCAGCTTTTGTTTGACTGGACCTCTCCAGTTGCTCATGGAAGTGGTCCAGTCCAGTCCTGGTCACTGCCGGTAAGGATTCGGCAAACACCAGATCTGACGTACCGGACCGGTCCGGACCTGCCAGGGAAGTATCGTGTACTTCCTGCCGTGCTCTGGGCATGACCCACCTCCATGAGCACTGGGGCATCTCCCACCGGAGAACTTATGGCTCCTTCTACAGTGCCAGTCACGCCGGTCCCCTCTGTAAAGCGAGCCGGCAAACCGGGCTGTTCCGGTGCCTCCCCCGTGTCCATGTTGGTCTCCTCTGCAGGAGGGCAAGTTACACCTGGACCTTGAATTTCCCTTGGGAAACCCGGGTCTTGGGTCTGCTGACCCACAGGTGTCACAGACACAGCTGGTGTGTGGAAGGGGGCTCTCACCTGTGCAGATTGCACAAAAGACTGCATGGTGGTGGCCATCAGCATTTGTTTTCTGCATCGTATCCAGTATCGCCTTGAGTCCAGGATCCAAGGCGGATGCCCTTTTTTCAAAAGGCTCCTCGGCCCTGTCCCCCTTTCTCTTACGACAGCGCCTCCTCTTCTTTAGGGTCACCCCCGCCAAATCAGAGGCACTATCCACTGCCTCAACTCTCCAAAAAGAGGATGATGTGCTGACTCGGAGGCTTGCTGGAGAGTCTAGAACGGATGGAGCTCTACGGTTAGACTGTTTAGCCCGCCGACGTTCAGCCAACTCAAAGAGATCCCACCTCTCACTTGACCAACTTTTACAGTGTTGACAAGGTCGTAACCTTGAGCGGTGCAATCGCTCCAGCTCCCATCTGCACTTTCTACAGTGCGGGTAGGTGTCCCACTTCCCCATCCGATGGCCGGCCACATCCTGCTTCTGAGAAGCAGGGACGCCCGCCACTGAACTGGCAGGGACAGCTGGAGCTGTTCCAGCACTCACTGGGGGTGAGAGGCTATACCCCTGCCTCCCCCGGAGCTGCTGGATTAGGAGGCGAGATCGTTCTTGACGTCTCTCACGCTCCCTGCGGTCCATATCCATGTCCGCCATCTTGGTTTTCAAGGGAAAAAGACCACGTGTTCCTGAAAACAAAAGTATATAAAAAACAGGTAGGAATCAAGGCTCCTCGTTCAAAGAACGGTCCAATGACTCACTACCCCACACTTATCTGGATCCTCGAGCGATGAGTTGCTCCGGCAGTGAAAACTGCAAAAACAAGCCGATCTTGGGGCACTCCTGTAATCACCACAACAACGTGGGCGGAAGCCAGGAGAGAAACTGGTGAGCATGCGCAAACACCGGAAGCTGTACCGGAGGCCCCTTTGGGGGTTTGTGCATGTAACCACAGGTCAGCCATAAAAAAGTTTCAGGTTTTAAAACCTGGCTGGGAACCTGATAAGCAGGGGTATAAGCATGAGTGATTGAGAGGGTGGTATTACACCATACATGGAGGTTCTCTAGTCCACAGATGGAGATTCTCCAGTGCGGTAGTGATTCTGTAGTGCACAGATGGAGGTTCTCCAGTGTACAGATGGAGGTTCTCTAATGCACATATGGAGGTTCTCTCCATCATAAATTACCTCAGAGAAAGGTTTTATATCAGATATAGACAAGCCAACAACAGCAACATTAAAACTACTGTCACAAAACAACAGAACTTATATGTCATTTGAATTGGTTTCTGAACTCCAGTCAACAGCCCAGAGAGAACACATTTGAAAACTACAGGCCATCCCAGTGTTACTGATGGAAAGACGTTTTCTGACAACTGCAGCATCAAGGACATTATGAACACGTGGCATGCTTCACATAAAGGAACATTTAATACAGTTGTAACATTTATCATTTTTAATAGCTCATTTTTTTTCAGGTTTAAAACAAACAAGGGTCCTTTGGTTCTGCATTTGTATGTCCTATAATCCACCACATATTTCAAAGATCCTTTCACTGAAAATTATATCCATTTTATCAACACACATATGGACAAGATGACCAGGCTTCCTCGAACCTTGGATCTTCACAAACATCACATAATTTCCAAACCAAATATCTGAAGTTAGTGTTTGATCATGCATAACGTTATAGACCAATATTAATGTTAATAGTACCAGTGTCTCAACTTAGCACGACTTTCCATCCAGCCTTTCTGCCACATCTAACCAAAAATGGTAGCAGAACATCAAAATGATACTTGCATCTTTTACTGTCCAAAACGAGAATTCTGGCACCTATTTACTTAACATTTTTTGGGTGACAGGAATAAGAATTGTGCCCACCCGCAATAGCTTCATATCAATATACCATGTACATATTTGGACAAAACCATCCTCCCATTACACATTTTTTCTGCAGATTAAAAGGCACAGTGTACAAACTTTGATGGCACATGACAAACACATGGAGTACACGAACGAAAAAATAGTTTGGTATTTTGGCCAATGCATGAAACAACCATATGAACCTTCAATTTTCTATCCAATAAGAGGGCTGTACAAACAGCCCATGCTCAGCTGACCCTAAATATTCACCTTAACATAAAAGCAAAAAAACCTGGTCATCTGGTCATTTTTGAAATTTTCTCTGATGAGAAACAGGTATACGTTTTTGGGACTAAACAACTGACATTCAGTTTCAGCCATTGCCCTAATTTGAGATGCTTTGCTATGTAACATTTTGGCAAGAAAGCATTTGCTGCCGTTTAGGGCATTGGCATTCAACACAAACTTATAATTTACAAAAAGCAAATGACAACTCGAGCAGTAGAGCTACCCAAACTTGACTCACATACTAGCCTGTATGCAGTCCGAAACATGCTGACCATGGCATTTATACATGTACATATCTACCCCATTGGACTTCTTTTCAAAAATGGGGTTATGGCCAAGTGGAAATGCGCCTTTATTCTGTGTTTGAGCTTGAGGGTAAATTATCCTTTTCTACAGTGAAATTCAAAAGTAGTAACTCACTGTAGATCACATGACCTAAACATTGTTACAAGTTAATTGTGACATGCCTGGATCATTGGCTTGATGCAATGATATTTCCACAAAATCAAAATATCTGCGAGCAATGGTTGATTATATGTCACGTGTGATGTAGAATAACTGTAACAAACATAAACAAACACGGCACATCAGGTCGGCGTTGAAAGAAGCCATAGGCAGGGCATATATATATATTTGTGATGGTTACATTTTTACACAACTGGAGAGCAACTTACTATTTCTCTCATGAGGGATTGTTGTTGGTGGAGAAAATAGTAAATCACTCTGAGCCATGTGAGATTCTCTATTCCTCATTTTCAGGAATGTGACGGGTGCTGGAGATTGCCTGTTAAAGACCAGCTGTAATCATAACATAAAAAATATATGGTGTACCAACTCATAATAAAGGACCTTTAAGTTGACAACTCCAACAGTGTGTGCAAAAAAAAATATAATAAGATTGTAGATGAGACATAACAATACTGAATGCCAAAGTGGTTATATCGTTAAGTATTGATAGGTACACAAAATGGTAAATGCAAATACACAGTGATATGTACACACAAAAAGACAAGTATAACTACTACGGCTGAAAACCCAGGGACTTTTTTCTGAACGCTAAGGTTTGGCTGTTCATTTGGCAAAATGGCCTTTAATGCCCTCACTCACACTGGCTATTTTCAGGCTTAATTCTGCAAAATCAGCATTCATAAATAACATGCATCTAATTTCATCTGCAGCGGATACAATCAAAGATGCTTGCCTTTATACTAATTGTGCAACAAACAAGAGGATCATGATGGTCCTGCGTGCTGCTGACTGGAATCTGCTGCTTCTAACAGAACAGACTTTACTGCTGTATTACGTGCACTGTGCTTACCAATTAGTGACTGAAAGTTAACTATTACAACAATATAAGCCAATCACGTTAGACCTTTCAATAACATTCAAAGGAAAAAATTTACTGTGCCAAAAGACGCCCCACATATATTTCCCTATTTATGTTCAATAGTAACTATGGACCTGGGAACCACCATAACTGAAATATACACCAGTTGTCAGTTTGACCTTTCAAGGTCACTAAAGGTCGAAATTAACAACACCAAGAGAAACCATATGGGTACTTTCCTCTTACTGGAACCAGCAACCATGGGCCTAGGGTCCACCATTACAACAATATGAGAAGGTCAGATTTGCCGAGTCAGCAAAAAGCCTGAATTTTACTATGCATGCATCCCCTGTCAGAGAATGCATAATTATTGTATCACCTTCTCCTTCACAATGTGTGGAGAATAAACGTTTTACCTGCAAGCAGTGGCCCTGTTACTTCATGCATGGAGCAAGATGATTGTGACACTGCTGAGTTTAATTCCCCGCATAGTTTTTGACACATCTACACTAAATACCTTTTTGACACAGAGATGTGTCTGCTCCTTGTTATGCCACAGAATAGTCAACACTTGTAGCCACCCGGTAATTTATATACATGTACGACATTGTGCATATGCATAATCTGAGACCATCACAACCGAGTTCTAGCTAAAATTCACCCAGGAAGGGTATTTATTTTCCCAAAATTGTAAATTCATTTAGTTCACATTTTTTTCTGTCACGTGAACATTTTTACAGTAGAATTGCCACTTTCCTTTCCCACTCATGGCTGTCAACTATTTATTCATCTTAAGGCTTGTATCATACCTGGACAGCTGTCTATACAGTTAAGCCCGTCTAAAACTTAACAGCTAAATGCACTTTTGTGTTGCAAAGTGTTACACTAGGGTCTGTAAATGTTGTAAATTGCTTGCGAAAGGTTGACAAAGGGTTTCAAATGGTTTAGAATGGTAGCAAACCAGAAAGTGTTAGAAATGGGTTTGGAAAAGGTGTGCCTTTCACTCAAAAGGTTAAAAAAAGGTTGCAAAAGGTTGATGCCTTTGGTGACTGTTAAAGTTTAATGCAGACTTAACTTTAGTGTAGGGGCACACAGGCTTGCCCCACCAAGGGGTTTTCTCAAGGCTATGGAAGTCAGAAAGTACTTTTGCACAGTGACTTCACTTAACAACGTTAACACTCCTGTGGGTTTTTCTTTTTTACAAAGCAATGAATGCCAAAAAAAAAAAAAAAAGCTGAAAAACATTTATCCCCTATCACTTTGCATCTTTGGAGTTTTGAACAAGAATATCTGCATTGTTGGTCTTCTTTTATCTTATGTGCAGAACACTAAAGAACTTGAGGACAGTAGAGAGAGTTTCTTGAGTCACATCTAAAGCCTAACAAGATGGTCACAACATGCACTGTAGCACATTGGATCAAGCCAGCAATAACATACCCATGCATATACAAGTCTTTTAACTCAGTGCCACTTTTTTTTTTTTCCCAGCCCTTAATTTTATTTCTTTGAGCCTGTATGTTTTCAGGCCAGGATGTGCCCTTTTATGTGATTTCTCCATGACATTTATGGTGATATTGCAGAATCTTCGTCACGCTTGAACTCACAGGTAAATCTCACTTGACCCTCTTACTGCCAACTGCAACTAAAGGTGAATTACTCCAGATGTACTTCTCTGAATTGTCAAATGGATACAGTGGCACCTGTCTTGAGAGACCCCTCCAATCAAAGACTGTGTATCTTTTAAAGATCGCTTTCTCAGAACACTGTGCTATCTTTTCCATGTTATTATACATCTAATGAAAGACCACCTGGTTTGAGAGACTACATTTGGACCTGCCATAGGGGCGGTCTCTCAAGACAGGGACCACTGTACTACAGAAGTCCCTCCTTTGAGAGACCACCCCTAGTGCTCCCCAAGAGGTGGTCACATCAAGCAGGTGGTCCCTCAAAGGAGGTATTAATAACATTAAAAGTACTACAGAAAGACCTGACAACTGTGGTCTCTTATAGGAGATGGTCTCCCAAAGAAGTGGTCTTTCAAAGGAGGGACTACTGTAGGTTAATATTCTTTGCAAAAGGGCCCTGCATCTCAGCACCAGTCCCACTAAATATAATGGTCCAAGTGAACAACTGTCCCCGGTGCACTTCAAAGTGCGCTGAGGAAAGCTGTTGACTCAGTTCGAAAACTTGGCACTGAAAGAGTTAACTGGTTAACAATATTCCAAGTGACTCTGATAAATACAATAGTAAAACCAGCCCCGTGGAGCCTACAAGTCAGCAGACTGCCAGCACTCAGCTAGTCTGCTGACTTGTAGGCTTCACGTGGTTGGTTTTACTTTTATCCAGTAACTGTCTTTTTCCAGTGGTCATACCACAGCAGCACTGGGGGAACCAGGCTATCATGACCTTTGACATTGGGACTAGGAGGATATGGACAACTTTATCCTCCAGTTTGTTATATCCATTTTTTTTTGGGGGGGGGGTGTAATACAGCTATAGTTACAGGATAAATTGTATTGTTCCGAAATCAGCTCATATATTGTCATGAAGAAGGTCCACAATCGAATAGATCCAGTAAGGACAACCACATGTACACACAATGGCCAAACATTACTTAAACAGTGTCTTAAATACAAAAAAATCCATCACTGTACAGAAGATATGATGGTGATCAGTATGGACAAAATACCTACCATGACAACAATCAAAGTAGTCTTATAGACTAGAGTTTATAACTTTATGCCTGGGTCTGCAATACCATAAATATTATTAAATACAAAAAAACAGATGTTTGTTGTTGGTCACACATAAGCAACCGTAAGATAAGCTCAGCTGACTAATAAGTCAGCTGAGCTGAAAACCACAACCTACTGCACCATGTACACCTCTTGATAATATGCTTCAAAATAAGTTAATCTCATCATTACAATAAATAAACCCATGCAGACAAATAGGAAACAGTCAATGATTTCCATTACGAGCTGAAAACTTACATAAAATTACTTGGTGGCATAGCTAATAGAACAGCCACCAATGGAATGTTCAAGTGTTACAGTTAATAAATACACCCATAACATTGCTATTTAACCCTTTCTGCTCAAAAGCACCCAGGTGTTGACTGCCATGTGGTTTGCTGTTTTTACTTTGTTTCCGTGTTGAGTGAAAAATATAACGGCAACTATTTTGTTGAGAATTGTATGCAAGACCTCTCATGATGTAACTACATGTACTACTTACCATGCCTCATAGACTGGAAGGTATTAAAAAACATTGCAAATTATACTTTTCTGGAAAGGAATGACCAAAGATTTCAAATGTGGTTAAAATGTCAACTGAGCAAATTGGTGAATGAACATCAAATTCATTGGCAAACATATCAAATGTCAGACCCATATGCAAGCATAGTTGCATTCTTCTTAATTTTATTCAAATTTTAACCTTTTTTTCGCAGAAACAATACATACTCTTTTTCAACATATTAAATTCAATGTGTTTTTAACACATTTTGGTCGACATCTTCCATAATACTGTAGGCGGGGCCTCTAAATTTGGTACATTTTTGTCTGTTTGGCAGACGGATAATTCCTACCAAGTTTCAGATGATTCATGGAAAACTCTTAAAAAAACAGCATTCACAAACTTTTCGCATTTTAGTCTATATATTACATAATAAGGTAAATGGTGCCACAAATATCAACAGCAACCTACATTGTAGATCTTCATATCCTTTACAAGTCCCGAAAGTTACACGGAACCAACTCAAAATTGTGGACTATCACATTCACCAAAAGAGTCCGCAGAAGGATAGATGGACAGACATAACCGAGCATATAAGCGCTGCAACCTTAGGTCTTCAAAACTAATCACGTAGTGTTTGTAGAATGAAGCATTCTTCCATCATTTTCACAACGCATAATTATGAGGTTTGAAATTGCCGAGACAGATCTCTGTCCATACATGCACCCAGCCTCCTGAATACATGTACATGTAGCTGTACACTGCTAATCAGGACTGATTGTATTAATTGTGTCAGCATGTGAACCACTTCGCACACATGGACATTTTTAATCATGCAGTTGCATAAATCAAGGACATGCATCGCAAGGACCTGCACAGAATCTGAATATTGCCATCATCAGTTGCATACCAGTCCATTCTATCTGTAATGGGCTTGGCAAAATCGTGATTTTGCCACTGATATTCTTTGATTTATTAGGATAGAATACTCCAAAAATGGTTGCGAGACTTTCCAGCACAGCTGTATGTGTATGCAGTTTTGTTGAAAAAATAAAAAAGTTTGAAGCAGGTGGCGCTTCACATGCTGACACTTTTGGGGGGGGGAGCCCTTACACACCTTGAAGACACTGTGACTGACCCTGGTGCCAATTAACCCATTCCTGGTCGGAGTATGATTGAGTCAATAGCTTTCCTTGGCACAGGTTGGGCACATTGCACCCAAGCAGTGCCTAGGAAAGCTACTGACCTACAACATGCTTTTTGAATGGTCTTGCATACAAATCTCAGCAAAAAAATGTTTTCTAGTGATGAGAAATGAAAGTAAAAATGATAAAGCTGACCGCAATTTGCATCCGGGCACTTTTGGGCGATTTGAGCGGGCAAGGGTTAAGCACTGCCCATCACCTACTGACACTTCAATATCACATCATCGAAGCACAGGATAAAAGAACAAACATTTTAACAATAATAATTGAGAAATATGAGACAAAGCCAGAAAAGCTGGCATGCTAGCTGTAGTGTTTTCTTGTGCAACGCGTTTCGCGGAAAAAAAAAATTAACAATAGTGACTGTGCTTATGTAATATCAAACCTTTAGTAACACAACACGTTCTTATTTCACATAATAATAAACGCAACAGAAGCTTTTCAATTTGGCTTTGTGAACCTAGGTGTAGGTAGCTGAGGAATGCGTTTAAAAACCACGCCATAAGCATGTATATATACAACCCATATGTTCATATAGCAGTCCTTTTCTAATAGAGGCCACCATGCCAAAGAGTCACCACTATTATGAATCCACAACCTTTGCTCAGAAAAGCGTTATTTGTGTTGTACTTTTTTGGCCCCCTTAAGAAAGTCCATCCCACTAATATAATGTCTACCCAAGGAAGCTACAAGAATGCAGTACTTCAAGATGGAAACCCTGGCCACCATCATGGCGGTGATGCGACAAAGTGATTGGGCAACCTGGATAGACCTGAAAGATGCATACCGGTATTTTCACATTTCAGTAGCCCCGCTGTCTCGGAAATTTCTGCATTTTATGGTCGTGTAGCCTCCTTGGCCTACCTGATTCCATATCCCTTATACAATGTGACATATCTGTCAGGACTCTAGTACAAAATTCTCATGTTACCTGGCACTCACACCTTCATGCCTTCTTCTCAATACATAATTCCACATCAAATACGCATCAAACACACACACTTGTTAAAAAAAAAAAAAAAAACATCTCAAGTGAGATCATTTAGTCATATCCCAAAAATAATTCTCTCTCTGTGTGTATAAAAGTGAGTGTCATGAAAATAGAGCTTTGTGGTTAAAAACTACAGTATAATAAGTGACCAGCCTCTACCAATGAAAGCTGTTGACTCAGCCTTAATTTAAGACCGCATGGTTTAAAGGGAGAGCATATTAACAAAATAATGCAGCAAAACAGCAAAAATGCTTTCACAAAGTGACCCAAAGGACTTGTTGTCTCCCATATGGGAGGTCTCTATAGCAGACACAACAAAGTGTACTTGTGATTTCAACTGAATGTGTATGTGTATAAGCACAAACTCAGAGACAACATGTAGGTCAACTGAACGTCAAAGTATATTAAGTCAAACCAAGCTGATCTATACCATAAACCTCCAGACATGTGTGACAGGTGCTCTGATCCATAAGTCTATTTGAAAACATTTTTGAGAGCTCGTTTCTGACATGCCATGCACAGCTGGTGCTTGTATACATATATATGTATGTATGCGATTTATCATGTATTTTCTGCCCAAAAAAAAAAAAAAAAGAAAATGGTTGACACGGTTAAAATATAGTACCTACATTGAAAAGACTATTCAGATCAGGTACACATGACAAATACATGTAAATATTCCCATTCATAAGCACCTTAGTTGTTGAGCTATATTGCAGCATGCCCACACACTGAATAGCACCAATCTACATTGCTAATTCAGCCTTCATCACCAGGTGTCAATTGTAGCATGACCTACTGCAAGGGCAGTCATACAGAGTAAGGTGGGACAAAATTACTAGGCACCAA
The DNA here is from genome assembly GCA_964020975.1 of Hermodice carunculata. Lineage (NCBI taxonomy): Eukaryota > Metazoa > Annelida > Polychaeta > Eunicida > Amphinomidae > Hermodice > Hermodice carunculata. The sequence goes on along the minus strand of OZ026626.1, from coordinate 74,117,351 downwards.
TCCTTTGACATTGTGACTGAATGGAACATTTTACTCCCTCAGTCAACATCTGTTTTGCCAGCTTGAAATGATGTTGTTTTACTAAAAATCATGGCTTTATAATAATCAACCAAATGTACTCCATTATATTTCTGATACGACTGGATAAGCTTGAGAGTTGCCAAATATTTATACAGCATTTTTCAAAATTTTCCCAGCCACGACACAGAGTGGCCATCTCACTGTGTTACATTTCCATTGGGTCACACTTCAGGCAACACTTTGTGGTGAAGGTTGAATTAACAACATACATGGGTCCTATTGTCGAGTGAAGAGCCTCCTCAGGCAAACGGTCCTAATGTACTCTAAACTGAAAACTTGTATGCCGCAGTATAAATTCACAAAGGAAGAAGTAATAAATTCAACACACCCATAGCTATCAAAACAAGGTAGACGCAATAATGATACAGGTACAAAACTCACTGAGTCCACAGTTGGTGTATGCATTTTTTTTCTGGCATATAACTTAAAGTGAACATTTACAACTATAAATCCTCTTTAATCGCGGTCACCCTCAATGATCAGTCTTCGGCGCTGAGGTTTCTTCGGCAGGCTTTGCCGACCTCTTCTTGGCCTTTTTTCTAGCCGACCTGGGAGAGTCGGAGTCTTTGTTCTTCACTCTCTGATAGCCCTTTTGTTCTTCCGGGTCTTCCTCCTCATCCAGTCGTTTATAGGCTGTTGTTATTTCTTCAATGCTGCGACCTTTAGTCTCGGGTAAACAGTAGTAGCAGAAGAGCCAGAAGAAGGCGAGAAGGCCGGCAAACGGCAGGAAGCTGTAATCGCCCAGGGATTTCTGTGGAGCAAGAGACCATTGGACACAGTAACAGTACCGTACAGAATAGCAACTGTTTAGACAGACAGACAATGTGCCAGTTGCACCAGCGTTTATTATTTTTCTTTGTTTTTGCTTTTGTAACCTTAACAAGCACAGTTCAAAGGCCAATTTTTTTTTTTTTTTTTTTTAATTGATACCTTGGCAAATCACCACATTCATGGAACCATTTACCAACAAGCCGTTATCTGCTAGGCCTTTTTAATGCTTTTCAAAAGTACATTTTGAACTAATTTCATGAAGGCTGGCACTTAATGTTTTAACCATGTTTGCCAGGTGGGCCAAAAAAATGCACATTTTTCATAAAATCAGGCAAAACCTTTCCAAAAACCATACTACATTTCTGTTTTGGAGACACATTCAATACTACGATGGGTTCTAAACCTACGGTAATTTGAGTAGCACCTGAGGAACTAAATATATATATTTTTGGGGGGTACAATTGTTACTGCGATATTATTTGTGCTTCTGATTATGCTTCTGACATAAGACAAAATATTCATATTCACACAGAAGTCATCTTTAATATCAACATCAGTATGAACAATAAACAAATATTGAACACGAGGCAAAAGTTTTTAATCTAACCTGGCACAAACTTTTAATGCGTCTTTTGACAATCACTTGAACAAGAGGTTGAAGGGCTGATTTACAAGGAATAGGATTCTGTCAATTCTGTGCGCATCTACTTTTATCCAAACTGGCAGGGAAAGAGTCAAGGCCGGGGGGGGAGGTTGGTCTTGAAATGGGTATGTAGGCGCCCTGGAAGAGTGAAACCCTATCTTCTACCTGTGATTTTTACCACAGAAGAGGGGGTCAAAATTCTACATTTTGCATAAAAATGGGGGTCAAATCTTGACATTTTCATTGAAGAAATTGTCATTTTCCACAATAACAAAACCCAAAATTGGTCAAAATCAGCATTTTTCAAACTCTGCGTGAAAAAAATCTGACAATTTTTCTCACTTTTGAAAACATCGGGTCAATATTCAAACCTGAGTTCATAAAATGGGGGGGGGGGGGCAAAGCTCTACATGTGGTGGAAAATAAGGGGTCACTCCCGCGGAGCCTACATGTGCATCAGGGCACGAATTTTTTTTTAAAAAGCACTCGTCGGCAGGACAAGTGAATTTTAAAATCTACTTGTATGCAAAATTCACTTGTCCGAATAAAACCTGGTGCAACAAACATAGTAATATTCTTTTTTATCAATCCATACAAAAAGGCCTGGACAAACCATTTACCCTAATTTGGCACTTATTGTCGCTTGTTAATTGGCAAAAATCTGTCAATTTTTACCATGACTCTAGCTATGACTGTAAACAGTAAAACTGGCAAAATATTAAAAATACAAATTGAAAAGTAAACTATTTGCATTGGGTGACTCACGATGAAAATACTGTGTAATTTCTGGAAGTCACTGTTCCGGGTAAATTTAATACAGATTAACAGTTTGATTGGTTTTAGCATCATCTTTCTTGTTGCCGCTAATGGGATGCACATCAACGCCATCTTTTGCCTACTACCATGAATGCTATCCGTACATCGTTGTCAATTTGTGTATACAGTATCGGCATGTTCCTAGCAATAAATGGTGTTCTAAGTTCAAATTCAAGCGAAGAATTTCAAATAAAAAATCTGTCTCCTTGTAATGCACATCGAGTGTGCGGTCACCATCTTTCCTACCACTGTATACAAACAGCTGCATTGGCCATGTGATCTGACGGACAACACATCACTTGATTGGTCAATTGAGTCACATGCAAAAATGTTACAATGTGTTCATCATGGCTTCCACCCTGTGAACGTGTGTGAACCTTCCTAAATTTACGGAGAGAACACACAAACAGGCAGCTTTTTTGTATTGCAGCATGCGAAAATAAAGATTCCAGTGTTTATAGCAACAATTATTTGGAGGCACAGGCAAATATGCGAAGGTAGGGGGATAGAAAAAAAATGTGTGACAGATCAGTCAGCATGATGCTCAGTTCACTGTAGATTACTCCACGCGGTCACTTGCAAGTGACTGGCAGATGTGTGGTTTGTTTGACCGGGAAGTCAACTCGCGGCACCTTTACATGATCTTTCCAATACTTTTAGAACCTACTGATAAATGGTCTTTGATGCTAATTTGTTCAAGAATTTGCCATGCAAGTTTTACTTTTTTTTATGTTACTTTGTCATCGTTCAGCCAGATTAGACTGACGTTGAGGTACTGGTCCGAAAACCAGCACAAGCCAATACGCCTCAATGCATTACTGCTGGTGCCTTTGATCTCGTAGACATATGTACGCAACAGTCAAAATACCTGCTTGTTTTGACAGAAATCAAGTAGGTAGTCAAGTCCTGTTGAATAAAACTGCTGACCATGTAATTGTTTAAACCTGGATTGTTTACAATGTAGGCCAAATAAAAAAAATAACTTGTTTCTCATTTACCTCTGGGGACAGAAGTGATGAGGGAGGGAGGCTTTTATTTTCATTTTTTTTGGGGGGGGGGGGGCCTAATACCATATTAAACAGGTGTAATACCATTAAAAGGCTTGATCCAGATGATGAATATATACACATGCATATTTCTTTATATTTTAGAATAGGGCTCACCAATTTATATGTCCTATTGTCAAGGAGAAGAAGCAACTGATGGGGAAAAAGTGAAATTTTGTGAAAAATAGCATATTTAAAGATGGAGCACTTGTCCCAAGAGAATCAGATCTTGCCCTGTTGACTCAAAAAACTACCTACTAAGAAATGATATGCTGAATGTGAAACATTTGTATATAATATGCCAGGAAGAAGCCTTGTACTGATTAAAAGGATAACAATAAAAATACATTTATCAAAAATATAACAAACTTTAATTCTTTCAAGAACACAATCACATGAGCATTCTGCAGTCTGAGGAAAGATGTTTTCCTCAGACTGCAGACTGCTCATGTGAAGAGCATCCAAGCCCCAGGACTCAATTTGAATTGTAGTGCGGTACCCATACTCGCCTCACATGTGTACTGTGATGATGAAACTGTGAACAGGGCAGAAATATCAGTTTCTCTCTAAGCCCAACAGATAGTAGCAGGCGCTGATATCAGAAAGTGAAAGACCATTGCCATTTGAACAAAATAACACCCATTTAAAGATAAAAAAAAAAAAAAAAAAGTGATGCGGCGGAAAAATCTCATGCGCGCCGAAATGAGAAACAAGTTATTTTTTTTTATTTGGCCTAACTTTTGGCCAGGGGATTATCATCACCTATTGCGCATTGGCGTCCCCACGCACATGCCTGCATTGGTGTGTATGTTCTGTTCACACGGACTGCAGTAATTGCCAGCATATGGAGAGTCGCGAAGACTCTGACTGCTCATTATCAATGTTGCCGTGCATGCAAACAGACGTAATTTCTATCCATATAAAAAAATAGCTTGTCCGCAGGACAAGTTGAATTTGAAAGTCACTTGTCCGTGAAGAGCTTTAGCTTGTCCCGGAACGTTGGATCATAGGAATTTTCGAGCCCTGTATATACCTACCACTATAGTTGGAGTACACACCCCGGGAATCAAGGCCCCCCAACATGTATAGTCATGACCCCCCCCCCCCACCAAAGACAAAATAATACAAATACCCCAAATAGTGACAATTATGCAAAGTGAGTGCTACAATAATCAACACAATGTAGGTGTGAATTGGAGTCTCATGCCATTGTACCTGCTATTTGAAACCACCTCTAGACAAAAGTGGTTACACACAGAAGGCAGTCTTTCCTTGCAGGTAAATATAGTAATAAATAAATGGCCAGTGTCTTGAATGGGCGGTCTTTAAAGCTAAACTGGTATTTCAAGAGAGGTGGTCTCCAGAGCAGGTACCACGGTACCCTGAGAGTTTTCCCCAACACCTAGCGCACTTTTTACGATACTCACTTGCATAGATGGGAAGGCCATTCCAATGGCAAAGTTCGCCATCCAGTTGATGAGCACGGCGTTACTCATGGCTGCAGCACGATTGGCCTGACTGAACATTTCAGCTGGGTAGAACCACGGTATGGCACCTATTAAAAGATCCAAAATACTTGTTCAAGCTAAGATGATACAGCAATTATCAGGTGTTGAAGACGCTGATAAAATCTTACAGAATTAATTGACTTTGAAGGAGCTTCCTCTTGTCAAGATACAGATTTCTGAACAAGGTGAAACCTCCTAAGCTGAAGGTCCTTGGGATAGCAGAAGAGTTTGGCTTGGAGAATTTCGATAATCAGAATGAAAATTGCAAACAGAAATGGCATTCAGCTTGTAGAGGTGTTTAGCCAAAGAGAAAATGCATGTGCACACAGCTCTGTTAAGATGTGATATATATGTATATGATAAAAGCTATACAGCTTGAACTCAATAAATATATATGTGAAAACAGAATTTTTTGCCTCTAAATTTTGTTTCAATGGAAGATTTATTTGAATGCAATTTAACTGATGTGTACATGTATGTAAGTGAATGAACTGACCAATATAAGTGAATGGAGCTAAACTGAAGTGTTATGTACCATAAATGAGCAGTTTCCTTTCCTTTCTATTCACCTGGATTCATATTTTACATTTTATACAATGCAGTTGTTAGTACAGAGCAGAAACCAGCGGCAGATAGCGGTGGTGGGCAGCAGACAGCGGCATACAGCAGCGAAAGGCTCCTTGCCGCCGACCACCGCTGGCTGCCGCTGTTTACCGCTGTCTGCCACCCAAGTGCTGCTTTCGCCGCCAAAAAAATTTACTAGTGATACCCATGTCAATTTTAAGCGATATACAGAAGCACGGAACTCCTGGTTCTTCTATATATAGATACTTGAATATATCTTTTGCAAGGGAACTATAACTATAAAAAAATATAACAATAATGTTTTTTTTTGTTTGCATTTGTGGTCCACGGTTTTCGATTTGTGGCCCAACAGTGGTCATTTGCACCAGACACAAAGCGGACGTTGAAAATGACCACCCAAGGACCACAAGTCGAATACCAAGGGCTCTACAATGATCCCAAAGACATAAAAAACAAACATTGTTTAAACATATTTTACTTCAAAAAACGATTAGAGAACAGGCACCATGCCTACATGAATTCATCTCTGGGAAAAACATTATTACTATTGTTTTTTTCATTTGTGGTATTTTCAAAGCAAATTATTAGTTATTAGGTTAAGAAAAACTGGTTTCTGTTGGTCGTTGGTCATGTCATTTGCGGCCCGCAAAATGGGCACATCATTTGCAGCCTGCAACCTTGCCATATATGCCCTTTGTTGTGGTGTTAATATGTACTAGGTAATGCCCTATAAATGAAAAATAATGATGATTTGCATCTTTCATTACATATTATATGAGTAACTTTACATTTTTTTTTCTAATTTGTCCTTTTATCCATGTAAATCTATCCTTAAACTATCCATAACCTGATAACTGATCAAGTATGTTGCTGCATAACATGAAACAGATTCAAGACAAAAATCACAAAACGCATTTTAAAAAACTCCATTATTTCACAGCTCGCTGTGCTCAAAAGTCAATGATTTTACCACAGTCAGACTCACACACCAGCCATCTGCTCATTATGTTCAACGTTTCAAGTTTATACCAACCTGGTCCTGCCGCGAACGACACTACAAACATCATGACTGCTGCCACACTGAGATACGACATGAACGGCCACCGACGCTGTAAAATATGTGGACAACATGTACACACAACCTGAAATACTGTCCGTTATTCACATGATTAACTGTAATTTGTCACTGGGGGCTTAATATTTCATGTATCTTAGCTGCAAATTACGTGTATGGAGAAAACTTGCACAACTCGTCAAAAGTTCCATGTTATGGGCATAAATGTAACGTAGTTGCTCACCAGTCGACCAGTCTTCATGAATCATCATGTGACCAAAATTGATCTTACTGGGCTTCAGGAATCATGATGTGACTGACAATGAAGAGCCTTTAATACCGAGCTTCATAAATTATGATGTAACTGACAATAAAGTCTAATTTGCCTTGAATTCACGGATCACAATAAACAGTCTTACCAGCTTTATTGAATCATGATGTGACTGACATTACAGTTTTACCAGGATTGATGAATCATATAGATGGAGCTAAAAACAGACAATCTTAACAGGTTTTATGACCATGGCGGGACGTGACGCGACAGTTTGCAGTATAAAGGGATTATGTTGAAGAAAATTACATCCAGCAAATTGAAATAAATACTGTAAATTGCTTTAATTTCGCTGTATTCTTATTTTCGCTTATTTCGCTGATGGCACAAAACCGCGAAAATAAAAACACATTGAAATAGTATGTTAACATTGTTTGAATGGGAATTGCGTCCAAAACAGTGAAATTAAAAGTACAGTGAAATGTCAAAAATACAAAAACCGTGAAAATTTAAACACGCGAAAATAAAGCAATTTACAGTACGTACAACCCAGAGCAGGGCAGTGGTCAAGATGATTGAGAACATCCACATTCCTCCAAGGCCGTAGAGGTGGAGCTTGCGGCGGCCCAACCTGTCAATCAAGATGACTGACACAAACGTCATGGCCACATTGACTGCACCAATCATGATTGTGGCAAACTGGGACAGCGCCAAAGACATGCCGGCTGACTTGAAGATGCTGGTAGAGTAATAAAAAATCTGAAACATACATTGTAAGATGACAAAAGATAGATCCTCTTTATGCACCCCAGAGGGGTGCATAATTTTTCTGATTTGCATAACTACAAATCCCTTTGAAGCTTTTGTTAAGCAAATTTTCAAATTTATGCAACTGAACACCATCAAGTGCTGCCTAAATCCCACTTTAAGCCTTTTTATCAAAAAATGAGGCTGCATTAACACCTTGCCTTGATATGGGTGGGCTGCCATGCATGCCCAGCCTGCACCAAGCAGAGCTCAGGACATGGGGCATTAACACCACAGGTCTTCTCTTTAATTGTCTCAACAAATGTTATTTTCACTAATGATAAATTTCACTTAGGCATTTACCTCTTTCAGTGCCTACTGTGACCAAAGTCAACCTACTTCAACAACAATGCTCCAAATTATAATAACGGTGCAAGATTCATGTCCCTTGTAAAAAGACCTTTCCTTCAAGCACCGGGATACCTGTAATCACATAGAATATTACAGTCCAGGTACACAACTTTTCTTGGTACGTTTTGGGCACATTGCACAAAAAAAAAAAACCTGCTGACTTGGTCCAAAATGAGGCACTGAAAGAGTCAAAGTAAAGGGCAATTTACATCAGATTCCCGAGTTGGGGAGGAAGGGGTCAAGCTGATGAGTTTACACACATGTAAAAGCCTTGCGAGGAATGACTCCAGCGTTCACTACGAGAGCCAAAACGCCGAGAAATGCCATGGAAATTTGTACAGAAATCCTTTTCTTGGCATCTCTCGGCACTTTTATCTAGAAACGCCGAGGTCTGCCACAATGCTACTCTCCCCTCAGTGTTTCTTGGCATAAATTCTGAGAAACGCTGAGGTACCTTTGACCCTACTCCTTAGCTCGGTGTTTCTCAGCATTTTTGCCCAGAAATGTCAAAGTAATGTCTAGAGTAAAAAGCATCTTGGCGTTCCTCGGCATTTTTGCTGAGAGATGCCTGGCTATGGATTGGACACTTGAATACCTTGGCATTTTCCAACATTCTAGGAAAGAGATATTCTTGAGAAGTATTGGTAGGAATTCTTAGGGTAATGCAAAACAAAAGAGACACCATTTATTCATCATAGATCATAAATGATTGTACTTTATTATTTAGGAGAATCACCGAAACGTCCTGGTGAGTGAAATTTTAACCAAGTCAAGGAATATGAGAGATGTACATGTAAACCCTTCATTCAGATTCATTCAGAAATATTTCATACTCCCCGGTATTAATAATAAATAAATAAATATCATGGTACCGCCATTTTTCTTCAATGCAGCACTGTGACCTAAATATGTGACCCAGTGACCTAGTGTTCGATAGGCATCCGAGGCATCCTTGGGACCAACTGTCATAAATAATTACTGAAGCTACATTCAATATTTTTTTTTAGATATTGTGTTAGCGCCATTTTTTCTATAATGTATTACTGTGAGCTAAATATGTGAGCTAGTGACCTAATTTTTAATAGGCACCTGAAGCATGTCATCGGTGCCCTGTGATAAAAATTTGGTTTCTCAAAAATGAGTATTTTTGGAGATATGGTGTTAACAAGACATGAACGGACGCGTAGGTGAGGACAATACATCTCCGGCCTGAAGGCAGAGGACTAAAAACGGACCAAAAAATCATTAGAAACAAGAAAAATATTGCAAATGCTACCTGTTAAACAAATTTAGGTCTACACACATCCAGATCTGATCTGATCCTAGGCTATTTCAAAACATTTCGCCGACAGCTTTTAAAGAAGTTGCCCTTTCCAGATTTTTGGAGAAAAAAAGGAACAAATTGCTGAAGGAGACGTCATGATGAAGACAAACCCAACCGTCATAAAAACTAATATAAGCTGATAGTTGGGCTGAATGCAAACTTTGTTTAAACTGTCCCCGAGAAACTGTTTATTTTGCATAGCCTAATACTGTTGTATACATACGGCATTGATCCCAGAGAGCTGCTGTGATAACATCAGCATGGCGCACACTATCATAGGAATGCGAGTGGACCGCTTTTTCATGATGCCACAAATCTGTATCTGCAACATACACAATACAAGATTATAGTTTATGATGTCATGTGGCTTGAATCTGCATAAAATAAGTCCCTCCCCACACACCCCACGAGTTCAAGGGACAGCAGTGGCAAGCCACCTAGGCTTCTGCCATCAGCAAGGAGTCTCTCCTTCTCTCCCCACCATCTTGAACCCTGTCCCCCTTGAATTAAGACTGAGTCAACAGCTTTCCTTGGTATGGATTGGGCACTAAGTGCCCAAGCCATGCCAAGGAAAGCTGTTGACCTGGGGCATGTTATCTTGATAGGTTTCATCTATAATTATCAGTCAAATTGTTTTTCATTACTATTGATATTAGTTGAAAACACTGACACAGAAGACATTTGACTATCAGCTGGGTTCGGCCATTTTAAGGGAGAGAGGGGTAATAATAAAACTATCAGAAATGTTGAACTTCACTTATGTGATATGGAACCAACTTTGCCTGTTTAAACATCTCGAAAGAGGACTGTGCATACTACAAATGATTGGTCACTCTGTGAGATCAGACAGAATTCTGAAACAAAAAGCATGAGCTGCCGTGGGGATAGAAACATCAAATTCATCCAATCAGAATTTAGGCCATCCACGACTGAAAAGCGCATTGAGACAAGGCTGTTCATTCATTGGACATTGTGTTGAGGATGTTCATGGTCAACTTGTAATTTATCATTTTTTGCAAAGAGTCTGTTGCTGGATAGCATCAGTAAAATTTTGACATTCAACAAACAAATTAGTATTTTATTTTTTGAACATTTCACATGCTGAATCATAAAGTTCCAACCACAAAGACATGCAAATGATTATCTGAATAAAAGCCTGTAACAGATTTATTAGCCCTATGATGGTCATGATGATTCCAATGGTCAACATGGAAGTTTTTTATCACAAATTGGAAGAAAGCATGGTTTTAAACATGAGCAAATACGACTAGGCAAGACCAAATGTGGACAATGATTCAATCTACCAAGGCGTGAAAGTTTGACCTGTTTCGATGCTGACACATCTCATCCGAGACTAAAAAAAAAAAAAAAAATAGTGGGCAGGAGTGTCTCCGTGTCAGTAGGTATATTACGAGGGAGGGGGTGAGGGAGAGAAGCAAACGAGCCCAGCAAGGGTCTCAGATGGAGCGGGACCCCTTTCCAGGTAAGAAACTTTTCGGAAAATGGGGTTGAAATAGTGTTCTATAGTGCATATTTGGAGTTATAAAATGCTCAGGGCCCAGAGGGTTAATGTGTAGTTTCAAGGTCAATATAGATATAGTGATTGACAGTAATTTTTAGAAAACATGTGAGAACAATTTTTGGACATATTATTTTTTGATTGAGCAGGAGAAAAGGAATGCTAAGCAGGAGAGCGGAAACATTTTTTTAAAAGCAGAACAAAAAGGGGAGATCTCGCGCCCAAAAAGGGGAGAGTCAGGGGTTTCTACATCATTATTTCACTGCCAAGTTTTAACAGAGTCAAAAGCTTTTCTCAAAACACTTCGGGAGCACTCCACAGCAGGCTGAGGATATAGCTGAGGACCTGCATTGTTTACACTGGTCTCAGCAACTTGATGCATTCTGGTGCTTGACGGACAATTAAAAAAAACAAGAACTAGGTATTGTTGTGCCAGGGACAAATCTGGACTTCAAAAATCTTTACCCAACATTGGAAATAATAGCTATATTCATGGAAAGTTCCACCCTTGTCTTTTATTAATTTATTCTAAATGCATTTACCCTTTTTCGCAAATTTCCTTAGCCAAATTGAAGAAACAGTAGCATTTGGCTACTTGACTAATGGCGCAAGTGGTCCTTGTATGTTCATTTAGAAGACGTCAAACTTTGTCCAAACTAGCAACGAAAGATTCAAAGAGACACAACCATGCAAATGGTCGAGTGTCCTACCTTCTCGTCTATTTCCTGACCTGAGTGCTCGGCACGGAACTCTTTCTTCATTTCGTTCATGTCCTCTTCAATGTTGCCTGCGCCCCGGAGCCAAACCAGCGCTGTCACACATTAAAGGAAAAATGTCACACCCCGTTATACTAGTGGTCCCCCTCTTCCACAAACAAAGTGGCAAATCTGGCACTACTGATGCAGTTTAAGTGTAAAAACTTGGATATTTTTGATAATTTCTGAGAACATTTTTATGAAGCATTAATATTCCGTTACAATTGCGAGAGGTACATACTGTGGTTGATTCACTGCAAATTCAGTAACAATGAAGGCAATGTAATGTGCGTGGATTCCATTTGCACATTGTAAGTCTAGGATATCTAACTGATAATTACTAAAAAAAGTTGTAAAAATAAGCAAGACGATATACAATGTGATCCTAGGGAAATCTATTATAAGTAGTGACACATTATTGCAGAATAAATCTGTGCAATTTTAGAGTTGATTGTATTGAGGAAGACCTTGGCCACAAACACATGTATCAACAGATTATTATTACCGTATTTAAGTAAGGATGAAAACAGTATGCATTTTTCAATCCAAAAAATAGGGGACCTAAAGATGCAAGTGCATGTGAGAGTATGGCTTCATTAACCCAGAGCTAAAATTCTAAACACCCCCCCCCCCAAAAAAAAACTGCCAGAAAGCAGTGCTGATCAAATCTTGCCTTCTTCAACATATTGGACTAATTTTAGTGGTGAAGAAAATGAATTTGAACGAAAAATACAGACAGGGCCTATGTCAGGTCAACAGCATTCCTCTAGATATCCACTAGATGGCACCACCAATTACAAAAGGAACCCAGATTTTTATGTACAGAACACATGTACAATGGATGTCAAAAAATTTTCAAGGGGCTATTAAACTTAAAAATTGTAGACGCCATTGTGTTGATAAGCAAAGGTTTACAAGTGGACGGATTGACATAAGTGATCATATACGCTCTGCGACCTATGGTCAGCAAGAGCTGAAAAGTACCAAGTGAATACCCTGAAAAAGTGGTATTTCAAGACAGGTGGTCTCTCGTTGGAGTGGTCTCTCAAGACAGGGACAAGTATCAGGAACTTTTTGCCTACGCATGCACCTTAATGTTTATCACCTTTGAAATTACACCATGAAGAGGGTTTTTTTCTGTGTTTACCTTTCTGTGCCTTGGTTGTCTGCAATTTAAACAAATACAAATAGCGAGGACTCTCAGGGCACATGGGCAAAAACATCAGCTGTAGGACTGCAGGCGCCAAGGTCAGACCTGTAACACACAGTTATAGTAACATTTATGTATATAGTGTATATATATTATGCATATGTATGGGTAAATGTTCATGTATATAACATACATACATACATACATACATACATACATACATACATACATACATACATACATACATACATACATGTACATACAAAGTACATTACATACATACATACATACATACATACATACATACATACATACATACATATACAGTGAAACCTCATTATAATGACGCTCAGATATCTGACATATTCAATCCCACTAAATTTCATATAAATCCATCAAAAATTACAGATGCTGGAAGATTCACCAGATTTTTGCATTTGACTGATATAATACCGTAAGTGGCACCACCAATATCAAACTTGACCAACATGTAGATTTTCATGCACTTTTTATGTCCTGAAAGTCATAAGAGGCTAACTTGAAAACTGTATCGTGTTCAAAAACCAAAAAGTTTATGGACAGAGGGATGTACAGACGTAAATGATTCTAAAAGACACTGAATGTTACATGCATTATGTGTCCACACAATTCTGTATGTAACTTTTTCTTCATTTTTTTTTTTTTTTTTTAGTACATGCAAACTCATACATGTATGAAAATTACTCTCTTACCAAAAAGAACAGGCCACAAGTAATCATTCCCAAGAAGCCAACTGAGGCCCAGGATCTGCGAGACAAGAATACCACACACAATAGCAAACTGGTTAATGGTGCCCGTTGTGCCTCGTAGACGCGTCGGTGCAATCTCGGCCAGGTATGTGGGTGCTATGACTGTGTTAATACCTGAAAGTCACCATAAGCAAGACACATTTAAGGTTTAATTTAACAGCAAATTTGCCTTGCACTCCTTTTAACCTTTTTGCCCCTTGAATTGACTAAGTCAACAGCTTTCCTTAGTGCCCAACTCATGCCAGGCAAAGCTGCTGATCTGTGGCATGTGATCTTGATAGATCTCCTCCACAATTCCCATGTCAAATTGTTTTTCATTACTGTTGAAACTCACGTGCATGAATTTTCATGGTTTTCGTATTTTTGACATTTCATTGTTGTTTTAATTTCACTGTTTTGGACATAATTCTAATTCAAACAATGTTAAAACACTATTTCACTGTGTTTTTATTTCACGATTTTGTGCCAGCAGCAAAATAAGTGAAAGTAGGCGTACAGCAAAATTAAAACACTTTACAGTAGTTGAAAGCACAGAAGCAGACGACATTTGACCACCAGCTGGTTTTGGTCAGTTTAAGGGGGAAATGGTAAAACCAGCCAAAACTGGTCAAATATAATGTTGTCTGCTTCAACATTTTGAGACTAACTTCAACAGTAATGAAAAACAATTTGAATGAGAATTACAGATGAGGTCTATTAAGATTAGGAGCTGTCCATAATTGTCATCATTTTCCAATATTCAGCACAAATGGCATGACCCAATGGGTTCTAAGTGTTACATACATGTACATCAAGACCATGTACTCCTTAAATGATGAAAACACAAAAAAGGATAATGTCAAAGAAATATTTTATTAAGAAAAAAAATGTTTATTGTGCTTTTGTTAGGAAACTTTGATGTGAAATGTCCAGCATATTTTTGAAATATTAATTTATGAATGTAATATAAATGAACAGTTTCTACTGTATTCATTCGAATAGTAGCACGCTGTGCGAATGCAAAGGTTTCCGGGAGCAGATATTGTTTTTGAGGATTCTCATGATATCAAATGATATCTTAATTTACAATACCACAAGCAATTGACATTATTATAGAATCCATATAGCATAAAATAACAACCAACCCTCTTTTTTCATCAGAAGCAGTTCATTTTTTTAAATATTTAAAAACACTGATTTCTAATTAAAAATAAAAAACATGATTAAAAAGTAGGGTGTGTGCTTCTATTAGAGCATGTGCTACAACTGGAATGAATACGGCTTTATTAAAACTCTGTATTTTTTTTCACAGTTCACGGTGACAAACATTTCCAGCATCTTTGGTCCATGCATAACTTCCATTCCTGCTGAAAAATTTGCTGTATTCCTTTGATAACTTTGATTGTGTACAACAAAATATGTTAGACACATGGTGATATGTCAATGGAAGATATTTTGGGGGGGGGGGTAAAGGGGCCACTAAGACACTGATACAGGTAAAAATTTTGTCTTACGACAAGTTACAGAATTTTTTTTGTACAAATGCACAAATATTGGTTGTTACAAAGTACAGAAACTTAAAGTGGGCTTGCAGTACACAAATAAAAATATCCAGTGCACCAGAACAGAAAACTCCTTTATCGTTAGGTGCTAATCTCAATCATTTTTGTATTTTCTTGGACTACATGTACGTGTGCACTCCAAATAGAGTGCAGGGTCTTTTAATGGGAAATTTGAGTCTAGGATCAATCATACATGTATGTCATCATGAACGATCTTACAGACAAATCTCAGCAAAAATGTTTTGCAGTAATGAGAAACTGTTCTGTAAAAGCATTAAGGGATTAGGCAATAGCTAAGGTCAAGATCAATTGGTTCATGTGGGTTCTCAGTAGAGGGCTCTGTAAGGCAAGTGGGCTAGGTATGTGTATTTCCATTGTAATTTGCACATATATAACTTTAAAACATTTCTACCTAGAAACACCAAATTTCTTGTGGTAAATAGCTGTATTTTAGTTAATATACCCCTGTCAGTTTGATAACCTTTGCAGCAAAACTATTCAATGTATTGAATGTTACTTTAACATAGAATCTTTAATATGGGAATAAAAATCTCTGTCCCACAAGAATTTTGTGCATTGGGTTGTGTATTCAGCCAAATATACATAAAACTGCAAACTGTGACCTCTCCTATTTACATCCGTGCACTTGTGGGTGACATACCCAGGAAAGGGTTAATTAACTATTTGTGAAAGTTGGCTGTGCTATCTGCAGTTAACAGTAAGACATATACCCTTCATGACACGACTGACTGATTGAGACCTGTCCTGACAGTGACCACATGTGGGCAGAGTTTGACCCAGATTTCCAGCTGGGACAGTCAGCTCAATTAGTTTCGCCCTTCTGATAACCAATCTCTTTGAAGTGGCCCCAGAACATCTTACTAGGTATGAATCTGATCATGGGCCATCAATCCCTTTCTCCCCAAAGAGGCACTCACTAGTTTTCATCATACTTAGTCTTAGTATATTTAAGTGGCCAGGAAAATGATCTGACATGATCTTGCCTCACCCAAGCACATCTTGCAGCATGACACCAGGGTCTGGGACTCACTCTGTCTCACTAGGACTAGGTAAGATCAAGTAAAAGCTGGTTCAGTGAAAAAAATTCCATTTAAGACATTTGCTGGGTTCCAGGTGCATCCTATTTTAATGGCACTCAATTTATTGGTTCATTTGTATTTTAACAACACGCTTCCCACACATTCTCACAATTGGGTGTAGTTGAAGAGCTTGCCACTGGAACTTGGAAATTGATCTTTGTCATACCATGAATCTGTGATTCTTCAGTGTTTTGAACTCGTGGAAACATAAACTGCATCTCAACTAAATTCACCGCATGCAAATGTGAATCAATACTGGCTTCCCAACTCAAGCAATAACAAGGTTTAGAACAAAACACCAACATATCACAGGAAAATGCAAATGAAAAAAAAATTACTGTTTGTATGAAACAAATTTATTTGTTTATTGGAGATGAGGACTAAACACAAACAAAATGAAAATGTAAACAAACTGCAAATGGACTGCATTTGTTGCAACATTTTGTTCCAGTGGCATTGTACATGCCAAAAAAACTCAAAGAAGTTACACGCAAAACCACAATTCTTACTGTGATTGTGATAAACGTTCTGCCTAAAAATGTTAACACGGTTATCTTACAGTCCTAAAGACCCATACAGAACAAACAAATGTATACGCACAGTCCACCTTGAGAGTTTAGCCACCTGAGTCACCAGAGCTATGAACTAAAACTTTATCTATGCACGAGAAAAGTTTAAAAAAAAAACACACCTACCTGCATTGACTCCGATGACAAGGCGACTGGCAATGAACATCTCGTATGACTTGCAGAATTTACTTAGTATGACAAGTACCCCTCCAATGATGACGATGATATTATTAGCCAACATTGCCCCCTTCCTACAAATGTACAGTCGTTTATACAGTAAATTAGTATATTATTGAATATTACTCATACAGAGGAATGTTATGCCATGTTATACATGACTTCCATGTACAGTTACCATGGTTACACTGGTAATAATAGTTTTGAGGATATTGATCATTGTTGAATACTCAATTTTTATGTACAGTGTACTGGCTGAAATTTTCATCAATTAAAATTAATTTGAGCGCATTCACTGAACAATGCTAATCTAACTTAAGACTAATACACAAGATTTTAGAGTGGAATATCTACAAAACTATCATAGACAGCACTTTCACTACAAAATATATAAGTTTGTGCTCCATATCAGCATATCCATTTAATATTGCAATCAACCTGTACAAAATATTCACACAGAGACAGCAAATCTGTTTTCTAGTTGTGAGGGTTTTTTTTTTTTATTTAGTATTATTTCATTTTATTTGCTATTTGTTTTCTTTATTATTATTTTTGTTGGGGGGGGTTTGTTTTGTTTTTTCATTGTTGGTGGGGACAATCACTCATGATCTTCAGTCACTCATGCCTTTCCCGACTAACAGGAATTCACTCTCTGCCATGTAAGACTCTATAACTCAGGACTGTGAAAAAGAGGCTATACAGCAAAGTGCCTCTCTTTATGGGTGCAGTCCTGGTAGTAGATTCTACAGTATACTTGAAACCCACGTCATGAAAGTTTTGATAGTATTCAAGTGTTATGGACTACCAGCCACCAATACTGGGCAAACTTTAGGCAAAAGCTTCCAAAGCACAGCATGAGTCAACTTTTACAGAAATGTTAATTTTTCTTTCTTTTTTTTCTCTTTCTTGTTTTATTCATCTAAAGTATGTATTTGTTTGTTTGTCTGTTAGTTAATTTGTTTTTTTGTTTGTTTATTCATTTTTCTTTCTGCCTTTCTTGCTTTATTTATTCATTTACTTACCTACACATACTGTAAATTTCTTGAATTTTTCTGTACTCTTATTTTGGATTATTTTGCTGGCACTAAACTGTGAAAATTAAAGCACAGTGGAATAGTAAAGGGTTATTTCTGTTGAATTATGGAGTGACCAAACTTCCAGTTTGACTTTGATTTAATAAAAGAGAACAAGCCGGCTTTGTGAACAGCCTGTCCTCAGCTGACCTTGACATTCAATACATAAGTCTCACCCCAGTCAGTGGCTGCAAGTGTTCCTCTGCAACTAGCCAAGTGGTTTTTGGGATGAAGATTGTGTGCACAGTGTGATCATGTGCAAAATCCAAACCATAGTTATAATCAGTAGCGAGCGGAGCAAGCTCTATATATAAAACACATGGAAATTTTTAAAAAGTAAGGTATTCATCAACCCAAACCTACAGTCTATACAACTTGATTAACATGGTCACATCCAAATTATCATCATTATCAACTTTTCGTGGCTCCCTAGCGCAGTGTTTGGGAACCCATTCATGTGGATCATTGATTCACATTTAAGTTCTCTTATTGGCTGTATTTGGAATCTCTAGTTTTCCAGATTTAAGATCATTTGGCTGAATTTTTGTTCATCCGAGGTCACAATTTTCTTCAATTATCGCCATTTTTTTCCTCCGTGGAATTTGAAACTTCCAGTTAGCCTGGTAACAACCTCACATGGCAGACGTTTCAGAATACCAATCACTGTGTGACGTAGCTATCTAGGGGTGGCTTTTTGCATGTAGATCACGACATTGAGGCTTTTGCTTTTAGGAATGAAAAATAGATGCTCTGCTCACTACTTCTAGGTTGAACTTACTCCATATTAGCTGAAAGTGTCATTGCATTATAAGACAAAAAAATAAATGAGCGCATGACCTTTGTGGAATCAGGTCAAGGACACCCATGCACAGTCCCTGCCTGTTCCTTATAAAGGATCAAAATCACCGATCTATGAATTGTGAACTGCTAGACAATAATCAACAGTAAAGACACATTAAGTTCACCCCATTCAAATTTTGAAACGGATCTGGCCAACGTTCTTGAGAGAAAGTAAAAATGTACTTGATGGCTGAGGGTACTAGACACTACCCATAAGCTTTAAGCTCTACTAACTGATTAGTTAGCTGAGCTGATTCAATATAAATTTTAAAAAACTGACAATTTTTTTTTTCCAAGAATTGAGTTGGGCCAGTGTTATGTGAGATCAGGAGGTGCATCATTCCCATTTCAGCTAGGCGACATGCCAAAGGTTGCAGGTTCGAGTCCCGCTCATTCCAAACATAAAATATACATGTACTTACCTGCCAAGCTTGTTGGATAAACCGCCAGCCATGGAGCCTCCAATCATGCCGCCAATGGCAAATATAGCCACGATGAGGGACCACAACATCGTCACAAAGGAGCCTGTCGCACCTGTTTGGTACCGTGCCTCATACGTGTTGCCGATGAAGTGTTCAATTACCTAAAAACAGGAAAAAAAACTTCACCACATGTGTCACACCGACTTCACAATTATTCATGTTTTTGTTTTAAGGCAATTGACTGCAAAACACAACTGTTGGTTAAATGACCCATTGATAAATTCATTTGGCTGTTGAAGCCTTGAATGTTCCAACTGTTTGAAAAAATGTGATATTAATGATATCATAATGATAAGTGCTGTACATATTTTTTTTTTCATTTGCACTGAAACCATTTCACCTCATATGCATGTTACTGGATGAGATGGCCACTTGCCCAGTCTTATGCTAAATTTAATTGTTCTCGGCGGTCTAATTCCTCTAACAACCGTACCATATGCACATACACATTTTCTTATGTGCTCTGGAAATGCTGCAAATTTATTTCTGGAAATGCTGCAAATTTATTTCAGCTTGCAATTTGGGTAGCAACATAATTTAAAAGGATATAAAGACAAAACGTTTATGATCCAGACACATTATCTGATCAGGGAACAGGGAGATGGGAATTTCCCTATTGGAGATGGTCTTCTCCTATGTGTACTCACAGAGAGATAACCCTAGTGTAACCTTACTTATCAAACAGTGAACATGACTGGTCATCAAACCACATGCCAACACAGTCACCTGTGATGACTGGCACAACCCAGTCCCGCTGTCCAGTTAGGCTGAACCTGCTGACCCATAATTGATGACGTCACAATACAACATAACGTCTAGATTTCCCCTAACTATGTTACACAGCCCTATATAAAGGCCATGCACCAACGCAGCATTCAGTTTTGATTGAACCACTTGACTGTGGAGTTGAAAGATTTCAACTCTCTGTAATGCTGAGCATAAGACTAGAGTTATGCTCAACCTGTGGTCAAGCAATACTCATTAGCCTCTGATAGGTCCAGTGAAGGACGAAACACATCAGGCTTAAGTGGCACACCGTGTATCTGTTCTTATCAACACTTGCCTAGTCTTCTTGCTGTACATATTAACTGCACTTGTATTCTGATATGTGTAAACTTCCATTTATAATGTTTTGCATTTGAGATTTTTGTTTGAACTTTAAATTTCCCTATTTTGGTCATATTTCCTACTTCATTTCTGTCCACATGCTATTTTATTGTTAAAATTTTTACAGTTTTAGTACCCTCAGTAAAAGGGATTAGTGAAAATAAAACTACATCTACAGCAAAATAAGTAAATTTACTGTTACCAGTCATGACAACATTTATATATTATTTTGTACCTGTGCAAACCAATACTTATGAATTTTCCTTGTCCCAGTTTTAAAAATCATGAATTCATCCTTGTACATTTTTTCAAGTTTTTACTGTTCTATGCAGCATGGCTGAATCTCAAAACAGCATGCTGGTGATATCCCTTTGAAACTGAGAACAGGAACTGTGCAATTCATATAAAATATTAATTCCTTGCATTGTGGGGCCCTCCTATCACTGACAAACACTTAACCTGATGAATCACTAGCCCCCTATCCCCTCAAAAAAAAAAAAAAAAAGAAAAGATAAAAAAAAGAAAAAAAGAGACTGAAAAATGTATTTTGATGGTGCAGCTGATGTATCAAGGTAACCATGTGGCGTTTAAGCTGTAAAAAGACTTTCCTTATCAGATTAATTGGCGTGAGTAATAACAAGGGAACAAAACCAAGATGCTGGTGGCCTGTAAAGTACTCCGGCTGAACATGGTCAGATCTTCAATCTATGCATAGTGTCACCATCATTAAAAAAACAAAAAAATAGATTTTACATTATATTCAGTTCACTTATGCACACAATGTGTTTTTGTACATGAAAGTTATGATATCAATTCAATCAGGAATCTAATATATTCATATATTTTCAGAATTTTATCTCCACCTGACCAAGTCAACTAGAAAGCTAAATACGACAAAATTTTGGTTGTCATGGCAACAATCCTTCTTGCTGAGCACTGGTGAGTTGCAGTGAAGTTAAGGACCAGCTTAGTCTGGTAGCACATCCTATATTATATATTGATAAATGATACAGGTAGGACATGCATACTTGACATACACACTCCAACACCTGCACCACGTGTACCCGTGAACAAGAATTTTTTACCTCCAGTGTGTGTGACACATCAGGTTCATGTGTTGCAGGATATTTATTCATCATACACTGTATATTACACCAGAAACTTTTGCAGGTAACATGCAGAATGATCCTGGATGTCCAGATCGAATAACAACCATTTGCGCTGGCAAATTTAGTCGAGTTGACCAGATTTATTAGTGTTGAGTTCCTGGCAGTCTATCAGATTTAAAGGTAATGATTGATGTAAACAAACAACAGAATTAATTTTAGACCGAAGTGAAATGAGCAATTTGGAAAGGCATGATAATGGTGACCATGGTACTATAATCTGTTTTATTTTCCTGTATATTAACTTTCACAATTTTCGGATGCCTGACATTTCACTCTGGTCTTAATTTCACCATTTTGGAGATAATTTCTATTCAAACAATGTGACAATACTGTTTCACTGTGTTTTTATTTTTACATTTTTGTGCCATCAGCAAAATAAGCAAAAATAAGAATACAGGGAAATTATATTTATAGCAATCTATAAAATCCACCAGTAAACACAGGCACTTCATTTTACCCCATTTAACCCTCGTCTCATTGGAGTACAAGTTAACAAACAGTGAGCATTGACACCAAGTAAAATTGTGGACCTGGCAGGCCAGCACTTCTCATCTAAAATTCTCAACAAAAAAAACAAAAAAAAAAACAAAAACAAAAAAAAATTCTATTGAAAAGACATTAATCAAATGAAAATATTAAAGTAGAGGCTCCAACTCTGAGCTTTTGACAGGAGAACTGTCATTTTTTTTTGGAAAAATTTCTTAATTTCCTGTTCGGCTGCCTTTATAATATGGCAAACTTGTCCCACTAAGCCAGAAGTACTACAAGTACTCTTAAAAAGACTAGAAACCAAAAAGGAAATCTAGCATGAAGTGACTTCCACAGATGATGCCAGAACTCCACCCCACCCCCACACACACACACCAGCAACCATTCTGAGTGTCAACCAATGAAAAATAGTTACTTTGAAATGAAAACGTAAAGCGTTCATTAAGGGCCAAGTGTAAACCATCAACAGTAGCCACATGCACATGACATGTAAGCAGTTTCCTATTGACGTATGTATATACCTGTTAAGCGCCAGGGAAGACCTTATTTTAATAGCTTGGATGTGCCCTTGCTAGGATTATATAACCATATACATATATACTGTATTGTATTATGTATTACTTTGATGCACCATGTGCACCATGGTACTGGTATTGGATAGACATACAGTAAAACCTGTTTTGACATATCACTTTAAATAAAGACTGCCTGCCTTTTAAGACTATATTTCCAAAGTCCCTTTTGCTGTCTTTCCCATGTTATGGCACCTCCATTAGAGACCACCTGCCTTATGTGACCCCTTTTTGGCCTGCTCAAGGAGAAGTCTCTCCAAACAGGTTTCACTGTATTCACCAAGTTGGAAGAAACACAAGGTACTGAGAGCCCACAGATTTAGAGAACTTCGTGGACATTGTTTTGACCCAGATGTTTGACCTAGTGACCTAGTTTTATTTTGTGGCAAACCTTTTCGTTTTCATATATGTGGCTGAGTGAATTTTTGTAAAACCAAGTCAGAAAAGAATGATGTTTTACATATGTAGCTTAGTGACATACAGCCCATGATCTTATAACTGTGACCCAGATATTTGAAACAGTGACCTAGTTTTCTAAAACCAAGTTTGAAGCAGATCTAGACAACAATTTTAGAGCAAAGAGGTTTATAAGCACATAGGTATCTATGCTGACATGAACACTTTACAGGTCATTATTTTAATTTGATCAGAGGACTGTGACAGTCCTGCACTTAGCCTACCTTGGATGCACAGACCGAAGCAGTCCTGTGACCTTTGAAATAATATCAAGGTCTCTTTTCTGTAAGACCATCATCGCTGTTTCCAATAACAAATGCTTCATTCACTCCCAATGTTGGAGTCATCATTTTTGAGATGAAAAGTGACAGGTCCACCATTTACCAATATATTTTGTCATATGAGTAGACTATTTCTATTTCTCCTATTGGTTGAGGCACCATTACGTGTCATGCTATAAACATGTGGATCCACTGCTTTTGCTGTCTTGAAGTCACTGGACCAGGTCCAGACCGTGCATGCGGCCAGTCCAGACATCTTGAACGATGCAAGCGTGACTACAGTTGTATAATATTGACCTTTGAAAGCCATTCAATGTCAAAATTAATTAAAATGCAATCAGAGATTGCCGATCCATCCCTCGCCTCATTTATAAGGATATATCAATGTGACCCAGATACTTGACCTAGTGACCTGCTTTTCTCACATGACACACCTTTATGCCAAGATGCGCCTGTGTGTAAAGTTTTACTAATATAAATTGAAGGGACTAGTGAATTACAGTCCGAACATGAATAGTGGACAGACAGATGCCAGGACTCATAATACTTGACCCAGTGACCTACTTTTGTTACATGACAAACCTTTGGGTCAAGATGTGTGTGTATGAAGTTTCATGAAACTGATTTATTTTACCAGGATATACTGTGACCCAGATACTTGACCTAGTGACCTACATTTGTTGCATGACACCCCTTATACCCATATGCACCTGCACATAAAGTTTCATTAATCTGAGTAGAAGGACAAGCCAATGATAGCTGGGACACAAACAACTGTATTGCAGTTTTATATAAAGGCTTCACCATGATGCTTGACCTAGTGACCTACTTTTGTTCCATGAAACACCTTTAGGTCAAGAAAGGTGTTTTTGCGTGTGTGTGAAGTTTCATGAAACTAACTGATTGAGTAAAGGAATTACAGTTCAGACCCAATAACCTGGATATATACCAGTGACCCAGATATTTGACTTAATGACCTAGGTTTTACTTCATGACACACCCTTGGGCCAAGATATATGCATGAGTGAAATTTCATGAAACTAAGTTAAAGATTAAAGGAATTACACCCCAGACATGAATTTACAAGAATATGTCACTGTCACCCAGATACTTGACCTAGAACCCTACTTTTATGCATGACAAATCCCTATATATAGATACACATGTGTATAAAGTTTCATGATTTTAAGTCAAAGGAACAAAATTACAGCCCTGAGCTTAAACAGTTCGGTAGTTTTACATTACTGTATCAACATAAACCCAGATACTTGACCTAGTGACCTGTTTTGTTTCATGACACACACCTTTAGGTCAAGATATATGGCAAGCAGGGACGGAATAAGCGATTACTTTACTACATAGTAACTATGCCAAAAGAAACCCCATAGGTACATGTATTTTACTACTTTGGCTTACTAGTAACACTGGGCTCTAGATTCACCAATACTCAAGGTCAAAATTGACAACACCAAAAGAAGTTTTATTGGTACTTTTCAATTAATGTTTAATAGTAACCATGGGCCTCAGATCCACCATAACCAGGATATAAGCCAATCTGAGTATATGTCACTTGTTGAGTCAGCAAAATGGCTGAATTCTACTAAACATTGTGCATCCAGCCCCTATCAGAGAATAATTTTGGCATCATCATCATCATCATCATCATCATCATCATCATCATCATCATCATCATCATCATCATCATCATCATCATCATCATCATCATCATCATCATCATCATCATCACAATTTTTGGTGTAGGTCCACCTGTGTAACATCTATGCGTGAAAGCAAAATAATTATCCCATACAACAGTTTTGACAATATTTACAAGACAGGTACATTTACAATTGTAGCACTTCCAGATACGTGGTTTCAAAGTTTGATATCACGATAATTTTTGTCAAAACTTATCATTTTCACAAAGTTGCAACATCTTAAGTGAGATTATGTTCCTAAAATTTCATGCACTTCTCTTCATCTGTTCTGGAGAAGAAGTTGAAAATAGCAAAGCACACAAAAATTTATCAGAAGAAAAAAACAAGAGGGCTGTGTGAATCATGCTCAGCTGACAAAGAGATTCTTTATACTTGTGGTTCTGTGAACTTGAGATAGGACAAAATAGGTAGACACTTATCAAAGGTACATTCCTACCAAGTTTGACACAAAAATTTGGTCCAAATTATTGAAGTTACAACCAATACAAGATATTTCCATGTTAAACTTTCCTATTAAAACTTCTTCAAAGATTTTCAACAAAAAAATCATAAAAAATCCAAAAATCAATGCAGCATGACCATTTGAACAAACTTGGCAGAGAACCACCCAAGGTACATGGCCACCAAGTTTGAAGTCAATCTGACAGACAGTTTCTTTGGAGAAATCCAAAATATGAATTAGCATTAGAACCCAAAAATCACTTGAGTGTGACCATTTGAACAAACTTGGTAGAGACCAACCCAAGGTACTCTGCCACTAAGTTTGAAGTCAATCTGGTTGATGATTTCAGAGAAGTCTTAAATGTGAATTAGCATAAGAATGCCCATGAACTTACATAGTAATCAATAGGAAAGGGGACATTTACCGATAAGTACTCAGATTGAAAAAATCATTAAAATCAGTAATCCACTGCAGGGCCACCTAGTGAACAACTTTGTTTGACCCTTCCACAGGGAACACATCCAGCAAGTTTCAGCTTAATCAGAGGGATGGTCCTGGAGAAGTAGAAAATAGTGAAAACACATCCCAAAAAAAATCATTTAAAAAAAATTCAGCACCAGCTGGTGAACAAATTAAGAACTAAGAGTCCCTAAAAGTGTTCCTATGTGATGTCAAAACATCGGGTGAGCAGTTTCGGTGGAGAAGATTGTTTAAGATTTGCCGGAAAAGAACAAAAAATACATTTAAAAAATCCAAAAATGACTGGAGCGTGACCTTTTGAACAAATTTGGTAGAGTCCCACCCAAGGCACATTGCCACCAAGTTTAAAATGATTCTGGCAGACGGTTTTGGACAAGGAGTTGAAAATGTGAATTGAGGACAGATAATGGACGATGGACGGATGATCGACCATTCTAATAGCTCAGCCTGACCAGCAAGTCAACTGAGCTGGGGGGAGAGATTGAGATCACAGCAACACATAGTGGCCACAAATGACCCTGTGTGCAATATCAAAGCAATTGTCCAAGCAGTTGCTGAGCAAATGGATTTTTTTTTAAATACAAGTAACAGTTCATATACGTACACATAAAATATCATTATCATCATCATCATCTCCTTCAGAAACCTGCAAAAAGGGCACCTAAAAACACTGCTCGATATTTAATAAAGCAAGCCCTATTGTCTGGGACAAGTAAATTTTTAGTCTGGACGAGTAAAATTTTGAGTTGAACATGAATTTTTATTCCACCACTTATCCGAATTTTACACAAACAGTGCTTTGAGGACAAGGAACAAATATCCTTAATCACATTTGTTGTACAAGTGATAAAATTAGCCTTACAGTTTCTCAAGATAATGAATTCCATAAATCTAATCAATAATAAGATTCGTACTTTATATTCACTTATAGGTGGCACCACCTGCATTGACATTCTGCTATGACATATTAACCTCCAGGATATTTCACCAAATTTTATAAGGATCCATAGAAAATATAACACAGTGGAGCATTTTTAAGTTTTTCACCTTTTGGCTCCTGTATTATGTAATCCACCAGGTGGCCCCACCAACAATGAAAGGAGCTTGAGATTTTCATTCATAGATCATGCTAAACAAAAGGAACAAAAAAGAACTCTAGATGCTAACTTAAAATACACATTATTTGATATGTTTCCACTTCCACCATTTACCAGTTTAACTTCCAGGTCATAAAAATTCCCCAAATTTAGCTTGCAAAATGCACCAGAGTGCATCACTTCAGCCAAAAGTAAATGATCTTTTTTTTAACTTGTAGCGGTGGTCCACAATTTAAAAAGTCAATCAGCAAATAGCAGTGTGATCTATGTCTCCCTGTTACAAATGGACTGGTTGGGAGAGTCTTGCTCTTTGAACAGGTGCTCAGCTGGAATCTACATGAGCAAGGACCCCTGGTGCCATTGGCCAATTAGCCAAATGCTAAAATTTCATTCATCTGGCTAAAGAAATTTGGAAATGGCTAATTAATTTAAACATGTTATATATAACAGTGAGGTTGAATTCTGCAGTGATCACTGTTTCACTTCCTGATTTGGCCACAAATTTTTAAGGCCCAGATCTGTCACTCCATAAGAGCTGAAGAGCCTTGGGCTATGAAAGGGTTAACATAACTTAGTCCACTGTACTATTTATAGATTAGCACAGATCATCAGAAGAATATACATGTAGCTTCTGCATGAACATTCCCTAACAACTGGTCACATAGCTCAGTCTGATTTGGCACAATCTGATTGGTTTTCATCGTGCAAATATCATAGCAGCAATGATACTCATTCTGGCAATCTACTGTACATGTGTTACCAACCAGATGGAATGCCCCAATATGATCCACAAGCAACTGGTTTCTCCACAGGTGTAGCTAAATCTATCCTCCAATCAGAGACCACCTGTGTTAGAAGACCATCTTTCGTGTATAGTTTACTCTGTAATTGTTGTGCATTCTAGATCTGAAAGCACCTGACAGTGTCCGGAGACATCATGCACTCATCATTTCTGAGGGTCGTCTTTCAAACCTGGATCCACTGCTTATGTACATACTGTATCATGATATTGGTAATGACGGTTTAACCATACAAACACCAGAGCACATCTAAATGAGTGGTTATGGCAACATTTAGAATAAACAGCAGGCAATGGCCAGATGACCCTCCCTCAGCAGTCCACAAAGTTGTTTGTTGGGGGGGGGGGTCACTTTGGCCTGTCAAACATCGGATCTTGGACACAAATTCTGTAAAGCTGCTACCAATCTTTCTTCGAGGTATGAGAGGACTGTGATGTCCAGTCCTCACAGACAGATCTGGATTTCAAAAATGTGTAACCAAAATTGGAAACACAGGCATAATTTACGAAAATTTGGTCTTGATTGTGTGGTAGTACATGTAACTCATCTTAGTATATTTAAGCCATTTTCACATTTCTTTAGCGAAATTCAGTACATATTAGCATTTGGCAATAGGCTAATGGTCAGAGTGGTCCCCAAGTCCTGTGCTCAGCCGTCCTTGGATGTACAGAATAAAGTAGCCCTGTGACCTTCAGAATAATGTCAAGGTCACCTTACTTTAAAAATCATCAACATCCTTTGCAATGTCAATCTTCATTTTTACAGGATCCGCAATTACCAAGATATAAGCAAATATGTCAGTTGACTTTCCATAAAATTAACATCAAAAGAAACCCCATGGATACTTTCCTATTGGTGTTTTATTGTCACCAAGGGCCTAAAATCCACCATTAGCAAGGCACATGCCAACATGTCAGATTTGTAGCTACAACAATGCCAAGATGCTCATTTATCCCTACTGCTTTTTCCTGATTTTGATCATACATTAAATATTAAAATCAGACAATCCCAACAACACCATGCAACCAACAAATAGGTGGAGAACGATTCCATGTACTTTCCCAATAAGTCTGAAGATGATCCAACTTATCCTTTGGGGGAAAAAAGTCAAGAAAAGTGAAAACACACACAAAAAAAAAATCTATAAAAAGGAAAAAAATAATCACAACACCACCTGTTACACAAATTAAGGTCTAGGGCCCCCCAGAAGTATCCCCATTCAATTTTGATGCAATTGGCTTGATGATTTTGGAGAAGAAGATTTTTTTTTAAGATTTTGCCAAAAATTGAACAAAAAAGTTCCTGAAAATTCTAACACATTCCTGAAAATTCCAAAATTCACTGAAGCATCACCATTTAAACAGTATTGTTTGAGGAGAATCTGGCTGATAGTTTTTGGATGAGTCAAAATTGTGACTTACTATTGCAATCCCCATTGAAATGCATTGTAATCGAGTCCTTCGGTTTCCTCCACCGAACATGTAGGTAGGAAAGTATAAGCCACGATCTGTGCCATGGAGAGTGATTAATATAGGCTTGGCCTGTTTCGCAATCCATGTAAAAGATATGGGTCTATACTTTTTTTTTTTTTTTTGTAATCGATGGAAATGTGGGTATGAACCAACTGGAACCCAAATTGACAAATTTATTAAGTGTCAGGGATCCAGAG
Source organism: Hermodice carunculata (assembly GCA_964020975.1). NCBI lineage: Eukaryota > Metazoa > Annelida > Polychaeta > Eunicida > Amphinomidae > Hermodice > Hermodice carunculata. The sequence goes on along the minus strand of OZ026626.1, from coordinate 74,087,820 downwards.
TATCAAGACCTAGTGAACAGTTTTGTTAAGTCCTCCCACAAGCTACATTTCCACCATGTTTCAGCAAAAATCTGACTGATAGTTTTGGAGAAGTCAAACATAGTAAAAACAGACAAAAATTGATTTAAAAAAACCACAGCACAACTCTGGAGTTCACCACAAGTGTTCCTCTGCATTTCAAAGTAATTGGCCAAGCAGTTTTGGAGGAGAAGATTTTCTACGATTTTGCCAAAAAGATAAACCACAAAACTCATAAAAAATATATATTCACTGGAGCATGACCATTTAAATAAACTTGGAAAAGACCCACCCACATAACTTCCCCACAAAGCTGGAAGTGAATCTGGTTGATGGTTTTGGAGAAGTCAAAAATGTTAATTGTCATTTCAATCCCCACGGACTCGCATGTACAGTTACGCCCGGCTAAAAGTTAACAGCCAAACGCTTTTTTCGCGTTTTGCTGGTGTTTGGCTTGTGTTTGGAAACGTTTGAAAACGTTTGGAATGTGTTTGGAAAGTGTTTGGCATGTGTTTGGAAAGCGTTTGGGAAAAATCTCAAACACTTTTACAAAACGTTCGAACACTTTCACAAAGCTACTGAACACTTCTCCAAACGTATTCAAACACTTTCCAAACTCGTTGAACAACTACCCGAACGATTTCAAACACTTTCAAAAATGCATTCAAACACTATGCATTTCAAACACTTCCATTTGAATGATGAAGAATCTCCAAACGTATTTTCAACAGGTCCAGCAATATATGATGTACGTACATGTAAATGTGCACTCATCCAGCATTATAGGTTGTATATATTTATATAAAGCACGATCCAAATACGTTTACCAAAGTGTCTAATTCAACTAAAATTAGTTAAAGACTTAATTCTTCATTTAAGATGTCATGAATACTTTATCTTTCAAAAACTGTTTCGCAGTATTAAAATGCACAGGCAATATCATGATCAGATCATGATTCATGATCTAATCATGATATTGCCTATAAATTTACTCTGAAATAGATCCTAAGTTTCAATTAAAATATATATAATTACTCCAAGGACAAATGGAGTATCGCCTGGCTTACTCCACTGGAGCTAATTCTATTGCTTGGCTTAGTAAGCCAAACAATACTTAAATTGAGCTGTTTCTGTATTTCCATTCGAAATTTTAAAAGTTAGCCTTTTTCAAGAACTTCACTTTCAGAAAAGGTACGATAGCGACTGGGTATACTGGCTACTCAAAGATCTGTAACTTTATAATAAATGAAGTGTTAAACCTGTTAATGTCGGCATATTGTTTGTTTTCTTCTACCTATACTTATTTTCTTCCTTAATTATGTATGACCATGTCATAATATTGTTGATTACCAGTAACAATATAAATATTAGCAGGTAAAGGTGACAATAACATATTTCCAGGAATTATTTGTCACTGACTCATTTTTCCTTTCTTCATTTCATGATAATTTGAATGTGATATAAAGCGGAATTTGATTTGTGGAGCCCAGATTAGTGAAGTTTGCATCCCTGAAAATCCAAATAGTCCGTATGAAAATGCAGTGGCAAATGCCAGGAAAACACCCATTTTTGATAGTTTTCTGGGGGAGGCCCCCAAGACCCCCCCAAAAAGCTTCGTGTCGTTGGCACTCGCATTCGGGCTTCGCCCTCAAGTCGCTAACAATCCCCCCCCCCCCGAAAAATTCTGGATCCGCCCTTGAAGCCAGTATATCTAAGGCTTTAACACTTTCTAGTCTGAGTCAACAGCTTTCCTCGGCCCGCTCTGGGCGCCGGCGCCCGAAGCGCGCCGATAAAAGCTGTTGACTAGTCGCTAATGGCAGATATGACATGTTGGTATTCGTTGGAAATGTCTTTTGATGAGGAATTCAAATATGAAATCTATTGATAGTATATCATCTGTGCGAGTCCGCATATATGTGGACTCAGACTGCAAAGTGTTAACTTTATGTCCCCACCAAACAATCAAATAACTTATGGGCGGCTCATACCCAAATTCAAATCGAATTGACTGAAATTGCGACATTTTAAAAACAACAAAAACTGGTTATCGTGAAACATTTTTAGGTGATACTATATGTGGCATGTTCCAAAATATCACTTGCCGACCCATTTGGCACTTTCCCGTGACCTACAGGACATATTTTGAAAGCGTTTGGAAAAGTGTTTGAAAACGTTCAGCTTTCACCAAACGCGTTCGGCAAAGTGTTTGAAAGCGTTTGGAAAAGCATTTGGCAAAGTGTTTGTAAAGCATTTGGAAAGTGTTTGCTACGCGTTTGCAAAACGTTTGACTTTCACTGAAAGTGTTTGGGAAACGTTTGGGAAACGTTGGTGCGTTTGGCGTTTGTTAACTTGAACGCGAGCGTAACTGTACATGGTAATCAACAGGAATATGCATGCATTCACCAACAGGTACCCAAATTGAAAAAATTCCTGAAAAAGGACGGACAGATGGACAGACGACAGATGCCTAAACACCACATAACCTCAGCTGCATGACTGACAGGTCAGATGAGGTAAAAATGGTGTACGGCTTCTCCCATCTACTATAAATTTATTATTTCCATATGGCAAAAAGTGTTTCAAATTTCAAAATACTTCACCCTCTCTCATGAAAGAGTAACAAGTCCAAGGTGAAATGTGTTTCAATACCACTAGTTTTTAAACCTTTTGATACACAACCAAATATTTTCTAGGAAACGTCACACAAGGTGGCACTCTGCAATAATGAAAAGGTTATTGCATCAGGAATAACATGACCCCTGGCCTGTTAATGCATGGCCTATTGTGTAGCTGCTCCATCATTAAAATTAGGTCAAGGTTATCCATAATACTTTGCCTGTAACAAGCATCAAATGTTGCTATGCAGCAACAGGGACTGCCAGGAGTTCAAGTTTTTGGAAATATCAGGTGGGCTGGAGGAAAACATGGAATTCACAACTGAGGTACCTACATGTATATCGGCCTTTGCTGACATCCATGGACAAGAAAAATGCAACAAATGCACAAAGGCATACGTGTCAGTGTAAACATCACAGCATGCACGTGATGGCAGTCGATCGACTTTTAAAAAGTTGTTACATTCATTGCAGAAGCTATAGGTCCTACTACAGTTTCTGAAGTGCAATTAGACTTCATGGATTTCCCGGGGAAAGGGAAAGATGTACATGTATTACCGACAGGTGCTGGCAAGTCACTCACTTACATGTATACTGTAAATTGCTTTATTTTCGCGTGTATAAATTTTCACGTTTTTTGTATTTTTGACATTTCGCTGTAGTTTTAATTTCACTGTTTTGGACATAATTCCCATTCAAACAAATTGTTAAAATACTATTTCACTGTGTTTTTATTTTCACGGTTTTATGCCATCAGCAAAATAATCAAAAATAAGAATACAGCAAAATTAAAGCAATTTACAGTATTGCGGCACCATGCACCGGAATGGGAGAAAACTCATTTGATAACTGATCGACTCGAAGGAGAAACAATTCTATGTGGTGTCCCCACTGATTGCCCTCATGGAAGAACAAATAAATTTCCAGAATAATACAGGACTGAAAGCGGTTTGTATTGGCAAAGAGGACACCGATATCAAGGCAGTTCATAAAGGTCCATATAATTATGTATTTGGTAGTCCTCAGTCTTTGCTTGGAAAATACAGAAAACTATTCGCCGACCCTACTGACAAAAAGAAACTAGGTGCAGTATATATTGACCAAAGCCACTGCATATTGAAGTGGTAGGTATGTGTGTGTATTTACAAGGACCAACACTCACAAAGTCACAGAAAAAGTTTTCTCAAAATTGTCTTTGCCATGAAATTCACACAAGACACACACACAACAGGTGCATACTGTGATGTTTACACTGACATGTAGACCAATGAGGGGTCAAACTGTGGGCTCGCCTCTTCATTGGCTACCACTGACATCTAGGGTTGACCATTAAAATTTCTTACTGGTACGTAGCGCCATCTTCACTTTGCCTGGAAAGCTGTGGAAATTCAAAGTCCTTTTCTCCACAAAAAACACTATCATGGCCTTGCTTACTTTGGCGTTATGCTATGATCACCCCCAAAAAATGATGTATTTAAGTAATATAACTATTAATGTTATCATCAAAAATGAATATAGGCCTACTTCGTTATGAGTAACTAACCGCTTGTGACTAACTAACTGACAAAAGTCTTAGGTAAACTAGGTATACAATGTGTGGCTTTGTACACCATAACCAATGTATTACCTAGAGTTAACTAGAAATCTAATTCCTTCATCTGGAGCATAAAAATACATGTCAGGGACCCATCTAACCTTCAAAACTTTTGTAGCGAAAATACGAAATATTGAAGTGTTATTACCAATGATTTTGTCATGACCCTTTAAATAATAATTATTCATTTCAAAATATTTTAGCCAGTTGCACATTTTATCACCCAAATTCAAGAAACATTAGCATCTGGCTAATGGTCAGAGTGAAATGTGCCCAATTTGATCAAAGTTTGTCAAATGTGTCTGGAATTGTTGCATGGACTTGGACACTGATTTACAATCAAAAAAAAAAGAACAGCCTGAAGCAGAAGAACAAGATCACAGCAAAATGCACAAAACCAAACCCTCTCCCATACTCTGTATGAAGAGGCAGTGGACAGACTGTAATTTTACAATCTGCCACACAGTAAACTTATGCAATACATGTAACACTCAAATACATACATGTACCTAACATATATTCGCTAATGGTCATATTTGAGGGATGAAAAGTACATTTCATTATCTTTGTTATTTGATTCAGTTATCTGACACTGTTTTACGACAACACATGGTACAGGGTGCAAAAATTCTGATGATCCTAAAGTCCAGGACAATGAAAATCTTTTTGAGGACAAGTGACTTTAAAATTTCACTTGTCCCATGGACAAGAAATTGATATTGGCCAAATTTATAATTGTTGAATTTCAAATTTTGTTCGCATAACAGACACACAAACTCACTTTATGACATAATGATTTCCATTAAAATATGCTTTTTTAAACCAAAACTTAGGTACACTTGATTAGCACAAGCTATACGAGGGAGGACAAGTTAAAATTTTGCGTCCCTTGTCCTACACTGTAGGACAAGTTATTTCAAAACAAATTTTCTCACCATGTCTGGTGTCATTATAATTAGAGTTCACTGTATGTAAAAATTTTGCAGCTTACTTCTTGTGGAGCATTGACTACCCCTGTGTTGTATCCGAACTGAAAAGACGAGCCGGCTGCACAGAGAAACACAGCAACTGCCAGGTTCTTGGTCATTCCCTGCAAGATATAAATGATCTGTTAAGAATACAAAATCACCAAAAAAAAAAAAAAAAAGGAAATAAGGAGTTTGTAAACAAAGGAAATCATAAAAGCAGTTTGGTTTGCCACACATTAATAATATAAGGTGCTCAATTTCTCAATGATTATACAGTGTACAAGTGCTGGTTTGGTGTTGGTCAGTAGCCAATTAGCCATGCCTGGGCTAATATAAGTGGGATTTGGCTGAACATATATTTACCATGTTTTTATACAGCCAAACTGACCAATTTAAAAGAAAGTCAGACTTCTTCCACCACTTTGATCCTTATTTAAATATCAACATGACTGAAAACTTTAGAAAATGTTCAGTTGAAGAAACTACTAAAGAGTAGTGCAAACATGAGTAACTTCACCCAAATTGGCTACATTTCAATAATACCTTGTGCTAGCCCAGGTCATGCATATATAGTGGTAATACAGTGGTCCCCTCATACAGGGCCCACCTGAAGAGTAGCCAGCCTCACAGAGGCCACTTTTCCATTTAACAAGTCTGGTGTTTTTGTTTTGCTCCCATTACAGTAAAACCTGTTTTGAGAGACCACCCCTTGGGCAGGCCAAAAAGTGTTCACATAATGCAGGTGGTCACTCTCTAGCAGTGCAATAAGATGGGAAAGATGGCATAAGGGACATGGTAAACATGGTCTGAAAAGGTAGGTGGTCTTTCCCCCAGTGGTCTTTCAAACAGGTTTGACTGTACTTCCATGCCTAACCCCCACTGACCACCCCTCTTCTTATAAGGCCACATAAACTTTTCACAAGTGTCAATGTGGATCAATGGGTGAAAATGTGGTGTGCACTACATCGGTGTGGATCAATGGGTGTAAATGTGTTCTATGTCAGGGTGGATCAAAGGGTGTAAATGTGGTGTGCTACATGTAAGTGTGGATCAATGGGTGTAAATGTGGCTTGCTATATCAGTGTGGATCCATGGGTGTAAATGTGTTTTACCAAATTAGAGGTACTAGGCTTTACAACCATGGCACAGACTCTGACAAACCACATACATCACCATGCATGACTGCCAGTCAAAGAATGAACAGACACTAGGACTCTCAATCTTCATGCATATGTATAATGGTCTTTTAATGTCACAAAGGGCCTCTTGACCAATTTACTTTATTTATACTGTACTTTTTTTACTTTATCTATCCACCATTATCTATAAATTTGATTTGATATTTGAGTACACTCCTATCAAGTGACACAGGTTGTGTGGATTTTTTTTGTTGTTTTTAAACAACATTTTTCAGTACACTCCTAACAAATGACACATTTTTGTTTAATTTACAGAGAAAGACACCACCAGGTCACCTTGTTTATAAATAAATGTATTGAATACAGTAATTAATGTACACATGCAAATGTCTTTCATACCTGTATGTAAGTTTATTCTGGGAAAGTGGACTGGTACCTTTCACAGACTCCTTTGGGGAAAAAAAGAAAGAAGAAACTTACCCACTCCACTTGGGCTCTTTTGTTTCATGCCATTGGAACCGCTATGTACACATATTTTTTATTTGGCCTCACACGTTATAGTACTGTGTGCATTTCATCTCCCAAGGGCCACAAGCTTTATCATACACTTTATAACGTGCTATTGGCACAGAACTATACACAACAGCTAGCCTGTTGTTTTAGCAAATAAAATGCTAGTTTGATTTTTTTTCTTTTCTTTTTTTTTTTTTTTATTAAAATGCTAGTTTAATGTTTTCTCCTTGAATTAAGACTGAGTCAACAGCTTTCCTTGGCACAAGTTGGGCACAAATTGCCCAATCCATCACCAGAAATGTTGTTGACCTAGCTGGGTTATATGATCATAATAGGTCTCATCTACATTTCTCAGTCAAACTGCTTTTCATTGCTGTTGAAATTAGCTAAAAAAAAAAACACTGAGGCACACGACATTCAATCATGAGCCAGTTCTGGCTGGTTTAAGATGCAACAGGTTAAGCAACTGATCACTTAAGCAAAAGCATCCCAGACAGAACAATGAAGATGCCTGTGTCTGTTTTATAATTATCTCCACAATCATTCAATGCTCCTGGTTTGAGCACACATACATGTATACTGCTAACAGCCACCCTAATCCACAATTCAAATTTTACTTAAACTTTTTGCAAGCTTGTATCTCTGGTAGAACCCAGATTTGGGTCATGCAGTTCTCTTTTGGGGCAAAAAGACAGCATTTCAGGGCCCATCTGACCTACTTAATAAAAAGTATGTTTTCCCTTGTACTGTTATGATCTGAACAAATTCTTATTTAAATGCAAGTTAGATAAATATTTCTCTTTGTTTAGTTAAATATTAGTAGTTTGTGTCTTGACATAAACCTACAAGTTACATAAACAAATTTTAAGCCCTCCAGACTGGAAGTAAAGGTCAAGGTCATATGACCAACTTCTTTAGCTGAGCCCCAACTTTGTCTTCAGTGGCCATGTGCCCAGACAAAGTATATTTACATGCACTGGCCATGCTTACATGGACTGGATAAAAATGCATGGAGTTGCAACAGTGCATTTAGTCAGGAATTAGTTTACGTACCTTGATCATGGCTGATGGAATGAATTACTCTTTTATGACAAATTTCTTATTCTTTTACAAGTACAAAGTAATCACTGAAACTGGGTGTCATGGTCAAATAAAATGTTTTCATTTTCATCCATTGATGATAATGCGACATGTTTCCCAGGCCAGATTTAAGCTGCATTGTGCATGTTGTGGGTGATATACATTTACATAATATTGATTCTGTTCCTTTTCTCATGCCTACAGTCATTCAGATGCATCCTTTCATTGTATATTATCCTTACACTTTCGTCCAGTCAATCTATATATTAAGCCTTTCAGTTTGGCAGCTGTTCTGCACATATGACCTGCTGACTGGCAGTCACTTGTCCATGGGTACGTTATTATGGGTATGTTATCATGGGTATGTTATCAAGGGTATGTTATCATAGGTATGTTATCATGGGTATGTTATCATGGGTATGTTATCATGGGTATGTTATCAAGGGTATGTTATCATGGGTATGTTATCATGGGTATGTTATCATGGGTATGTTATCATGGGTATGTTATCATGGGTATGTTATTATGGGTATGTTATCATGGGTATGTTATTGTTTCATCCCTGATAAGTGACAACAAGAAGACCAATTATTTGTGTATGTAAATTGGGGGGGGGCGATAAAGATCACAAATAATCCTTGTAAGTGTGCAATGGAGGCCATGCTATCAATCCAGGCCTTCACTTTCATAACATCCACCATAGGCCTAGAGGGCACACACTGTTTTACTCTGATGAACACAGTGACGCATTGTATATAAGGCAATCTGAAGCATGGAATTTAGTTGTCTATGCAGGCAAAGTTGGGCTTTTACATGTTTTATACCACTGACAATTACAAGCTCTCATACAGACAGACCTGACTGTTTCCTGTCTGGTGACAGAGGCCTTTAACTACAAAGGTTACTATGCTATGTCCAAATAGGGAAAGGTACAGTTGAAAGAGATGCTCGACAAAGCGTGACAATTATCACGGAACTCTTTAGTGCTGGCACCTCCACCCGCACAGTGGAACTTGAACCAGAGCTGACAGAAGTCAGGTTGATGCAGTAGCTTCCTGGTATTGCTGATAATATTTACCACAATCAGACACCAATGATGCCACAATAAGGACAAAGCATGACCTGATTAACCACACAATCACCATGGCGCTGTCAGCATGCCGAAGTTGATGACAAGTTGTGCAGTTTACTGGCATGTTGGACTCAAATTATAAACATTGTAACACTGCCCACTTTTGTTATGTATGTGACCTCTAAAGGTCAAAGGTCAAGGTCATTTGGACTTTGAAATTTTTATCTAGCCATAACCTTTATGGAAGGTGAAGTACCCATGGACAAAAGTTGTAGCATTTAATATTTACAACCTTTGAAGACACATAGACAGATTCACTTTGAAGCAGATCTTATGTTCTAGTTCTATCTGTTTTAGTTAAGTTATATCATCATGAAGGTATAATCCTATTATACCTCCATGGTTATACTGACACGTGGCCATTTTATAGTGATATGGAAATTTACTCTATAAAAATTTGGATTTGTCAAATCAGTAAATAACTGTGCCCCGGGGGAGGTACTCCCATTACTTAGCATTACAGGTAGGCTCCGCAGGAAAGACCCCCATTTTGACCACTTGTCACTCTCAAAGACCCCCCTTTTTCAAACCATCGATCCTACAAGACCCGGTTTTTAAAATTGTCGCTCCCAAAGACCCCCCATAAATTGTACTCAAGCTCAATTACGGCTCTTTTTCCCTTATGGGATGTGCACTTCTACCCTTGGACTCTGCAATACCAGCTACCAATAGCGATGCCAATCCACCTAGATGGCGCTGCGAACCGAGAACTCAGAGAGCCAATGAAAGTTGACACCAGTTACCTCGATCGTAGGAGTACTTTTGACCGGTGTTTTATTTATATATAAAGCAGACTGCACGCTCGGAAATGTGTGAAATTTGAAGAACAAGGTAATAGGCTGTGCGTATCAGCGTATGTGCGTCATTGGCAGCAATTTTTTCCAGTTGGGAACGGCGACTGAAGTCTTCAGTTTTCTCAAATTATTGTGATCCGTGCCGATACGCAGGTAAAATATGCATAATATTGTTTGTCAGACGCTTCTGAAAAAAATGATATGAAGTTTGAAAGTGTATCAGACCGGATCTGAGAGATATTAGCCATTTTGTGAAGGTATGTCAAAACTCCGCTATTTTCGCTCACTCGTGCACGAGGAGAAAGGGGGCGTGGTCGACAACGAAAGACACAGTGGAAAGCAGTGTGCAGTTGGTCGGCGCATGCGAAATTCATCAGTGCTGTCCAGCTGAAAATCTTTGTAGCATATTTTACGTCACTAGTTGTAACAATATGTAAAGTTTTCAACATATCTTGTTAACTAATCAGGGATAATCAGCAATATTTCCTTTTAGGCACAAACAAAAAGTGTGTTTGGGGTTTCCCTACCGACCCTTGCCCCAACCCCCTAAGGCCTAGGGCCTACCCTAGAACTTTTTATTGATATTTGGGAATAAACATTCAGTTTCTAGGCAAATTTCACTTCATGAAATGCACAATTTATCCATTTTAAGACATCATTTCCTCCTATTTTGAGTGCTTTCAAAAAAAAATACCAACATACCTATCTGCTTACTTACTTTCCCTATTTATTTAAAAAAAAAAAAAATTAATGTTTCCTGTTACATGTTTGAAAAATATACTCCAGGTAGGTAGGAACTTTTTTTCAGCAATTTTTTTGCTCACTTGGATATTTGCTCAAATTCTTTGGTTTTTGCCCAGATTTTCCTTAATTTTCGTAGCAAATAAGGCAAAACTTGGAAAAAGTACATGGTATTGCTCTTTCACCTCCATAAAGAAAAAGAAGAGGTAGGGCCAAGGGAGTTTTTGGGTAGGTAGGCCTAGGTAGGGTAAAAGGAAGAAGAGGTGTTAGTTTTTTTGGCCTCATCACTGAGTGACTGATACTGACACTGTCAATAATGAGAAAGTTTTTTTTTCTTTTCTTTTTTTTCTTCTTTATTTATCAAAACATGAAACTTCACAGGTTTATGAAATTCAAGTTTCTCAGTTTTGACTGGTGAGATTGAATCCGAGAGTTGATTGGTGCAAATGATGAATCCTTTAGGTCAGAAGTACCCCAGTATATTGGAGTATAGGTAGACAATTCTTTTTTTTTCTTTGCTCTTTCTCTCTCACTTTTCTTTTTCTTACCTTTATATTTGAATGTGTTTTTGTTTCTGCTTATTTCAGACGACAGTGGGGAGGATAATTTCATTTGAATAATTTTCTCAAGTCATATCTACCAGCTGTACAACCAGTCAACCACTAAGATCCAGTATGGAGAGAGCAGTAACTAAAGAACATCAGATAGGGTGTCTGAACAACACGAATATATTAGATGTGATAGTAACACTTTTATGAAGCCTACACAATGACTTTTACCATTTTCGCCTGTGAAAATAAGGTATATTATTAGTTTTATAAATTCAGGGAATACAATTTTTATGCTGTTTGTGTATGTTTTCAATGCAACAAGTACTGGCATTAATTTTAATAAAAAAATTAAAGTTATTATTCATGTTTTTAAACATTTTAAAAGTGGTGCCAGTTTTCATATTTTATGCAGTTTTGAGGTACTCCAACGATGCCTTAAATAAATGGCTGCCACACACTCAAATTTCAAAATATATTAATTTTACTTATAGTTTTGACATTCAGGCTTGTCTAGGGTTAAGCCAAAAAAATTTTACTCCAAAAAACACAGTTTTTAAAAAAATGCTTGGCATAGCTACTACCAAATACCCCCTATTTTGTTATTGATTAGCTCCCATTGGGTCTGAGTTTCATACCCTCAGTGGAACATACCCACCCTAAAATATGGGTAGTTCCCCCCCCCCCCCCCAACTGAGCATATTAGTAATATACTCATTCTTGGTCTGTTCTTAAATGTAATCCACAACCCCCTGGTGGACACCTATATCTGGTCAAGATCACAAACCTACTGCCAGTACTACTGTACTGGTGTCAGTCGTAACAAAAACTACAATACAAATGCTGAATGTTGATTACTGCAGTTAATTTAGTGCTACACTCGTTCATCAAAACAAAAAACAAACATAAAAAACAATCTTAGTACAGTTTCGAAAAAAAATCGAATTCGGTATATTATGTGTTTGTGTTTTGTTTTATTAATATCATAATGTCATTGATAATATGTCATGACATGGAATTTGCATTTTTGTTGGAGGAACACCTGTGTGGAATGGCCAAGTAAGTTACTAAATAGTTAGGCACGATACGCAGAGAATTTGGTAACACGGTCACGGAATGTCGTTCATACCGAGGCCTTCCCGCATCTGCCTGCACATTACAACACACCTAACCGGCGTAGCGGTTGCAATGACACCTGTTGTCACCTGGTTGGAAGATGGGAAAATAGATGAAGGCCACTATCACTATCAGAGATGAGAGATGAAACCTGAGTCATCACGCTTACCAATTTTTTGATGACACCGGCCCCCTCTGCGTCGGTCGGTGTCAGTGCTTCCTTCTCACCGTCACTTCCCCCGTCCATTTCCCCTGCTTCCCCAGATATTTTACGTTGAACAGGTTCTGTATTTTTCTCCATTTAGTGGGGACGGTATGCACAAGCATTCGATCCACCAGCGTGATCCACACGAAGTCGCTCCCAGTGACGACTTCGCCGTGGACCCATATCCATGTTGAGGTCAGGGTCAAGGACGTACATTGAACGGTCAGCGATAATCTGGGCTTGCGTGCGCAATTTTATCCGTGTGTGTTGGCAGCTGACAGCAGCAGAGACGAATAGTGTGCAACTAGAAAATAATGATTTGCTTGTCAGCAAATCATTCTTGTGCCTATCGGAGGCCTACTTCAAAAGATTACATATTCAGTATTTCATTAACTTTTGCAACAATGCTTTTTTATTGAACTGCTCTGAAGAGACACAAATACGTGTAGTGGTGCTGTGTTACAATACAACCCTATCACTTGTGCTTGCAGTTGAAATGGTACCTCTTTCTATGATAGTTTTGAAATTATTCAAGACTAATTGACTAAAATATCATATATTTGCATAAATCGAACTGCTACAACTTTGTCTCATGGTGTGCTGGATGCAGATATCTCACAGACCTATCAATTGAAGTTAGAATGTCACCGCTGTCTACAAATAATGCCACCTCTGTCTATAGCTTTGAAGTTATTCCTATTCAAATTGTTCTTATCTGAACTTGTACTACACAAATTTAGTCATTATGGTTGGTATGACACATACCCCGGTATTCTTTATTCATGATGCACCTTTGCATTTATAAACAAAATTTCACTTTTTCGGCTAATTCATCATTTGCCCCATTCATATCTATTCGCTATTATGAGGGTTGTCTTTGCTGAATATTTAGCTTAGACAAGGAGCCGCTACTCAGAGAGACATGTATGAGTAAAGGCTCCGAAACATGTTCTGAATAGTTACCCGCAGAAAACCCTTTCATTTATTTGGGCTTATACAGCCTATGTCAAAATTCTACAGAAGAACGTGTGCAATATGGACAATAGTACTGCCATATATGTATAGGTTAGACAGTGACAGGTTAGCTTATAGAGAGTAAAGAGTTCGGACTGCGAAATAGGGTAATGGCTACCATGAAGTGGTTCTGGACAGAAAGACGCAAATACAATTCCCAATTTAAAATTTGTGACTTTACCTAATTTTGATAAATGTCCATGCTATAGCTTTGGAACAAATTGATATTTCAATGGATGTAGATATGTCCCCAAGCTATCAAGTTGGCATGGCAAATCTATCCGTTATAGTTTTGAAGTAAATCGAGATTAAAATTTCATGTTTTCTCCTAATTTGCGTAAATTCAAATGCTACAACTTTTCTTCATGCTCCATTGGATGTGTTTATAGCACCAACCTACGATCTTGAATTAAGGTTTGAACGGCACCTTCACCTTCAACAAATTTAAAGATATGCCCCCCCCCCCACCGCCCCTTTATTTGTTGAACATTTGGGCTCCTAGGAACAATTGGGCCCCTTTATGTAATTGATATAAATATTGATACACATTTTACCTGCTTATGGTATAATTATGTTGAAATAATTGTATTCTGTTAACCTAACATCTCTTGTTCATCTTTTACAGCACCAATTCATGCGCCACAAAACTGAATTCTTGCTTGCTCGTTTTCTACTTGTCTAGGCGTGTATGTAAATGTGTGACCCAAATGGGCTGCCGAATTGCCTGCATGAAGTCCATTACAGTGATAATAATCTTGAATTCTGTGGGCATAGACAAAGTATTTGCGAATGTTCTTAACTTTGTCCAAAAAAATCCCTTCAGGTGTCAGGAAACCCAAGTAATAAGTAACCAAAAAACCTCTCCTCCCCCCCCCCCCCCCCCCCACACATTACTGAAAATTTAAATTCATATATTTATTTTACAAAAGTGGTTTGGGTTAGCTCAGCTGTGCATGAAAACTGTGGTTTCAATTGTACTCGAAGGCCAAACAGACTTAAGGTCAAATTTCCCATTTTTTTTTTTTATGAAAAAGCAAACGTTATTATAATACATATAATGAAATTGTGTAGGTTGAAATTAATGCTACAGAACGCTTTTACTGCTTGTATCAGACATTTCTTGGACTGTCTGTAACAAAACTCACAGATTCAAAATCTTGCGAAACACAACTTTTGGAGAGACAGCACATATAGTACATGTATTAGTACAAGTGATAATACATGATTGCAATCAATTTTAATCTTAATAGGATCGAGTCATATGATCCTACTCCTGCATCAATTATAATGTCATTCCCATGTTTTGGGGGCCATATTTTTTACATGGTTCGCCTAACCTATTCTCACACTGAGCTGTAAAAAATAATTATTTGTAATGTCTAGTCTTGGTGCCAATCCAGACATTTTGTTGTTTCATGAGTTTTCTTTCTTTTCTTCTCTCTTTCGTTTCTTTCTTTCTTCCTTATGGCTAAATTTTATCCTGAAGGTTTCTCAGACACTGCTGTACGAAGAAACTCCAAATTTGGCAGGAATGTAGGGCCACCAGTGAAAAGGCGCACCTTGGTATGAAATAGTCATAGTTTTCAACATTATGCAAATTAGTTGCAAATAAAATATTAATAGCTCCATGTCCGACATTCTATCTGAAGACTATTATTTGTAGAAACTCCAAACTTGGCATGATTAAACCTCCACACATAAAGTCTGGAATTTTTGTAAATTATGTAAATTAGGGCCACTGGAAAATTTAAATCTCATATCTTCAAAAGTACCGGTACTATAGGTAGAGGTGCCATTCGAACATCAATTCATAGGTTTGTGCAGCAGACGCAACCAAAGAACCACAAACGAAAGTTGTAAAATTTTGATATACGTACCTGTGTTGAAGTTATCAAAATGGAAAGTTCCCGTAAATGTTTCATGTGTGCCACTCGCGCAAATTTTGCACTCTGTATGACCATTATATGTTTTTCTTTTCCTTCATTGTCACATGTCTTTACGTAATTTTATCAATATTACGGGCGCATATTATTACCTTTCTTTATGTCTGGTAATTTTATCGATAAAAAGTGTGTATATTAAAAATGCAACCCTTCTATAATTACTCGACCTTATGATGTAATGTGTTCTCGGTATATCTACTGATGAAGCTAATATAATAGCTCATCAGGTCATGGGGCAGGGAAAATTCTCTTTTAGAAGACGCACCCTGACTTCATCATCTTCAATTTGGGAAATATTCTAATACAAGCCGCGGCTTCAATTAGAGAACTAATGGTATTGCTAATTAAGGGCACTTGACAAAATCAAATGTTGAAAATTTTCACAGCTATTATTGACATAGGTGTCATTCTAAATTTAATTCACAGTTTTGTGCTGCAGGCACATCCAACAAACCACAAACAAACATTGTAGCATATATAAGTTTATGCAAACCTTGAATACAGATATATTTTCTTGGAAGCAAATCTTTTCTAGTTTATTCTTCATATCTGTGTGTGATATTCTTTTTTCTCCTTCTTTTTTCCGTCTCTTTTTCTTGTTTGCTCTCTTTCTTGCCTGCCAGGTTACATTAACTTCCTACTTTCGCTCTCCTTTTTTGTTTCTCCTTTTTTTCTTTGTCTTGCTTCATTCTTCCCCCTTGTTTCATTTCTTTCCTGCTTCCTTGCTTTTTTGCTTGCTTGCTTCACTGCTTGCCTCCTTACACCCTTCGCTCTTTCTCTTACTTTCTGTCTGTGTCTTTCTTCCTCATTAGTCCTTCCATTTTTATTTCCTTCCCTCCCTTTCTTGCTTTCTTTGTTTGTTTTCTTTCTTGTTTGCCTGGTTACCCGGTTACTCCCTTGTCTCTCTAAACAAACAAATATTTATTTGTTTGTTTGTTCGTACGTCCCTTCCTTCATTCGTTTGGTTGTGTATTTATTTGTATATATATATATATATATATATATATATATATATATATATATATATATATATATATATATATATATATATATATATATCTGTGTGTGTCTGTAGGAACACAGACATTTCGTTTCTTAACCAGTATTCTCTGTTATTTTCTTTCTTCCTTTCTTCCTTCCCGCCCTCCCATTTTCTCTTTTTCTTGCTTGGTCTTTCTTGCTTGTTTACTTCCTGCTTAAATGTACTTCCTTCCTTTTCTCTGTCTCCTGTTTTTCTTCTCCCTTTCCTTCCTGCTTTATTTCTTGGCTTTTTTGGCTAGAAACTACATTTTCATTAAAGTGTGTGTGTCAACACACACTTTTCTGGGTTTTTTTTTTTACTAAAATTCTTTGTTTGTTTGTTTCTTTCTTTCTTTCTTTCTTTCTTTCTTTCTTTCTTTCTTTCTTTCTTTCTTTCTTTCTTTCTTTCTTTCTTTCTGTCTGTCTGTCTGTCTGTCTGTCTTTATCTGCAAATTTGTCTGACACTTTTCTCGGACACTATAATACATAGAAACTCCTAAATTGGCGTGATTTTACCTCCATACAAGGAGTTTAATCGTTTTATACAGAGGAATGAAGACGTTTAAAATTATGCAAATTAGGGGCATTTGAAATTTTAAAACTTGAATATCTTCAAAACCATTATAGATAGAGATGTCATTTCAACTTCTACTAGGGGGTTGTTGAATATTGCGCATGTAATGAATCTTAAACAAAAGTTTTAGCAATTTAAGTTATGCTAATGAGGAGTATTTACTAAATCTGCAGGTAGCATCTTGGCTAAAAACAGTGATTGTACTGACTGCAGGTCATTCAGACCAGTGAGAACTACACACCCAGGTTCCGCGGCATCTTCTATTTGATGGAAGTTTTCCAATACCAGCAGGAATGTCTCGAAGTCCTGGTTCCGATTAGAAGAAGGACTGACTGTCAACATGGGGTCAACTATACCTTTTTGCCAACTGGCTCAGCGCTGCACATAGTCAGGGTCACCTCCTTTGCCATGGACGACTGAAAACATATTTTCCACGAAATCTTAAATCAAATTAAATTTTAAAAAAATAAAATAAAAAGCTATGATTGTTGTGCAGGTCTTCCCACAGTTGGCATAGGTAAGTTATGACCATCCTCCAACCCATCAAGCAAAGAAGAGGGCCCCCAATGGGGGGGGGGGGTTGTGATCACGATTCACAGAAAATTTAAATGTACTTTCACGGCTAAATCCAAATCATGAAAATTGCAATTACGTGAATAAATACTTATAATCACGAATCACGTTAAATAATCTTTGATTTCACAGTGAATGCACGAGAAATAAATATAGAACAACGAAATCACGCAATACTTATAATCAGATAATCACGAATCAGGCTTAAATAATCTTCGATTTCACAGTTCACGAGAAATAAATATAGATGATAACGTATCACGCAAATACCCGTTGGAGCCCCTCAAAGAAGAAACCATGTGCCAAGTGGCTTGATACTGTATACCACTGACTTTACTCTGTAGGAAATCCCTTGTGGCGGAAGGTTTCTGTAATGACAGGACACATTTTAGAATTGTGGCTGAAGGTACTGCTGCTGACAGTTGAGCAACTGATCCATTTTGTTTCACAAAACATGGCTGTTTGCTGGACCTCCTCTGGTATTGCCTTCAAATGGCACAATTAAGGTACACATACTTAGTTTTGCTTATTCCCAGGTTTGATTGGTTGCAAGACACGTCATATCAGTATCCTTTCCGACGTCTAATTGATCCCAATTTTCATTAAAAATTGGTAAAGCCACCGTGGATTACAAAACCATGCATTTCCTTTACGAATAAAAGTCTTAGGTTTGAACCACAATGCTTGCATGCATTGTAAACCGATAAGACTATGAAATCAACTTCTTCGACAACGCACATTGCCTTGATTTCAAATTCTAGCCCATAGAACCACTCCGCCATGTGTAAAAAGACCAGAAAATTAAATTGTGAACCCCTCTGCCCAATGCTGTTCTCACACACTCAGGCATATCCCTCGAGTGTCACTCCTCTAACCCATCTCCTTCGTATACGGGCGCTGGTTAACATTGCATATATTATCTCAGCGGCTCGTGACTTTTAAGAATTGCTGTTCATGCACATGAGCACCCGTTTTACTTATAATTCAGTATGTGTAATATACAATGTAAAAATACTAGATCATGTGTGCATGCACACTGTATTTGTGGTTCAGCTGTCAAGGCAACTGTTCACGACTTTGAAACGTGGGTATTGATATGAACATGCATCCATTTATATTTCCAATTTTATAAGAGCTCACTCACAATGCTTAGAGGTGCCTTCTACCACTGTTGTGTTATTGCAAGGCGCAAAAATACTGTCGAAATATTCACCATAATCCCCCACCCCACCCCATCCCCCCTAAAGTCAGTATTTAAATGTCAGTTGCAGGGCTGATTAATCCCGCCAGGGGATTGGTCAAGAGTTATAGCATAATCAATATGTAGTTATAGCAGGGCAATGTATTCGTGTGCTTGGTTGTAACTCTGTGAACATTAATATTGCAGAATCTTGAATCAGACCATATTGTTAGCATCCATGATGTGGAGAGAACTAAATGTGATTTAAATAATATATTACCTAGATTACATAAATTTGCTTTGAAACATGTCAATTTCTATTCAGTACATATATAAGCCCGTCCGTCATCTCATTTGTGTCAATCAGATAAAAATGCCTCTGTCTATTATATTGAATGTATTTGTTAGAAAACTAGTACCAACTCACTGTTTTAGTTCACAATTGATTTCTATCGTGAATTTGCCCCCTCCCCCCCCAAAAAAAAATAAAAGCAAATTGCTTCACCCCACCCCAGTGGGAACCCCAGCCCCGTTCCAACCGGAAAATAGTTGATTCTTCCACGTGCTATCACTTGGATAACTCCTGTCTTACTATTGGCCAAGGGAGGGACCCGCCCATGGACCACAGCATGATGGAGAGTGGGCTTACTTACCGTGAACTATACTGCAGGAACATCATTTAGCACTAGTTGGGATGAGTCACAAAATATTTGTATCTTGAAGATTTGGATTCAGCTTCACCTGAAAATCTGACCAGGGTTTTGGAAATGTAAATCATAGGGCAATGCTGGATTTAGGAAATCTGAACCGTAGGACAACCTTGAGCTTTATAGATTTGGCCTGAAGGATACAAATAATCTGAATTTGACGTGGCAAACGCTGAAGTCAAACCTTCAATCCCGTCGTCCTTTCTGTTATAACTGGCTCTGAACTGAAAACCGATAAGCATACCACATAGGCATACCGAAGTTACTCTTTCGTTGACGTAAGAGACTAAAGTCACACTTACTTGAATCACTTTAATAGTATGATGTTCAAATTCATCATGCAAAGACCTTCCTTTCAAGTACGAGCAAGCCTAGACTTGATATTGTAGACTTTGGACATAATTGGGTCAAAGTCAACAGCTATCCTCGACGCACTTCGCATACATTGTGTGCGAAGTGCGCCGAGGCTAGCTGTTGACTCAGTCCTGAACTTGGCATTATACGAGTCAGTAACGGGATGCATATTAATTTCCCTGATGACTGTCAATGAATACATGTTAGGAATGTGTAAGAGTAATGTACGGAACTAAAGACGTCTTTTTATTAAGTCTTTACTCTCTCGCCGCGATACATACATACATACATACATACATACATACATACATACATACATACATACATCTGTGTGCGTGCGTGCGCGTAAGTGGGTTGCTACAAAATAACTCCCATAATCATCGTCACTATAATCTTCGCTTTTTTGGTCCAACATGCACCCGGATGAAATGTTTACAAACAGCATCATTAATTGCACGCATACCCTCAGTTGTTGGAAGCTGGAAGAAATCAATACCGTAACTCAGTGCATGATAATACGTGATAAATAATTGCTTCCGCAGATCAATCATGATCAATATCACGGTCCACTCGCATCATATGATACTCATGATAACATATCATTCTGGGATTCACGGCACAAATCCTAATTGTCCTGTGACAGGCCGACATTTTTCTGTATGCCAGCTTGTGCAGATGACCAAAACGCTGGATTTATTGCAGGTAATTGAAAACACGACATCTGGGAAATCAAAGAGTCTTCAAACAGCACACTTCTGCGTTATTTAAAAGCTTCACATATTTTAGAAAAAAACTTTCTCGATACGGAAGGCACAAACTGGTATGTATTAATGTACTTATTTCTTTCCATCATATATATAATTTATATTCATGAACAAGCTTGTAACTTTGTATATGTAGGCAACAGTAACCATGTCCGATCACATTACACGGGTGCATGACATGGCGATGGCTGATTGACGATTGGCCATTCGACATATTGCCAGTGCTGTGGGCATCTCTCATGAGAGGGTTGAGTACATAATCACCAAGGAGTTGGGAGTGACAAAAGTTTCTGTAAAATGGTTGCCAAAGCTCTTGACAGTGGATCAGAAATGTGTCAGATTCCTGTGGTCCCGTAACAATTTATGCCTTTTTGAAGATGATCCCAGATTTGTAACCATGGATGAGACATGGATTTATCACTTTGAACCAAAATTCAGTCTAAACAATGGAAGCATCCGCCCCCCCCCCCTCCCAGAAAAGCCAAGTCGGTTCCTTCTGCTGGAAAGGTGATGGCTTCAGTCTTTTGAGATTTCAAGGGTATTATGCTGGTTTACTATCTTGAGAAAGGCCAGAGTATCAATGGAAGATATTGTGCTGACCCATAGAGGTATACTTGCGTGAAGCTATCAAAGCTAAGCGACAGGGAATGCTCACTAAAGGAGTCCTGTTCCACCATGACATGCTCCTGTTCACAAATCATTGGTTGCCATGTCAGCGATCCATAATTGTGGCTTCGAACTCATTGACCACCCACCTTATACACCAGATTTAGCCCCGTCAGACTTCCACCTGTTCCCAAAATGAAAAAGGAACTAGCCGGTCGCCATTTCCCAGTACCGATGACGTTATTTCCGCTGTAAATGACTTTTTTTTTAGAGTGGCTGAACAATTGTTTTTCATGACCAGCATTCAGGCCTTGCAGCATCCCTCGCCAAAGTTTGTAAACCTGGAGGGAGACTATGTAAAGAAATAAATGAAAACCATAAACTTTGTGCGGGTCTTTCACAGCTGGGCTTGGAACTTTTCAGCCAACCCTCGTATACTAATCAATACAGGTTTCCAGGAACTTTAGCACAACCAAGGTATCAGATCGGGAATATTCCCTTTAAAAATCTTAAAAAGCAAACTGCAAACTGTAACCAATGGAATGATGAGATGTTTAAACAAAGTAATGAGGAAGCCAAACGGAGAACATATTTGGTCGACTGGATATGTACGTTTCCCATTTCAGCAAGGCGACTGGTGCCAA
Source organism: Hermodice carunculata (assembly GCA_964020975.1). NCBI lineage: Eukaryota > Metazoa > Annelida > Polychaeta > Eunicida > Amphinomidae > Hermodice > Hermodice carunculata. Next base: position 74,065,978 of record OZ026626.1, on the reverse strand, counting down.
AGGATGCAGGTTCGAGTCCCGCTCGTTCCGAAAATAAAATATTATGTACAATTTAAACACGATTTTAGACTAGAACTCAATTTAGAAGTGATAACAAAGTTTGACATAAGTAAAAACATAACCAGACTCCGTATTAGTGCAGACTTTACACATTGAAAACGGTAGACACAAACGACCCAACAGGACACCATTTAATTAATGGACATGTAACTTTTGCAACCAAATCGATAATGAACACCACTTTATAATGGAATGTAACATGTTCGAAAGTCCTTGCACAATGAATAATAATTTGAAAATAATTTTGGAACATTCAGTCAATATGATTCTGATCAAATATTTATTATGTTACTGAAATTACAAGATAGTGAGATTATTCAAATTGTAGAAAAATATGTCGCTAGTACTATTGGTATAAGAGGGAACTCATTGTAAGTTCTACATATGTGTGTGTGCGCGCGTGTGCGTGTGTTTACTTTGACCTTTTTTTCTGGCATTTGCATCGGCATTGTACTTGTGTTTTTATATGAAGTCTGTATATGCAATTATGTGTGTATTTGCGTAAGCTGATATATTGCTACGGATGTGTATTGTAGTGCAGTCAATGACGTTCATTTCATTTCATGTGTGTATGCATGTATGTATGTACATGACTTACTGGTTTACTTCATGTGTAAATGTAAAATCCGTAATTTTTATCATTAAAATTGATCACATATTCATTGTATCATCTAACAGCTATATCTCTCCATTAAAACTTTCAGATAAGTACGGTGATGACAAAGCAATGTAAGCAGGCGTTTGTGTTTGATAACAAGCCAGGAGATGAACTTTCAGACGCAAAACATACAGTTTTTACACCTTGCCTGTCGTATTTGCTCGGTACAATTCACGTGTCGCTGGGTGTCTTAAGTGTCATACTGCAAACGGTGGCCTATTTGGTACCTACAACAACGCCACCGCTGGCCCCAGGGATTTGGGGTGGAATACTGGTAAATAGCCACTCTTGTGATTTTAGGAACACCTTGCTTTGGTGAGGGTGGGTAAGGGGTTTCCCGTACTGGCGTACTTGGGCTTTTTATTTGCCGTACTGGCGTACTGGAAGCCCTCTTATTTTACGTACTTCGTACTATTCAAAAGTTTGAAAGAATTTTATTTTCCGTACTACGTCCTCTAGAAAAATAATTACCTGTACCAGCGTACTGAACCCCCCTTACCCCCCCCCCTTTGCTTTGCGTTGCTTTGCTTTGCTTCGCTTCAATTCGCTTCGTTGTACTTCACTTTACTTCACTTGTTTGATTTGATTTAAACATATTTTTATCTCGAAAAGGCGATTGGGAAAAGGGCACAGCCGTCACTGCACGAAGAGAGATAGATCGGCAAAGCAACACAAGGAGAACTGTTGACAAGGCAAGACATCACTGATAGATTAACAGAGTAATAGGGTATACCACAGTGAATATGTGCTTCGTTACGCGCATATAGACACTTTTACAAATCATGTGATTGCCTGTTGATTAGATATATCAATGTACGGCGTTAAAATTATTTCGTTATCTTTAAAAGTACAGCTTTTCGCACAGTTCCAAGTCCTATGGCACGTGCCAAATGGTCTGGTCCCAATCCGACATAGGTACAGTTTGGTGCCAATGTGGTACAAGAAAGCACAGTGCTTGTCCAAATCTCACGGAGGTACAGTTTGTTTCCAATGTGGGCACTTCCAAATATATCAGTCTGCACAAAGTCACTGTCCACACGTATATGGCCGAGTATCTGCTGTAGTAATAGCTGAGAGTCCTAACGTTACTGGCTTGATGACACACAGCTCTTGCCAGATCTCAGAATTCTCCTCTCATTTTAACTTCCTCCCTTTTGTAAGCCAACAGCCACATCGTTTCCTGAAAAAAGTTGAAACATGTTTTAAAAACCACTTTTTCGAAGACTTTGCTGACAGTATTGAGAAAAGAATTAGGTTGATAACTGTTGCAAGAACTAGGACATCCTTAAATTTTAAAATTGGTACAGCGTTTGCTCTTTTCCATTGTGAAGGTCCACCCACGTACAGATAAATCCTATGAAAAATTTCATTATTATATTTAAAGAAAACACCTACACAGGGAAGCTATTTTTAGCCCATTGTAATTCCCTGTGATTATGTAGAGGTAGTACTGAAAACCACTTAGTAGTTTAAATTAAGTTTTGATACTGTTCTGGGGCTTGGAAGTAGCTCTTCCAGGTAAACGTCAGGTTGGAAGTCACACTCAGTAACATTTTGCAGTAAAATCAGCTGTAGTAGCAACTTTGGAAACATTGTAACAAGTTTTCTACCAGCCACGTGCTGTGAACGTTTAAGAACACATACCCTCGTAACGTTTAGTCAGTCAAGCATTCATGCTTAATGCGAATATACGGGGGGAGCAGTCAGTAGAGAGGGTGAACCTGGAACAACTTTACGTGCAATGGCCCACATAGGGCCTAATCTGCATTAAAGTATAGTGTTAAGGTGTCTGTGAAGTCAATCATTCGTGCTAATAAGATGCGGGGGGGGGGGGGGGCGGGGAGGAGGGCCCAGAACCACTACGCCGTCAGATGGCGCTTCTAGTCCTACACAGCCAGGTTTAAAACTGAGCGCACATCTGAACCAACATCCCACTTCATGTTTGACATGATTTTTCCGTTTCTGGACATACTAACAAGCTGCAGCTCAGCAGTTTATTCCAAAACTATTTACAGGTATATCACACTGATAATCCATTGAAACCCACATAGATCTATGACAAGACGCCTATAATTGTTGCAAATGTCCCACAAAAAAACAATGTTTCTCTCTCTCTCTCTCTCTCTCTCTCTCTCTCTCTCTCTCTCTCTCTCTCTCTCTCTCTCTCTCTCTCTCTCTCTCTCTCTCTCTCTCTCTCTCTCTCTCTCTCTCTCTCTCTCTCTCTCTCTCTCTCTCTCTCTCTCTCTCTCTCTCTCTCTCTCTCTCTCCCCCCCCCTGCTCCCCCCCCGTTTATTAACATTTAACACGAATAATGCTTGACTGACTGAACTTTACGAGTGCGATGATCCCAGGTTACAAGATACACTTGTTTTTACCCATGAGAGTGCAGGAAGTTTGTTTTTTTGACCAGATGATACTTCCAGGTTTTGGGGAAATCCTGCTTCCACCAATTGTACAAGTTTAGGTTTTTCTTTGCCAATCAGAAGTATCTCACACATGAAATTCCATATAAAAGAGGGGGAAAGGAATACCTTGACACTCTGGACTGGTCACACACAAAGCTGAAACCAATGGAATGGGGTAGCAGTAGCCGTAGACCGGGGAGGGGGGGTACTTCCTATACCTTGCTATACGGGTAGGCGCCGCGGAAAAGACCCCCTATTTTCGGTACTTGTCGCTCTCTAAGACCCCCCTTTTTCCTGCTTGTAGCTCTAAAAGACCCCCCTTTTTCGCTTATCTCACCCAAAGACCCCTGTGTTTTTCAATTCCTGTCTCCAAATTGCCCCAAAATACACCAAATTTTATGTAAAATTTCATTTTGTTTTCAATACAAGCTCCAAAAGACCCCCCATTTTCACATTGGTTCCGCTCCCGTTGGGTCCGGGTTTTGTACCCTCGGTGGAGCCTACCCACCAAAAATTCCGGGGAGTACCCCCCCCCCCCCCGGGCCGTAGACTGGTGTCAGTGAGGCAGGTAGCGCCTCCATGACACCAGTCCACCTTTGATGAGAATTGAGATGGGTTTGTAATTTGAATGAATGCAATTTTTTGGATCATTCATTCAGGGACTTTGCTTGTGTTCTAAATATCCATTACAAATCAGTTCAAGAAAGCAGTTTAGCTTCGCTTTAGAATATAATTATGGGTTGGGTTTACTTTAGTTGCAGTGAGAGAGAGAAATGCTCGGTGGCACGAGTCCACAAGCTTGTAGTTCTGGTTGTATTAATGTAGAAATGGCACCAGTGAACTTGTATATATATATATATATATTCCGTTTAGTTTAGTTTTTTAATATAGTTATAGTGATGTCTAACATAGGTTTGTGTCTCTAGCTTTTATTTTCATCCTTTTGATAATGTTATGATTAAACCATTAAATCGTACTTATGAATCTTCTGGTCTTGGCGTGTGTGCAGAAAGTCCAGGACTCGGTTGAAAGTTGCGCTGTTCTGATTCCCAAAAGCGCCCCAATGTCTGAGAGCAAGTGCGCATGAAAGTCATATGAAGACCATTTCTATAGTTTGACCATTATTTTAATTGATGGAAGAGGCTGACTACCTAAATAATCAGTCCAGAGAAATAACTTGCAAATAAAGGGGCTGCCAGAGACGACTGTTGAGAGATGGACAGAAACTGAAAAAGAGTGGGAGCTTCTGTCAAGCAAACTACAGTTGCCTGAGAATAAAATCGAAATTGAGAGAGCCCATAGAAATGGTAAAGGGAGGAATGGAGACGAACCGCGCTGTGTGTGTGCTATATTCCTCCATTTCAAGGATCAGGACGAAATCCTAGCACATACAAAAACAAAAAAAAACACAGGAAAATTCATAAATGAAGGCAGGGTGGTGGAAGTTCGCAAAGTACTGTGGCCCAAAGTGAAGGGTCAAAACCAAGATCTGGGGAATGAGATGTATGGACTGCATGTGTGACATGTGTATAGACATTATTGACTTTATTTTCTCAAGAGACACCAAAGTATTATTTCATGTGTTGCATGCAACAATGGTTATCATGCCAAATGTTCACATTTGTCTATGATTGATGTAGCAAATGCACTAGACAATCATTTGTTATGTGTAATGTATCACCTCAAACTTACCATATAATCACTTGGATGACGACGATGAATTTTTTATTGTACTCTATCTGAGTTATGGTATTCTGTCACTAAATTTGATTTTTCTACCATTAACAGTATGATATATAATCATTTTGAACTGAATGACAAAAAGTATCATTCGTCATTACAGAATTGTGATCCTGATTTTAATTTCCTTCATACTGCTTCTACGTACATTGCTAGTGACAGCCAGTATTACCTAGAAGATAAGTTCATTGATATAATACATTACGAAGACTTAAACGAGAGATCGCTTGCAATGATCCACACTAATATTCGAAATTTACCAGGACATCATTCTGAATTTATCACTTATTTGAACGCTCTTGAGTTTGACTTTAATGTAATTGGTTTTTGTAAAAGTTGGTTAAAGGAATCAGATGTTGAACTTTATAATATACCAGGTTATCAACATACCTATGCTTTCAGAAAAGACAGAATAGGTTGAGGTGTGTCCTTCTTTATTGATGATCATCTAAATTATGTTGAAAGAACTGACCTTAACCATTTTGATAACCATATAAAGTTACTGTTTGTTGAGTTATTAAAGAAAGAAACTGGTTTTGCAAGGAATGCTGTATTGGGTTTTATGCATAAGCCACCAAACACTGTTTTAGATATCTTTTACAATGATTTACCTTCAAAGATTACACAGAAAAATCTGATATGCTATATCATGGGAGACGTAAATATTAATTTGTTAAACCATGAATTTCATTTCCCAACTGCAAATTACTTTAGACACATTATATTCACATTCTTTTATCCCACTCATTAACAGACCTACTAGAGTTACTTCTAAGTCTGCAACTGTTATTGAGACATAGCAACTAATAACCATGATACAGTTTTCTCAACCACTGGAAATCTTTTCACCAATGGTTCTGACCACTTCCCTGTATTTCATATAGGTAGTAATAATGGTAAATATGATACAGAGGCACACCATAAATGACTCGACTTTTAACAACTTTACGCTGTAGATTTCTTCTCATGCCTGGGATAATGTTGATAATCTTTCTGATCCATAAGAGGCTTATTCTGAATGCTACAAAGATTTCAAACAAATATATAATCCCCCCCCCCGTCAATGTACACATAAAATGTAACCCCAAAAGCCTGGAATAACAGTGGGATTAATAGATTCCATAAAAAACATAAACTCTATTACAAATTTGTAAATAGGCGTACTACTCTACTTGAGTGTCCGTACTTAACATACAAAAATAAACTAACACATTTGATATGGAGAGCAGAAAAATTACAGTGAATTGTTGCAAATGTATCGGAACAACTTGAACAAAATCTTGGAAAATTATCAAGATGATGTTAGACAAGAAGAAAACGATTTCTGCGCCAAAACACTTCCACAATTGATGAGAAATTAGTTTCAAAACCCCCCAAAATTATTGCTGATAAATTCAATTATTATTTTATTGATGTGGGACCAAGTTTATCTAAAAAAATGGAAGCTTCTGATATAAATACATCTTCTGTCATTGTATTTGTGTCTTTTTTGTCCAGAACCTGTCCCTGGTTGTCATTACCCTATTCCGCAGTCCTAACTCTTTACTCTCCAGAAGCTAACCTGTCACTGTCTCATCTATATACATATGGAAGTACTTTTGTCCATATTGCATACATTATTCTGCAGAATTTTGACATAGGTTGTATTAGCCCAAATATAAATTAAGGGTATTCAGCGGGTAATTACTCAGAACATGTTTCGGAGCCTGTATCCGTACATGTGTCTCTGAATAGCGGCTGCTTGTCTAAGCTAAATATTCAGCAAAGACAACCCACATAATAACGAATTAATATAAATGTGGCAAATGATGAATTAGCCGAAAAAGTGAAGTTTTGCTCATAAATGCAGAGGTGCATCATGAATAAAGAATACGTGTCATACCAACCATAATAACTAAATTTGTGTAGTACAAGTTCAGATAAGAACAATTTAACTTACCCCTGAACCAGTATGTGCCCTTTCTAGCTGGATAGCTTACCTTTTGTTAAACCATCTGCCCGTGTGAAACTGAAGTAGAAGCAAATTGGAGTATTATGCTCAGTGCCAGTGGCCGTAAAATAAACAGTTGCAGCTAGATCACCTGTGCAAACCGAGGGAAACCCTAACAAGTACAGCAAAAACGGACATCCAGCATCAGAAATGTAAAGCAAACCCCATGATGATACCTACCCCTCACTTTTGAAAGTTTTCAAACCATAAAGCTCTATTTCACTGACAACCTTGGGTTAATGTTTGACCATAATGGGTCAAGTTTGTGGCATCTGAGCAAATCCTGTCAAATTTGAGTAATCATTTTGACATTGAGTAAATGTGTACTCATGCATGTCAGAAAAGAGGAAAAGTCATTAGCATTTAAGTCAAACATGTTATCAAAACATAATTTTTGGAACAAGACCCCACCTCTTACAAAACATCACAAAGTTATTCTCCATTCAAAAAGCAGTTTAAGCTGCATGTTCTTGGTAAGTATTTTTTTTGAATTTGACGTATGATCCAGTTCCCTGAACACATTGTACATTCTATATTCTAAATATTTGTTTCCTATATTCCATATATTTGTTCCAGCGATAGATAACCGAGTCCTATTTTTTCACATGTTGTATCAGGTTTGTAAATCTATTACTGCCATCTGCTTATGAGCACAGGCCATTTTCGAAGACCTATATAATACAAATGTGTATATCAGTATTGGTCTTAAGGCAGCACGCATAAGCGTTCTATGCTTTTTTCTTCCTTCCAACGTTATTTTATTATTGTATCTGAATACTTCTTTGCATATTTTTTTAATTGGCCTATAAACAGTTATAATAATAGGCCCAATCATTTTGTTCTTAGGTAAATCAATGTGCGTGCACGAGAGTCGCTTTCCAAACTAAGCTGGAAGCTAAGCAGAATGTAAACAGCCGCAAACTTTTCCATTACCAACCGAACTGAACCGGCTATTAATAGTGGGTTCTTCTTCTTCTTCTTCTTCTTCTTCTTCTTCTTCTTCTTCTTCTTCTTCTTCTTCTTCTTCTTCTTCTTCTTCTTCTTCTTCTTCTTCTTCTTCTTCTTCTTCTTCTTCTTCTCCTCCTCCTCCTCCTTCTCCTCCTCCTCCTCCTCCTCCTCCTCCTCCACGGCACCCCTGGGACGTCACAATATTGCAGAACAGTATAGCATCAAATTTGGGATATGCCGTGCACGGGGAGGTCCACGTTAGGTTCGGAGGGTGGGGGGGGGGAGGGCGGGCTTGGTGGTGAGGGAGGGTCTCTACCAAAACTACAATGCTTTATTTTTGGTGAACATTGAACACATATTGGCTTCCCTTAGTACATTTTAACAGACATGGATTATGTTGATTATCACGTTCGCGGTGAGCGGACTTCAAACGTTATTTGGACATGAGTGAAATCGTTGTTGTAGGTATTTATATATTGCAATTTTGTTCTTCGGTTACTTTGCATAAAGTAGGAAAACTAGGTTTTCGCAATTTTCCATGTTATTATAATTTTGCTGACAGGTAGGTCTAACCCTGGTTATCTGAAGCCTGTATCTGATCGGCCTGCCCATAGTAATTCTTGTGTTCTTATTGTTTTTAGATTTCGTAGCGGGATTTTCTCATTTTATACGCCTCACCAATTTGGTCACACTAATGGACTGAAAAACAGTGACTGACTTGAATTACACTATTCAACCTAATGCTTCAAAAGACAAGAAATCGATTCACTTTTTTGCACAATTGCGTCATATTTAAGTTCAAAGCAAGCAGGACCAGCAACCCCTCATCGTCACCGAGACACAGCCGGTACCGGCCTGTGCAACATAAAAAGCAATAGGGCATGTTAGATATTCAGTTGTGCAAGGTAGCTGCACGTGCTTCCTGTATCAATTATCATATGTTATTTTCACCAAATGAACGATGCATGTTTTTTCATCCCTCAATGCCACAATGGCTCCGAACGGCTTCGAACGGCTCCACAAGCCCTGCCCACACCCCTTCTCCCGTCCGAAAATAAATGTCAAGAATTTCAATGCGTAAACGTCTGATTTCAGTACATTATCACAGGAAGCATTTGTCTGTCAACAGGAAGTCAAAGACCGCCAAGCCGACAGGTAAGCTACAACAAGCTATTATTTTAAAACAATGTAGATCATTTCTGAACCTGTGATTCAGCGACTGCTATTTACAGATATTGCATTTATGAACCCCTAAACCAATGCCATATATCTGTCAATCTTTCCATTTTGTCTCTCTGTCAGTCTATCCGATCATCCCTGCACCTACATCCATCCATGCGTGCTTCTGTAATTTAGTGTAAAAACATTTCCGTCCGTCTGTCTGTCTGTTTCAGTCTGTAATTTTGTACCGTTCAATGACGCATTTGCCTCCGTAGGATCCCCCTAGCTCGCTAAATGTTTCTGATGTGCTTTCGTCGGGCCCGGCGAGCGCCCACATCAGTGAACGCAACATCGAGTCAGGGGGATGCTTTGGAGGCAATGACTCACGAGCGCCTTGCTAGCTTTGATAGTAGGTACAAACATCGTTTCGTTTTGTCGTTACTTTTTGCACGTGGATTTTATGAACGTGGTTTGGGTGCAAGGCGAACTTGTCCGGTATACGGGGCTTCTGTGGCGAGGAGGAAGACTTTCCAATCAGATCATGTTTCTTCACAAGAAGCCTCACCATTTAATAATATGACAGGATTTCAAGAGGATATCAGACGTGCCATAGAGCAATATTTTATATGTACATGAAATAAAGTTTTCAAAGAGAGTTATGAATGTAACTTTGTTTCACTTTTCCTCATTTGGTAAATGCTTCATTTTTAGTTCATTCATGGTATCCACCTCCCCAACTGCTCACAAAACGTGCACTTGTTGACGGCTGTTAGCTAACTTGTGTTTGACCGCTACCGTCCTGGTATACTCGATGTAAGTTACCATTTAGAAACTTTACCAAATGTATGGCAAAATGTACTGATGCAATACATTGTTTCTTCCACAGAAAGTAATCCTGTTGTTGGTTCTGGCAGTGACGTCAGTGATGTCAGCGATAGTTATCATGGCTTTATCCGGTAATATTACAATGACAGACTGGACGAAACATACTGTCCTGGGGGTAAGTATTTTGCTATTTCTTTCGGTGCACTTTAAGAGAAGCAAACTAAACATAATAACATAGAAAGCAAAGTTATGTGCGCGAAATTACACGCCAGGGCATTTGCATATTCCCATTAGTATGTCCGTGAGTATTCAAAAATATACTCGCAAATAGCCAACACTTTTGATTTCAGTGTTAATACTTAAAGTAGATTTCGTGTCAGTATCGACTGCCTGATATAAACATTGGCGTTGTAAAAAGTTGGAATTGCATCGGAGCTGACTGATATAAGTTAAGTGGTTCTTTCAATGCTGAAAATAATAGATTCTTAGGCTTAAATAACTGAAACTAAACATAAATTGTAGCTTCCAATTCTGTGAAGACGAGCTCTGTCAAGTACCAACATGGCTCGAGTAAGTTGTAATCAGAATTCTTTTCACTGCTCTGTTATTGCTCCTGATGGCGAATGACCTACTGCTGGAAAATCATTTACCACGCGTTTACAATTATAGGAGAGGTCACATTTACTTATTATCTGTGTGTTCACCTGAATACACAATCCAATACACAGAATTCTTCAGGGCTAGAGATGTGTATTCCCATTGGATTGAATGTTAAATTAACCTCAAACTAAAAGACTAATTTTAAAGCTGCAAGAAAAAAAATTACGTAATCATTTCAAATATGTGCATAATTTTGCCATACAAATGTCGCAGTTTCTGCAACGAGGGGTGAAAAAGTTATTTAGCTGTAAATTGCAACAAGGAGGCTACCTTCCTTGATTACAATGAAAAGTAATGGGAGTATACAATTCTCGCCCCAAATGACTGAAGTACCCTCTACAGGAGATCAGTAGAAGCTTCTGTTCTTGCCGTCCCCTTTTAGCAATGATTATAAGACCTTTACTTGTGCACACTTTGGTTATCGGTGGCGTTAACCCTTTTCCTTGAATTAAGGCTGCATGAGTTTTTGAATGAGTCAATCGTTTTCCTTGTGATCGACCGGGAAGCGTCCAACCCAAGCCTAGGCACAGTATTGACCTTCGTAATGTGATCTTGAAAGATCTCACTGCGTTATCATTATGTCTGTGTGCCAACACAGACATATAGTTTTCCTAGGAATTCTTCATTTCTCTGTTTCCTATTTCTTTCTTTCTTTATAGGCAAATTTGTCCGACATTTCATTTGAAAAGTATTATACGTAGAAACTCGGCATGATTATACTCCATACTCGAGGTCTTAAGTTTTTATAAAGAGATTTCGGGGTTTGCAAAATTATGAAAATTAGGGCCGTTTGAAAATTTAAATCTTTAATATCTCCAAAACTATTATAGGTGCAGGTAACCAATCCAATTCAATTAACATGTATGTAACACTGTACATTTTTGTAATTTACATGTGACCTCTAAAGGTCAAAGGTCAAGGTAATTTAAACCTTAGAATTTTCTTCTGGCTATAACTTGGTCAGTTCTTATCCATTTTTTTCTATCATGCTGGGCTCCAATTGTAGCAATTGTAACGCTACACACATTTTTGTAATTTACATGTGACCTCAAAAGGTCAAAGGTCAAAATCATTTGGAACTTTGAAATTTTCATCAAGTTATAACTCAGTCAATTTCCATCCAATTCTAATCGTTTGGACTCAAATGCTAGGTATTGCATCACTGCACATTTTTGTAATCAACATATAACCTTGAAAAGTTAAAGGTCAAGGTCATTCAGCCTTTTCAAAGTTTCATCTAGCCATAACTCTGTCAATTTTAATCTGATTTGGCTCACGTTGAGCCTAAATTGTTGGTATTGTAACACTGTACATTTTTGCAATTTACATGTAGGCCCTCAAAGTCAAAGGTCAAGGTCATTTGGACTTTAAAATTTTCATCCAGCCAAAAGCTTAATGGAATGTGCCGTACCAAAGAACAAAAGTTGTAGCATTAATTATTTACAACTTTTGAAGGCACACAGACAAATTTGCTTTGATGCAAATCTTTTCTTGTTTAAATTGATTTTCATTGCTGCCGAATATACTTGAAAACAATGAAGCAGACATTTGCACAGCATTCAGCATTGGCTGGTTTAAGAGTGAAAGGATTAAATAAACATTTTGCTTGGTTTTTATATTTTCTTACTTCTTTTCACCCAGTAAAACGCTTTCAAAACAATGCAATATCTGAATAACAGAGTTTTTCCTTTGGTTTGTATATTTATGTGTATAACAGTTTTTCCATTCTTGCATTAAACATTAAAAGAGAAACACACTTGGATTAAATGCTGGACTGCTGTGTGTAGCGTTGCTGGAATCTGCTTTTTCTCTTTGGACAATTGGTATTTGCGCTCTGGCCATTTGCAGTTCGGCCGAGAAAAGTCGTAAGTGTTTCTATAGTTATCGATCGATGTCGTGTTTATTCATTTGTTTACTTATTTATTTATTTTTTCATTTATTTATTTATTTATTTATTTATTTATTTATTTATTTATTTATTTATTTATTTATTCATTTATTTATTTATTTATTTATTTATTCACTCACTCACTCATTTACTTATTTTCTTAATTTGCTTTTTTTTGTTTTATAAATTCAACATAGATATCCAGTATGTTAATCCAGAAAATATTTTATGGGAAAATTTACTTTTACTGGACAAAATGCATGACCGTTCCTGAGATGATTCTAGGAGTTCTTAGCGGTAACTGTAGTCATGTATTTGCTGAAGTTGGACACACAGATTGACGTAGTCCTGTGGATAAAACGTCCGAAAATTGGTGAGCAACTAAATTTGAATTCATATAAAAACAAATTAAGATTTGATCATATCATAATTAAAATCTGTTAATGGAGAACATACCTGAAACGTGGTTTAAGCATGTTAATCAGACGTTTGATGTTTATGACTGCTGGATTGAAGTCTATGCGTTTATTTCCAGTGATTGAAAAATATTGACAAGAGCTGCAAGAAAATATAACACAAGGATGCTGTCTTCGTTGATCTTGAATTGTCAGAAGAGAAGAGTGCGCGGTGACTTGTGAACTCTCAGAGTCAAATTGGCCAAAGGTACCCGGATGTAAATTGTCGTTTGCTTTGCTGTTTTCACTCCGATTGAGTCTTATTAGGACCAGGAAAGGGTCAAAACATGTACATGTGCCACAGGACACATTATGGTCGGACCTCTTTCATCATATCAAAATTTGGAAATCCTTGGCAGTTTTCACATTTTGTTGCGCATTGTTTTGCACTGTAAGGCTTTTGAACGACAAAACACACTTCTAGTTTAGTGGTGTTATGTAACCTGCACCATCGAAGCTACATTGAGAAAAATAAAAGTTGACAGGATATACCCTCTTCGTTTCAGAAACACAGCCTTTGCACCGGTTCACATTTTTGCATTCAGATTTAATGTCGTGATGATGTGACAGATTCTTCAAGAAACACGAACCCTTGGTTTTCAAACAAGCGTTTAACTGTGCAAGAAACTACCAATGCCTCGTGAAAGAATACCGGTATATTTAACACTGTAACTTATGATGCCAACACTGAAAATGTTATTTCAATGTCATGGGGCCAATACCACCAGACACAATAAATAAATAACAAAAACAGAGACGAAAATAGTTTAATTGGATATGGCATAGCTGTTGTGAAGTGACAAAATTTCATCTGTTTTAATAGAATGTTCCTAATGACAAGGGAAATGGGCGTCTTTGTCGTTCCAAGGCGATAAACAGAACGAAAATAAAGTAGAGGTATTAAATTTCCTCTTCAAAATAACGACTTGGCACAAATGCTCACAAACATAAACCTCCGTAATTTAAAATTCTGGAGTTGCCTGAGAAGCGGGCATTTTTAAAATTCGAAATAAAAATGTATTAACAATAAATTAAATTTTAAGCAAATCTACGAAAACATCACTTCAGCTCCCTATAAAATAGGCCGACATAACAGAGAAAGAAATCATGAAACAATCTAATTTAAATTAACTCTCAATTGTGACGCTAAAATATGTCTTACTTTAATATGTACAAGGAAGATTCAGTCAAAAAGCAATTTGTCCTGAGATCACTAGTGACATTGGTTTCTCTTTTCGGTTCTGTTGGCAAGCAGCCAAGAACTTTTGAAAAATAGATTCTATTTCTTTTTAACCCATAATATACAAACATGTTTGCAGCTCCCTACTATTAGTGATCAGGATGAATTTATATAATACGGGAAAAGTGCGTTATCAAAATAACCAATTCCATGAAGATCCATAAAAAATAGCATGCAGGTCACGAGATTTTTACTTTTTGACCGATGTGTTACATCCCAATGAAGGTGGCGCCACCAACATTAAAGTCCATTTAGATTTTCATACACTTTTTAAGTCCTGAAAGTTATATGGGCCTAACTAAAAAACTGTTGGGTGCATAGTATTTACAAGATTACCCCTATATTCCAACTGGATATTTGACCTTGACCTTTAACTCGATCAACAAATTGTTTTCAGCTTGCAGCTTTCCATTCGTGGTCTGCTTGTTCAAATCGGGTAATAACTTTTTGAGTTATTGAAAAGAAACAATAAACTTGGACAAGCGCCAAACGCCATGATCTTTGGGTCACAGTGACCAAAAAAGTAGGTCACGAAGTAGAGTACAATGTACTCAACTGCAATTTTGATCCGGAGGCTCAATTTCTTTGCCATCGATGTCCAAGCTACAGCTTGCCATCACAATATCAGCTCTTTCAACTTTACAGGACTTGCGATCTTAAAAAAAAATATGTATAGGTACTACATACCATATTAGTGTTGAACATTATCTATATATACAGCTAATTGGGCATGTCTAATTCAATTGATTTTCGAGATATGGAATTTTACTTCTTTGCCCCATTTTGGTTTATAATTTCCGTCGGGTTATAGGTGACGCTCCTGGTATCTTAAGCCACTGTGATTTTAACTTCGTCGACAGTCCCACTAATTCCATGAACATCTATCAAAGGATGCTAGAATGTTTCAAGATTTTCACATTTTGAACGATATATTGCATAATACTGTAGGTGGCGCCATCAATATGAAACTCGACCTAGATTTTAACACACTTAAAAAGTCCTGAAAGCTACATTGGGCTATCTTGAAAACTGTGGACTGTATCGCGCTCACAAGCAAAAGTTAAGAGAAGGACAGACCAACAAACAGACATGAGTGATCGCATGAGCGGTGCGACCTTTGGTCATCCGACCTAAAATGTCACGATTTTAAAACCAAAACCTGTGCATAGCAGAATTAAAGATCAATAGCCAAAAGCAATTTGGCCTCAGAATGACTGGTGCATCGATTACTCTTTGTCGCGTCATTGCATACAGTCAAGAGATTTGGAAGAAAATGTGTCTTCATTTTCAACCAATTAGATGGAGACGTGTAGAACTTCATTTTTGTGTCCAATGTAAGGTTTTATAATGTGCATCTTTCGACTGACGAGGAAGACTAAGTCAAAAGCAATATGTCT
The DNA here is from genome assembly GCA_964020975.1 of Hermodice carunculata. Lineage (NCBI taxonomy): Eukaryota > Metazoa > Annelida > Polychaeta > Eunicida > Amphinomidae > Hermodice > Hermodice carunculata. Next base: position 74,050,551 of record OZ026626.1, on the reverse strand, counting down.
TGAGATGACTGGTGACATCGGTTTCTCTTGTTGTGTCCATTGGCAAGCAGTCAAGATCTAAAAAATAAATCCTGTCTTCCTTGTCAATGTATTATATGGAGACATTTTGTAATTCCGTTATTAAGTAACGTAAGTAAGTCAAAATCACTTTGCCCTGAGTTGACTGCTGACATTAGTTTCTGGTCTTGTGTGTGTGTGTGTGTGTGTGTGTGTGTGTGTGTGTGTGTGTGTTAAAGATCTTTGAAAATAATTTCTATTTTCCTGTTTATTCCGTTATATGGAGATATGTTTGCAGTTCCCTACATTTTGTGATCAGTAGCACTGAAAATTATTACCCACATTGATAAATTCCTAAACGACACTGACAGCAAAGTCAAATAGAGCATAATGCAGACTCAAGAATTACCAAAACATCAACAATCAGCTTTCAATGCCAATCCGAAGGATAAAATTTCACTCCTGACTTGAGACAGGTAGTCAATGTGAAGTTATGATACTATATAGTAATATGACCAAATCACCTTTTGTCATTTATTTTCAACCAATTTCAGTAGTAGTAGTAGCAGTAGTAGTAGTAGTGGTAGTGGTAGTAGTAGTAGTAGTAGTAGTAGTAGTAGTAGTAGTAGTAGTAGTAGTAGTAGTAGTAGTAGTAGTAGTAGTAGTAGTAGTAGTAGTAGTAGTAGTAGTAGTAGTAGTAGTAGTAGTAGTATAAATTAGAGATCGACAACATTCCAACGAGCATGCTTTATCCATTTAACGATACAATTAATATCTGCCGGAAAGTCCAGATTGTTTCCATAAAATATGAATATGGCATTTTCCAACTCCCTTTCCAATTCTATTTTTCAACCGTGAATGAAAATAAGACAACTGATACATTGCCTTTGGTAACGTTGATTTCAGCAGTCTGACTCGTCAACCAACATTTGGCTTCCATTATGCAAACCACACACCAAACTTTCGTTTCTGTGATATGTAGTAAAATATTAAGTGCGTACTTAAGTAGTTTTAGTGCCAGGCTAAAGTGTACGCATGTCAAAATAACCACCAGTTGATCTTGTATTCAGGAGGCCACATGGCCACGCACAGAACCGTCTTTTATATTACACGACCTCCATAAATTTTGGTCTCTATATGAATGGTCCTGCACAATATCAATACATCGTCTACAGTCATGCTTGAGCGTACTCTGTGAATGTAGAATACAGTATCATGATGATCAATAAAGTGTATTCTGATTATCATAACTACACCGCCTTCGTTCATATGTCAGTGGGCAAATGCAAACAATACCAGCAATGCAGGTGTTTATTTTGCTCATTCTTAAATTCAATGATGTACACCATTCAATGTGTATTGCACCATTAATTTCATGCACCCAAATCCAAATTAATTTTTTATGAAGAGGAATGTATGTATGCATACATGCATGCATATATACATACATACATACATACATAAAAATATACACATATCAGACCAGAAAATAGTCATGTTTTCAATGCATAATTCTTTATAGGGTATATGTGGGGGAAACGGGACAGAGGGGGAAACGGGACAGATCCTATAAAATCTTAAATAATTAGATAAGTCTAACCATACGAGTTATGGATTACTTTTGTCTGGAATCTTGATCATTTTTTTTCTAAATATCAACGGTAGGGGGTGCTTTGGCGCTGACACGGCTGACGGAGGAGCAGAGGCAAGTGAGTATCTCCCAGTAGATGGTACTGTAAAAAGGAAAATACTAAGGGTTGCAACTGAGTACATGTGCTATTTGTAAGCCTCTAACTCATTTTCCCTTTTCTTACATTCAATTTTGAAGGGTTAAGTGCCGAAAGTGGATGAAAATGGTTTGTTTGAAGTGAAGTAGACTCAAAAGGTCGAAATACAATGACACATCGTCTGTCAAGATCACTGTCCCGTTTCCCCCCAAGTGTAAAATTCTAAAAGGGGGAAACGGGACACATGGTTGTATAACACCTGGAAAGGCCTTATGGACAAATCAAATAAATCTCTTATGCAGTCCCAGCTTACACAGAGAAGCCCTGTCAAGAGATCTGTTTCTTTTGCTGATATAAAGCCTGTGCCCCCAAAAATCAGAGTCAAGTCTAAAAGACCAAGAAAAACCTCAACATCGCGTGTATTGAGCTCAATTGAAAATGTACAACTCCTAGAAGAGGAGGTAGCAACAAAAACCAGGAAACCCTCAATTAAAGAAAATAAAGGCAAGGGTAAAAGTGGAAAGAAATCAAAGGTTACCAGTGGTAAAAGTACAAAACAAGCAACAGAGCCTTCTGCAGGTCAACATGTCTCAGGGGCCGACGATACACAAACTGTTGAATTTTATTGCATATATTGCGACGAGGCTTTTGTCGAACCTCCAACAGAGGACTGGATTGAATGTAACACCTGCAAGAAGTGGTGCCACGAAGCCTGTACTGATGGAGAATCTGGCAGTGCGGGTTATGTGTGTGACCTGTGTAAATTTTAGACAGTAGATCTAAATGAGTATTGATGTAAAGAAAAGAATGATTGTTCGTTGTTTTACAACTCTGTTAGTTTCTCTGCCAGTACAGGCTTCTTGTGTGACCTGTGTAAATCTGTGACAGTACTCCCAGATCTAAAAGTGTATTGAGGCAAAGAAAATGAGTGTTGGTCATTGATTTGAAACTACGATTACAAAATGTTGGGAATTCTGTTTCTCATCCACTAACTGTAAAACTATATTCTTGGGCTGCGTTGATGAACTTGCCGGTCGTTGTTTAATCAAATTTCAGAAAATTACAAATGTTGTGATTTGGGTTCCCGAGCCATTAAATGTGACATTTATTTGTCTATCATATACAGGAATCATATAAATATGTAATCAAGCAAATAAAATTTACCAAGTGGGCTATGCTGTGGAGAGTTGATGACTTTTCCAGGTCTATTTTTGAATGGTTTTGCCAGAAATTCATAAAACATGAACACTGTATTATTCAGTGCAGGGTAGGTGCAGTCAATATGGGCATGGGGGTAATATGGGCACAATTTATTCTTTTTCAAAAAATTTTATCATATCTGACTGCTGCAACAGAATTGTGCATTTTACAATACTTTATAGGTAAAGAATATAACAGGTTGATTATTTTCATCTATCTTCAAGTTTTACTTGCATACTGGGTGCATATTGCTAGCGGGCCCATATTACCCCAACTTACCCTCATATACACCGGGGCAAAGGGGCGGGAATTTAATGTCCCAAATCACCCCACATGTCTGTCCCGTTTCACCCCGTGCAATGGGGTGAAACGGGACATGGAACACAATTTTTTAAAAGGATGTAACTTTTGAATTTCTTAAAAATTTTTGAAAAAATATGTATATTTTAGCACAAAAATCAACGCTGTTTCTGAACTTGTAGACATAAAGAGTCAATATGAATTCATTATTTTGTTGTGTGCCCGAAAATGCTTAAGTGTCCCGTTTCCCCCTCATCTACCCTACCAGTTTTACAATGAAGAAAGCATGTTTCCCAAGTTGATACATTAGCACTTTACGGAGGATCAGTAGGTCAAATGTTCAAGACTGTGTTGCTGTCCCAAATGCTTTATGGGCAGATCGAGGTGCCATCAGGTGGCTTTGTACACTGTATTCATACGTAATTGCCTACGTATACTCATGTAAATTTAAGATACACAAAACACCGCTTATGACTGAAAACGCAGTATTAGATCACTGATCTGTAATGCAACTCAATATGAACAACTTGTAAAACTAAGATTTGCTTTATGGCAAATCTGTGTGCCTGGAACATTAATAAAATTCAAAATGCTTAATTTTTTAATGATTATAAAATATGTCTTGCCCATTATCTTTTGATTTGAAATTGCCCCTTAGCTCACGCAAAACTAAACATCCCCGGTCAAAGTTCCCGAAAAAGGTTTAGACCTACTTGCAGATAGTCGCATCGCGTCTACTTTTTTACTGCATTTTATATCCCAGTAAATTAAATTAGACGGAACGCACCGCTGGACGTGTGTGATATTTAAGCATAATTTGTGACACGCGACGCCGTTCAGGTATACAATTCCATTATAAGGATGTCGCAGTGTGTTATCTCTGTCAATGTTTCAATAATAAGAGAAAAGGCAAACAATTACAAACTGTCAATAGGATGCACACGAAACCTGTGGTCAAGTCTGACTCCCTTAAAGGCAGTTCAGACATCAACTGTCTATTCTATAAATAATCATGCACAAATGACGAACAGCCTCAGTACGTATAAATGCAAATCCAGTCAACAGTTGCAACAAACATCATCATTTCGGGCATCGTACCGGTTCCTACTGTGTCGCGTCCTAATAGGTCATGTCATATACAAAATTCTGCATGGTGACAGGACACGCTTCCTGTGTCACATGACATTTTCAACCAAGGAATGAAGGTTTTGTTCTTTTCCCAAGTGTCTCTCCATTTAAGCCTGATAAGTAGATACGGGAGATGTGGGGGCGGGGGATAGGAGGCACTTCCCTTGCTGTGTCACAGGCGACGTGCTTGAATGTGGTAACTGATCTGGGCTTGAGCTTGAACGAACCGAACCGCGAGGGCGATGCTCAGTTACTGCCGCGGACATATATCAAGTGATAAACATCATCCAAAGGTCACCGTCAACTAGAACGTTTTCACGATAAAAGTTTGTCCAAAAAAAAAAACAAAAAAAAAACATTTCGCCACACCACTTTGTAGTTCGTGTTTCTGTCGAAAAGGCATAAATTTTAGATTGGAGTTGGTATATGTACACACAGCATAGAAAAACCGAGATCTTAGCCTGTAGATAATCTCACGCCAGACCCCTATTTCGGCGTAGAGGGTTCATTTGTTTTTCTGCTAATTCTGTTTCTGCTCCGGGCACGCCATCCTGTGCATAATGACCTCCTCGAGTCTCTCTTGGTACCTGGCAGAATGAAAATGTTCTGCATAAATATTTGCAGCTTGCGGCGATCTCTTGAACGCATAACAGTTGAATACAAGATTCGCCGTTATGCCTTACAAAACCTCTCTATCTGAGAATGTAATTTACAACATGGGTAATGTACAGTTAAATCACCAGGTCACTTTGTTAAACGAAAAATAATTTAGGAATTTAATATATACCTTTGATAGCTGACTATTATCTCGATGGATCAGCCACAGCACTGTATTCCAATTTGTCATGTAGGTATATTAATTTTTAATAAGTCTAAAACCTATTTAATGGTATATTTTACACGCACTGAATATTGTTAAAATGCATGAGCGTGGAAGTCCTAAGCCACCAACCCGTTTACGAAAAAAGTCAAATTGTCGTGATTACAAAAGAAATATTTGTAAAAGAAATTTAAAGCATTACATTCCAAGATTGTAAACCTTCTAACTTTTTCAAAATTTCTTTTATGTATCTAAATTAGAAACGGTGTTTTATTTGCGTATCTATGATCTATCTGTTTATCTTTCTATCTGTCCATCTATCTATCTATATATCTACCTGTCTGTTTGTCGGTTGTTCTATACCTGTCTATTATCTTTTGGCAAGAAGCATCATAAGCATTAGATGATGATTCCAACTACATCAATCAAAACAAACAGAGACAAATTATGAACATGAAATACTGAGCTCACCTGTCCGATTTTCATACCCTTGCTGACAGAACGGAAACAAATCACGACCGCAGGGAATTGCGCACCAAATCCAATTAACGAGAGAATCAAGAGCCCAGTGTTGAACCACACGGCTTCCGGTACCTGCCAAATATGTATTAAATTTTGATTAAAACGTAAAATAAAAGACGTAGCTGCTCCTTCAAACATATATCTTGCAACAAAAAGTGATATGGCATGAAAGAATCTGGTACATTGTACATGCCCGACTTGAGACAGGTTTCAACATTTCTAATGTCCTCAGTAATTCAAATCGATTGTTTCACCTTACAAATAGAAGTTTAATTAATTTCTATCGAAATTTGAAAGGCTGAAATAATAATTAATTCATTGTTATGGTCAGCTGAATTATTATGAGACCTCCATGGAATTATATCGCAACAACTAAAACCCACCACTAAAATAACTATAAGAGCTTTTGTGTTAAAAATTAATTCCTATACAATTTTTAAAGGGTCAAAAATACATTTAAACTTTTCACAATTACCTTATAATTGCTGGGCGGTAGGCACGCAATGGACACCCCCGCCAGACTTAATGAAGTCAACATTGACAACAGACACACCACAATGCATGTTTTCATCTGAAATTAAAGACACGGCGTTAAGTATCTTTTAGGTAAAGCAGGTACCTTCCTACTCCGACTGTGTGATGGCCATCTCGTCTTTACATTTGTTTCGTTTCTACTCCTGTGGAAAAAAGCGGCCTACCCGCCCACCCCCACCCCCACCCACCCCGTTTCTTGGCAACCTCACACTGGGAAAGACCATCCTTCAACAAGCCGATGATTCTGTGTCTATCAAATCCAGAGACCTACCAGTGTCCCGTACGACCTGTCATGACCCTATACCCAGATTTGCGTGCCTCGGGATGAGTTACCAGTAGCCAATAGGAGAGCATGTATATGTGACGTCATTATCCAACATATAGGCGTGTCGGAATTTCAAAATTGTCTCCTCACATATTTATAGGTCATAACCTATCGTATTTTAAGAGGATTGATCCTTTCTGATAATGCATCCAACTTACAAAACTTCCTGACACGTTTGAATACAAAAGTATTGCTATATATGGGGGGATCGAGATAAAACCACAAAGTACCCCCTCTGAAAAATGTCACCCAGAATGATACGGCAATTCTGCTCAAAGAGATCAACATGTATTTACCTTTCTGAGCTCTCGTTAGGTTGTAAGTCCATATACAGTAAGTTAATTTATGATAAATGAAGCCAGTAGTAAGAATTTTTACATAGTCATGTTTTGGGTAGTCCACAGCTGACACATGGAGCATTTGTATATCCATGCTGTGTTTGCCCTTGAACATGTGAGAGATGCTACTATTGTAAATTCTGCTCATGCCCTATATACTTAATGGAATCTGTCCAAATTCACACGGCCATGGATACAATGTTTATCCCAAATATCAGCGTGTCATTCACAATTAAATAACGATTTTGGTCTGAAAATAATGATTTTTACATTTGTCCCATCTTCACATAAATTTACACACATTTATTCACAATGGGCAATATTGCCCAACACTCTTGAAACGTAGTTGTTTGCATGCTTGCAAGACAACTACTTTCAGCCATCTGCCGATTGGTTCTTGGCTCAAAATGGCCGCCATTAAGGAGACCAGATCGAGGCTGCAGGTTGTATTGTGTTGAATTTTTATTTGCTGAAAATCATACATACACGAGAATACATATTGCCCCGGGAAAAGACTAATACATAGAAATAGGGAAAAGAATGTAATACAATTAAGACAGATTTAACGAAAGCAATATTTTCAACAGGAGGAATGAAACCCCCAGGTTACAGTGGCCGGACTAAATTGACATAGAAACCTATCGTGTGGCTCACTGGTTGTGGATTCACGTTGATCCCTCCATTTCCAATGACCCCTTGTAAAACCCATATGCACCCCAATGCTAGATCATACTAGACACACGTTTATCACCTTTCTGGCCCCTAGCTATCTCACTTCCAGGACATTTCGTTTTTGTGACAGTTCAAGCATCCGCCTATCCTATCCACGTTACATAATATTGTATGTACACCCATACTTTCTATACAAAGTAATATCTGGAGCAGTCTATGTTAAACCAATGGAGGTGGCCTCTTTCTTTGCGAGAAGTATATTTATCCGGTACGTCATTGGTAAATGAAGTAAGCTGTTAGAGTGCCACAGCTTTGTGATGAATACCAAACGACTGTGGTGTCTTGATTATGATCATGGATTTCATATGGATCGTGTTTAAGATGTTCTGGCATCTTAGTGTCGACAGGCATTTGCGATGGGGCACGTTTTGATAAAAGTCACGTCAACAACAGAATGCCAAATCTATATAACCGCAATTTAAATTCATTATCTGTATAAACCTTAGCTTTTTCTTTCTTTTTAGCGCTAGGAATAGCCAACAATTGGCGCAGTAGATAGGAACACCACAACGACAAGAAAATAGTGCCAATGCAATACCACAGTATTATTAATAACATTAAATGAACATGTCCCCCCCCCCCTTCGGAAAAGAAAAAAGAAACATATACAACAATTAAATGAGTGAATACAATTTAAAAAATAAAAGACCACCACCACCACCACCAGCCCCCATCACCCAACAAACAGGTCGTTCAGACTCCTAATTAAACAAACTTATTAGACAAGAGATTTGTAAAATGTTGCTGCTGTGATGGGTCACATAATTGCATACACTTTCTTGTTTTCTAAGTGATTGTGTGCTAACATAAGTATGGTTCCGCATTTTTGTTGCTTTGTCAATAGTGTTTGGAACAAGTGACTAAAATAAGGAATGGACCCTCATTCATATTTTTAATTAGCCTTTAAAAGAAATAACAGCCATCCTTGCTCCCAAATGAGCGCTCAGGGGATGATGATTAACCTAAAAATCCCACCATAATACCATTGAATTTTGGACAAAACGTCAATCAGTCTGTCAATAAATAAGCAAAAAAAAAATACATACAGACCAATTTACACCCTCCCACGTACTATATCTACTAATTAGGAAAATCATGAGTAAATTACTGATTCCCAACACACCCAACGGTCCTCCCACTTTCTGAAATAATATGAAATATAAAATATTTATACGGTCAATAAGAAAAACAATATTTAAGAAACTGGCGAAATGAAAATTAACATGCATGTATAGGTGTATATTACTTGTTGCCGGATCAAGTCTTACATCAAATGGTTCCTTCAATAATGCAATGAAACAATTATGTTCTAAAGCAACTAAATCACTTGGACGATTAAAACGAATTTTGTTTAGTACGCAGAACGATATAAGGTTATATATTGATTTATTTGATAAGCTTGTTGCACCAATATTCATGTACGGATGTGAAATTTGGGGTGCATACCTCATCCCACCTGCTAAGTGTATTGCACTTGAAGATATATCTGGTTATTTTAAGTTGGACTTGGAAAAATTGTACATTAGTTTTTTGCGATATATTTTGGGCGTCAATAAGAAGACCTGCAATGTTGCTGTAATAGGTGATTTAGGACAATACCCATATTCTTTGAAAATATTAACACGTGTGTGTAAAAATTGGTACAGAATGAGAAATATTGATCCAGAAAGTTTGTTGGGCGACACATTTCAATGTAACTATGACTTGACGACCGATAAATCCCAATGGCTAGCGTCAGTTAAAAATACACTAATCATTGTAAATTGTGAAGATTCTTGGAACAGAACTATTTACGAAACTTTTGATTTTTCTGCCGGCGTCATACAAAATTTATTGCAAGAAAAATTTGTTATACAGTGGGAAAAAACAATGGAAATGCAGTCATCAGATAAAAAATTACGAACCTATGTAAAATTTAAAAATAAGTTGGAAATAGAGCCTTACCTAATTATGATAAAGGATTTTAATATCCGTAAAAATTTTGTACTACTCAGAACTAGTTCACACAATTTATATATTGAAACAGGTCGACACAGAAGACCTGTGAAAGTACCTGTGCATGAAAGACTATGTAACCATTGTAACCTAGTAGAGGATGAAATACATTATGTTCTAGTTTGTGAAAAATTTGATGAGCCCCGGAAACGATTTTTAGACAAATTGTCAGAGATATTTGTTACATTTGGAGAATTGGACTTAGAAGAAAAATTTATTTTTATTATGAAATGTGACGATTATGAAATAATAACTCTTCTAACTCAATATTTAACCGAAACCACTAAAATAAGGGGTGATCTATAGTTTTTTCTCCAATCTGTATACGAAGCAAGGTTGTTTACGATGGACAAGAGTTAGTTTTCCTAACTTTTCCTCTTTCTTTTTTCTGTTTCTTTTACATATTTTGTTGTTGTGTATTGTATTTGGCAAAAAGCCTCCATCTGTAAGTTGAGGTGCAGCAAATAAAGAATCATTCATCATGTCAAATTTGCACAAAATTGGAAGTGGCATGTGTATGCATTTCTAAATATGGATAAAAACCAAGGTACTCACTTCAAACAGACACTTCTCCCTTGACGACAACATTATCACCACACCGGATATTGGAAGCTATTGCGTGCAACAGCGACAGAAAAATATGTGAGCAGTAAACATGTAATACATGTAATACAGAGAAATTAACACGATAACACGCTGATAGAATCGACGGGTATTTTCAATGTAAACACAGTAGAGTGAGTTAAATATTGCCCTGGGGAGGGGGTGGGGGGTGCTTGTTTGTTGTTTTTTGTGTTTTGTTTTGTTTTGTTCTGTTTTTGGGGGGGTGGGTGGGCAGCGTTTTTTGTTTTGTTTTTTGGGGGTCTGTTGTTTTGTTGTTGTTTTTTTGTTTTTGTTTTTTTTTTTTTTGTTTGTTTATGTGTAGGGGGTCTTTTATTTGATTAAAAAGATTGGGACAAAAAACGACGGGTCCCACATGAACCTATCAGCTAAATATTCACGACTTATTTGTTTAACATTATTTTGCGGGCAAAAGAAAAATGACGCTAACGATACGGGGTTCTGGTTGTCCGCTAGATTTAATGTCATGAATGGTAAGCATTGATCTTCCAAGATTTTTTCCTTGTATCGTTGAATTTTTGTCCAGCATATCTGGTCTAAAATATCTGAGGGTTATAAATTAAATTCACATTTAATAAACTTTACTTTATTTCGAATTGAAATAGAAATGAACAGTTTTGAAAAATACGTACGATAAATCCAGGTAAAAGACCAATGAAAAACATATTCAACTCTGTAGCGTTTAAGGCCGCCGCATGAAGCTGCACCAGTGTAGTAACGCTTCCTGTGATGATATAGGTCAATCCAAATATGAAGGCGTGTTTTGTGCTTAGTTTCAGTCCTATTTGCTGATCAGTGGGTTGTTGGCTTTCCTCTGAAACCATGTGGTCCCGCTCAGGCTGAAACATTACTAAGTTATTGACAAATAAAAGAAACCATCGCCGTATAATCTCGAGCACCGCGGGTTGCAGCTCCAATGACAAGTTATACGACTTCGCGTAAACCTCAAAAATTTATTGATTTTTTTGCATATGCGTTTAACAATGGACAGCAAATCATCTTCATTGTGCCATAGAAATAAAGGTTGCTATTAACATCAATGGGGAAACTACGCTAATGGTGTTGACATATATATATATATATATATATATATATATATATATATATATATATATATATATATATATATATATATATATATATATATATATATATATATATATGAATATATGTATGGATGTAAAAAGTAAACAGCGATGAAACGTTGTTGCTGTTTTGCGATGAATCGCAGGTCATTTTACTCTATCTGACGTGACCCCCTGTCCCAACATGCTCGCTGTCACCCCTTCCTGTACCCTCAAAATGTCGACTTTCAGATATATTTTAAGGTGAAACATTTACGCCATTGAAGTCGGAGACCATGTAATTTCCCACAACTTACAAGTTACAGTCATGGGATAAATGTATATGAGATATTCATGTTCTACCTTTACTCGGGGTTTGGAGATTTCGGCCAGTTCGAAACAGAATCCAGCGGACCCAATGGTCAGGATGATACTAAGAAGAGCCAAGAAAGCCAAGACTCCATATTTCAATAATTCTATCGATCTCTGAAAAAAAAAAAAGTGTCATCAACATTTTTGCTGATAATCATAGAGGACGTCCTTTGTTGCCTTGAGGTCTACCATGACGGAATTGTTGTCCTGACTGTCTTTATGATGAACGCGCTATGAATTATCGAATATCGACATATCAGTAGTATCATATTTACATGATGTGTGAGGACATGTAGTAACTCTGTGAACCATCCGTATGTTAGAACACTTTGTCAGTATTCAAATACATTCCGAGCCGAATAGTAGTAATCGGCAGTTGCGGCTACAGATGTTTACGTTCTTTAACGCAACGCCAATAAGCTTGTACTTACAATGCTCAATTTTTCATGGTGGCATTCTAATGTAAATAATTTTGATTTATTGCGATAGAGTTTGTAAATAGAGCGATATTTGTAGCTCCATACCGATATATAGAAGAGTGACCGCTGTAGTGTAGGCTGTCTGCATTTTGGTCACAATAATACCGTTAAGCTTACAATTATTATCCTGAGAAATTATATAGACACATGGATGTGTGTTTTTACGATTGTTTCTGGTAATGTTCGAAAGAATATCTCACAAGTTGGAACCTTCTCGCTACATGTATATTAATGCGTTCTTTTCAGAGATACCCGTGCACATTCTACTCACAAGGCATCACAGCCTAGAGATACATGTCAATGTCAACCGGCCTCGAGGCGATTTACACCTTCGTATATCAATTTACCTCAACCTGCAGATTTGTGTAGCCATGTATGATACGAGCAAAAATTTCCCAAACATTGCTTTTTCCAGTTTTAGGAAGCGTTTTGTCTAATCTAAAGCATAGCCCGATGCAGACCTGTCGACGACACAATCGGCAATTTCAAGGTCATCCACATGAGTGTCCTGCGTTTCCATCAAAAACAAATTTTGAAAAAAGAAAGGAAAATACAAGCAAAACCGATCAGCTTATTGTTCCGCTAAGCATCTGTTTTAGTCTCAACTTGAGCACAATGGTAAAGACCTGTGTCCCTTCTGTTATTTACCTCGGACGGTACGTCCTTAAGAGTGGCGTATCTCTTCAGGTCCATACACGCTAATACAACCACAGAGATGGCACCAGCAACGGACAAAGCAGACCAAACCATGTACCATATCCGGAACTGAAACGACAAAAAAGACACACAGTAGAATCTCCAGTTATCACCATCTCCATAGAGAGACCGTATCTATTTTTATCATACCACCAATTTACAGTCCCATTTTCGCTTATCCTTATTTAAATTCTATCCCAATTAAGACCACTCCCCTACTAATACCACATTTTTCCAGTCCCTTAGATGGTCTTAATAAGGAGATTCCACTGTACTTTGTTCCACTGAATGGTTTTTACAGCGAATTACGTTGTCTTAAAGTTACACGGGTCATGTTGCATTCAGTGTCGCGGTTTGTCTTTATATCAATACGGCGGCACCAAACATGGTAATTTACCGTCTAAACAACCCTGTCGCTAGGCCACCTCGGCGATCAGCCGCCGTGATGCGAATGTACTGATAACAGAAAATCAAGGGTGTTAGTAGCAGTAATGCGAATAAAAAATACCTTTAGCTCTTTCAGTGCCACGTTTTGGACTTAGTCAACAGCTTACATCGGTTTGCTTTGATCGTATTGCGCCAAAACCGCGCCAAGGAAAGCTGTTGACCTGGACTATTGTATATTTTATGTCACCACAGGAATCCTGGTATTGATTGAAGGGTATTTTTACAATGGACCATGAATCCCGTTTCATTCACATGTAATTCGACTTTAATGGCAGTTGGTACTGAAGGAGTTGAAAACATGAATATCCCTAGTCTTCTTATATCAAGTTCAATGTGTACTTGCTGAACATTACTAGGCCTGTTTTAAATATTTAGCTTCATACGAGTTACCAGTTCGATAAGGACAACATATTTTGCCATCAATGATACAGGGTCATGACCGGGCATGCGGGCATCTCTTTCTTGAAGCATATGGGTCAAAGCATCACGGGGCAGCTAATATGAATATCACTTATATGCGTATGTCACTATATAACGAGCTTCTTAACAATGGATACTTGTTTGATATTTGAGTAATTGACGTACTGTGGAAGTAAATACACTGTGGCGAAAATCCCAACACAAAGGTTTGTGTCCGAGAGGTTTCTCAGGATATATATATTTCAATCGAACTATAGTCGACTGCACAATTTGTACATGGCTGTCGGTGTGACAAAAAGACACAGGGAGCAAACTCGAATTTGGTAAACATATCGATGAACAAGAGGCCTATGGGCCTAAAGCTCTGCTGGCACCGTGGCTATATTGCACCTGTTCATTTCAAAGTTGCGAGTCTTCGAGTGGCTTCTGAACATACAAAGCTTATGTACATTTAGTGTAAAAAAGTCCACCAGATGGCACTTCGCTCCACATGTAATCATAGCTTATTTGTGCCAGTCCTGTAATGAATATTGTTGCATGTGCCAAGACAACAATGAGTGAGTCCTTAACTTTATGTCCTCAGTGACCTTGGGGCAGATTATGAAGGTCAAAAATAGGTAAAAGTCACTGGTATTATATAAAATTCTAGCTTTGGACATTGTCTAAATCCTATAAATTTGGCAAGTCTAATCCAATTATCTTTCAAGATATAGAATTCGATATCTTAAAACACATTTTGGCTTATAAGTTCCGTCAAATTATATGTGTCGCCACTAGTATCACTAGCAAATTAGACTTTGACCTCCCCCACAATCCCACCAAATTTGGTGAAGATCTGCCAACAAAATTGAAGATGCTATAGTGTTCACAAGATGATCATATTTTGACCACTAAATTGCATAAGATTGTAGGTCGCGCCATCACTATCAAAATGAGCCTAGATTTTATACACCCCATAAGACCTGAAAGTTATATTGGGTTAACTTGAGAACTGTGGACGGTATTGCGGTCTCAAGATTTTTATGTTTTGATGTATATATTACATAATACTTTAGGTGGCGCCACTAATATTCATGTCGACAAAGATGTTTATACACTTTATAACTCTTGAACATTATATGGGCCTATCTAAAAATTGTGCAGTGCAGAGCATTCATGAGGTGACCCCTATATTCAAACTGGCCATTTGAACTTGACCTTAAACTTAAATTAAAAAATTGTAATGTTCTAAATATGCGCCTCACATCCAGGTTTCCGTATATAGTTTGTTTGCTCAAATCGGGAAAAACTTTTCGAGTTATTGAAAAAAAAAAAACAATAAACTTGGACAAGCGCTAAACTCCATAATTTCTGGGTCACAATTACCCCAAAAGTAAGTCACCACGTACAGTTTTATGTATCATGTAATCAAGTGCAATTTTGATCTGGAGACTCAATTATCTTCGCCATTGACATCCACGCTGCACCCTGCCATTACAAAATCACATTTTCAACTTTACAGGCACGTTGACCTCACAAAAATAGGTCAAGGTCACGGATATTACATAACTTTCAAGCATTGCCCTTGGTCTATATATCCTAAAATTTGGCAAGTCTAATGCAATTAGAATTCCAGATATGGAATTTTATATCTTAAAACACATTTTAGCTCATGATTTCCGTGAAATTACAGGTGGCGCCACTAGTATCATTAGTTACTTGGTCTTTGACCTCCCGCACAATCCCACCCAATTTGCTGAAGATCCATCAAAAATTAAAGATGCTAGAGTGTTCACAAGATTTTCACATTTTACCCCCTTATATTACATAATATCATAGCTGGTGCCACCAACATCGAAAGGAACTTAAATTTTTGTACACCATACAAGTCCTGAAAGTTATATTGGGTAACATCAAAACTTTTAAAGTTATCGCGCTCACAAACTTAAAGTTTACGGACGGACAGACTGACGGACATGAGTGATGCTATAAGCTCTGCGACCTTTGGTCAGCAGAGCTAAAAACAAAGACTGGAAGGAATGCCTGGTCACGAAACAGAGAGAAAAAATACGCTTTCATATTTCATGGTGAAAATCTATATTTCACAGATCACGGGACAAAACCCTAATTTCAAACTTCACAATTTATTGAAATGTGTATTCGTAGTTCACGAGTTATTGAAATGCTCAATCACGTTTTACGAGTAATATGCCTTCCACGGTTCAGGAAGATTATTTCTGCAATTTCACATTTCACAAAACATTTCAAATCTGAAATGACAGTCCGCAGAAAATCTTTGACTCTCCCACCCCGACCCCACCTCCACCTCCACTTCCACCCTCACCCAGAAGTAGATGTTTGTTCAGTGTTCAGCGGCTCTAAGTATTTACACAATTCAGGCCTTGGGATTTTACCCACATACTATACCAAGTAACAGTTGCATGTTGTTTCCAACGAAAATATATGATTGATTTACAGAAGAAAGTACCACTGTTTAACAGTATACATGTCTTCAGGCCTAAATTGCATATTGAGTTTGAGACTACAGCCTTCATGTCACGTGCACATCAGCAATAAATCATTAATAATTAGTTCAAGTGACATATCCAATAACCCTTTCAGCTCTGATTTAAGACAGAGTCGCAACTTTTAGCTTTAGACTAGGCTGGCTGGTATTTTAATATTTTAATCATTATATGTTTAACGGTAATGAGAAAACAACTGTAACTGTGATTAGCACTTTCAGGGTTAACAGGTTTCATCATGAAGCAATCAGTGTCATTGTGGGAGGTATGTGTAATTGGAAGGCAACTTACCCTTGTTTTTGAGTTGGCAGCGCACATCCCAAACAATCCAGCTACCGAAATCTGCGGGAGTATAAATCAACTTTCGTGGCCGAATCGGTCATTGAGTTAATATATACAAGTAGACTACGTCTGCTATCTTGGTACGTGCCCAAGCTGTAAAAAACTGTGGTTCTTATTAATGTATAAAATAGGACGCCTTCACTTCAGGCAGGCTTGCATAGGAAAATTACAATTTGTTGTCACCGAAAACACTATTCTAGTAAATATTGGCTCTTTGCTTTTCTTTGATTTTGTCGCTTCACTTCTGGAAAGACTAAAAAATAAGTAGATAAATAAATAAATTAATTTGAAACGCATCCGTGGTTCGTCTGCCTCAATGTGACTTCTGGTACCGTTGGTACCCTTTGAAAAGGTACGCATATTCGAGATTTATGAACATAACATCACTGCTGAAAGTAATGGTATGGACATTATACATGTACCAAACCAAGTCAACACAGCAAAGCATAAGGCAGGAAACGTTCCTTTGTCTTCTAGCATGCTTGACGTTGCCGCTATTCGTATATATATTCGCATGTAAGAAGGTATATTATATACATATATATATATATGCTTATAAACACATATATGTGTGCATATGTGTATATATATATATATATATATATATATATATATATATATATATATATATATATATATATATATATATATATATATATATATATATATTATGTTCGGAACGAGCGGGACTCGAACCTGCAACCTTTGGCACCAGTTGCATTCGCATGTAAGAAGGTATATTATATATATATATATATATATATATATATATATATATATATATGCTTATAAACACATATATGTGTGTATATGTATATATATATATATATATATATATATATATATATATATATATATATATATATATATATATTATGTTCGGAACGAGCGGGACTCGAACCTGCAACCTTTGGCACCAGTTGCCCAGCTGAAATGGGAAACGCACATATCCACTCGACCAAATCCCCATTCTATTAAAGAATGGTTCAATGGAGGTAGTTATGCGCGAGTGCCATATCAACACGGTTCTGCAGTATATTTACTGAGTCGGCATTTATTTCCAGAATCGGGGACTTAAATCCACCAGCATTAAGGAAATGCCGAAAATATATATTTTATGTTCGGAACGAGCGGGACTCGAACCTGCAACCTTTGGCACCAGTCGCCTGGCTGAAATGGGATATATATACATTTAGTGTAGTTGGCACATGCGCTGTTCCCCTGCATCCCAACATAAATGATTATCAACCCGAAATGTGCAATCTTTGAAGCGACTCCACGGTCTCAGTTTTGTTCAGAAAGACTTACAACTTGCGGGAAAACCATTGTTCTGGAGAAATGACAAAAAATGCTCTGAGATATTACGTGATTTTACAGTAATGTTGTCAGGAGAAGCATTTCGGTGTGATAGATTGATGCTGGAAATGATGTAGGTCTTGGCAAGTTTAAATTGAACCCTTGTAACCCAAGAACACACCTATTGGACAAATGATTTTTGTAAAAAATATATATGTACTTTTTGAGTTAAGCAAATAAATAAAAATGCTGAAAAGATCTCTGTGTGAAACTGAGATGTTAACTGCAAGGGAGATTCCAATTTTGCGTCATTGTTGCACACATACAAACATCGATGTTACTACAAATAATAGGTCTGCTTTTGGGAAAAAAATGTCCATTTTGATGATGATTCTTAGTTTGTCGGGCTCTTAAGGTGCCATACAATTAGAATACTTACTGTAAAAGACCCTATGGCAGTGAGGTGCGTATATTGGCCATGTTGAGAGCCCAGCGCTGCCGCAGCCACCATGATACCACCAATGGCACATTGAAGGCCGCAAAGCCAGGACATTCCAGTCCTCAACCACATAAACGTCTGCTTTACATTCCCCATCTTTGCGCTTAATGTTCTTGTCTCCTGTTGGCAAGGAATAATAATAATAATAATAATAATAATAATAATAATGATGATGATGATGATGATGATGATGATGATAATAATGATGATGATGATGATGATGATGATGATGATGATAATAATAATAATAATAATGATAATAATAGCAATAGATCCAAGTAAACGACAGTTTGAAAGCTGCAATAGTACGTTAACTTTTGCATGCATGCAGCCTAGCGATTGTATTTACTGTTCATATCAAGAAAACATAAAAATATATACTTTCATGATCATTCTTTGTCCACTGTATGTCGTCTACATACATTTCAGTCTTCGCTCCCTTAAAAATCAATAAAATATGGATGTTGTAAATATATATATACATATATAAATATATATATATATATATGTGCGTGTGTGTGTGTATTATATGTTTATTACATATGACATATATGTCTTAGATATATATATATATGAATTATATGTATATATTTATATACACATATAACTTGGTATCATGAAAAATGATGACCACTTACCTTTGATTACGACCACAAGGATTCGGTTAAATAATATCTGTCTGTGCAGTCGCTTTCATCGCGAATGGAAACTCTTCGCTTCTAATTAGTTGTGCAGTCGCAACACTACGAGAAGGCATTATGTGACCGTCTCCAGGAGGTCCAACTTGAGCGACACGCTCGCACCTTGCTACTGTAGGTCCAGGTAGTGAAGTAAGCAGCACGTGGATTAACCTCGATCTGGTTTGAATGTTGAACATGCCCAAAATGCTGGAAAATGTACCTGTGCATACAACCATCACAGATACAGACTAATGCATTACTTGGAGCTGCATGTTGGTCAGTTTTGGTGTGATTCTACCATAAGAGCACATCACATCCATAACAGCTACAGCAGGTTGGTTAACAAGAATAATATATATATATATATTTATATATATATATATATATATATATATATATATATATATATATATATATATATATATATATATATATATATATATATATATATATATATATATATATATGTATGTATATATAGCTTTAATATAAATAAACTAACAACAACAGCAAAAAGTAGGTACTGGTCAACTAGATAACACCACTTTGATTCGTGGTTATCAAAATGCTAGCAGCCAGAAAAGGTCATATTTATACATAACACTTTTTACTTTTCGTCTTTCCCGTTGTAAACCACACCATATTGTAACCAAAGTAAACCTACGGATTTGGTATTAGTAAATCTTGTTCTTTTTTCAAAGAAGTTATTTCTATGGCGGGATTATGGAATAAGAGGATCGACTCCACTTTAAATACACTTGTTATTGTACTGCGATATATTTTGGAAGCTTAATCCGTTGGTTTCGGCTAACCTTGTGGAAGAATGTGCACAAGATAAACTCAATATCAGCACCGACTATACTTATGGGTCAGTGGTGCAAATAAAGTAATTTAATCGCGACAAAATAGCCTCTTATATTCATATACAATGATATTTACGCGTGTGAACTGTCCAGCTTATAGCCCAAAATTGACTCGCCTCACATATAATGAAATAAATCAGGTGCAATAGTTTAAGTTGGTCCGTTTGTGATAAAAATCACACACAAAAGTTCATAGCCCTACATTGTCTCTTTACTTTAGTGGATGAGCAACAACTGTCTCAAACCAAGAGCTGTGAGATGGCAAAGTGGGGCAAACAGAGCCATGGAGCTCCTCGACGTGTCAATCACGCGGCCGTGGCCAATGAGGGACTATTGTTCAGCTTTGGAGGATACTGTCTGAATGAAAATTATCATAAGAGGACTCCCATGGATGTCCATATATTTTCAGGTGAGCGATCAGTCTCTTCGACAATGCGGTCGAAAAAAAACCGAGACTTTTCAAAATGGCCAATGTTTAGTTTTTTCCTATTGTATTTGTTCATGTTCCGATATCAAAAGCATTATAATATATATATTGTATTTGTGTCTTTTTGCCCAGAACCACCTCTAGTAGTCATTACCCTATTCCACAGTCCGAACTCTTTACTCTCCATAAGCTAACCTGTCCCTGTCAAACCTATATATATATATGGAATTACTATTGTCCATATTGCAAACGTTCCTCTCTAAAATTTTGACATAGGCTGTATCAGCCCAAGTAAATTAAAGGGTCTTCAGCGGGTAACTACTCAACGTGTTTCGGAGCCTATTACACGTACATGTCTCTCTGAGTAGCAGTTCCTTGTCTCAGCTAAATATTCAGCAAAAGACAACCCACATTATTATGAATAAATATGAACGTGGCAAATGATGAATTAGCTAAATACGTGAAGTTTTATATATATATATATATATATATATATATATATATATATATATATATATATATATGTGTGTGTGTGTGTGTGTGTGTGTGTGTGTGTGTGTATGTGTGTGTGTTCATACACGTACATGTATGTAATGTATGTATATTCATATAAGACATGTATGGTAACAGAAAAAATATGTATTAAAGAAGCACTCTACCTTTTAATTTGTATTTTAAAGTGGCATAATATGGACCTGGGTACCATGATATGAAACAAACAAACAAGAAATACGGGGGTATTTTGTCATTGTCTCACGCGGTCCTGACAGCTCATCATTGTTCTCTCCAGTGGTAAAGTGGAAGCTATTATGGAAATGCGACTCTGATATGGTAAAAGTGTTTCTCTCTTATTTCTTTTAAGAAAACGGCAAGTGGCGAAAATTACAGACAGCAATTAAAAATGAAGCACAGTATCAGGAGACGCCATATCAACGATATGGACACACCGCAGTCGCGCAGGGAAATCTGGTGTACGTGTGGGGAGGGAGGAACGACAGCGAAGGGGACTCCGACACTATGTATGTGTTCGATATATGTAAGTCTATCACACAGTCCAAGAAAGGATGGGAGGACGTCATGGTATAAAAGTTCCACCGGACCTTTTATTTGGAATTATGTACATATTCAGAGCGCGTCCATAATAAAAATAGCAGAAAGATCAACTACATTGACCGCCCTCCGCCCCCGCCCCCCCCCCCCCCGAAAAGTCCTCCAAAAAGTTCACATGAAGATACCCCCTCCCTGGCAAAAAATCTACAAATAGATAAACAAACAAACAAATAAATAGAATTAATGAATAAAAAGTACGTATCTCTTTGCATCAGATTCTGGGTACCAGGCCACTGATGCACATGGAAGTTAAGGATTGAATATGTGTATTTCAATAAACGCATTAAACAACCAGATTCATTTGTACCACAAGACTTGAAAAACATTTAAATCAGACACTTAATCAAAACCTTTAAATTATCACTAGAAACAAAGTTGGTGTGTTTAAATAGCGGCATTTGATTGAAAAAAAAGCTATTAAAAGTTATCACTCCTATTGGGTTCACCCCGGGTCACGAGCATGTGTACTTTCGTGTGTCTGTCTGTCTGGAATAATGCCTCACATGAGACCTACCACAACACCGATTGCCGAGTGGAAATATATGTATTAGCATGGCATGTGATTAGCTAAAGAACTCACAGAGAGCTCCGTTAAAATATATAAAAACATATATATATAAATATGCTCAGGTAATTTAAAAAGATTCTTTGCTGTTTCGTTCTGGTAGCGAATGTGATTTTTTTTTCTTCTTCTTCATTCGACAGCGAGCGGTAAATGGTCTCGCCCCGTGGTAACTGGGCTCCCCCCGGAATGCAGAGACGGCCACTCGGCCTGCGTGATTAATGACGCTATGTATGTATTTGGTGGCTTCGCAGACAAGGTAGGCAAATATCAAGGAGCCCACAAGTGTATGCTTCTTGTTAATACTAGCCTTGGAGAGGTCATTCTGTCGGGCTGTTTTGTCCCAAAATTGCGTAAAAGTTAGTGAATGACAAGGGTGGCGTTATTTGATTGACGGCGCTTCTTATCATCTTAGGAGTATGCCGTAGTTTGGCTCAAATAATAATGATAATAATGATAATAATAATAATAATAATAATAATAATAATAATAATAATAATAATAATAATGATAATAATAATAATAATAATAATAATAATAATAATAATAATAATAATAATAATAATAATAATAATAATAATAATAATAATAATAATTTTATTTCTGAAACTACCCCTTTAGAACGGGGTGCCGAGAGCAAGGTAAAACCCACGGTGCGTCAGACACATCTAACTAAAAACACAGGAGACGTACTTGTGTATATTTTGATTGTGACTGCCGCCTAACGACACAGGGGAGTGGGCAGTTTGGCATTACCCCCAGGAAGACATGTGCACTACCCCGTGAGAGGGCGGAGCAGAAAAGTGAGTTTTAGGTCGGCTCAAGAGACTCTTGTCTAGAACGCCACGCATCAACCAGAAACTGTTTGCTTATTTTGTCAAATAGATCCCCAATGTTGTCACCAAAGGCGTACCCATGGTCTCCTAAAAACAGACAC
Organism: Hermodice carunculata; assembly: GCA_964020975.1. Taxonomy (NCBI): domain Eukaryota; kingdom Metazoa; phylum Annelida; class Polychaeta; order Eunicida; family Amphinomidae; genus Hermodice; species Hermodice carunculata. The sequence continues at coordinate 74,027,614 of OZ026626.1, read as the reverse complement.
AGTTTACCCAGTATAAAGGAGCTGCATAAAGGGCCCATACTTTTTCCGCCCCATGTTTTCTTAATTCCCTTTCTAATTCTGTGCAACATGACATGTTTATGGTGTTAAGGCCTGTTAACGTCTCGACGGCAGTTAACACAGATTCTTTTCGTTTAAACACATTTTATTGGCAAAAACCAATCGGCCGACAGGCTCACCAGCCTAAACTATACAAGGGCCTCTTGTACATTTATAAAAAGACTACAATGAGTTTGCGAGCACTGATACACAGACTGGTCACGCACAAGACCACAAATGGGAAGAGCAAACGGGGGAAAGGGATTGCTGTGTAAGAATAAAAATAGTTGTACAAGATTACCAGATTTAAATCACGTTCTAAATCTACCGGATAATTTGATATACTTATGGGCAGCCTAAAAAAAATTCCATATTTTGACCTTTTGAAATTCCTCTTCGTTCTATTCCGAACAATAAAGTTTTCAAATTAAAATTACCAAGAGTAATTATTTTACATTGCAGTTTGTTCCGTAGTATTGCATACTTATTACATTCGAGCAAAAAGTGATAGATAGTTTCCTGATTAGCTCCACATGAGCATGAAGGAAACTCTCCAACGCCAATTTTGTACAGATCATTGTACAGATTCTTTTGATTAAAACATTATCATAAGAAAGCTTTTTAACCATTCCACGCAACTGTATTTTTATGTGCTTTCAAAAGATCATACAGTGGTTATGAACATTTTAAGAGGTTGTTGTCACGAACAGCACAGACCTGTATAAATACATAATTATAAATTATGATTTTTTTTCGTTTTAACCCGTTTCTAGCTTATCAAAGTCGTGGGCACCTGTGGGTCTGTAATTTTTCAGGGTGATACGTCATAATCCTGTGCGGAATGTGGCTCTGCACAAGCTCCCTTTGCAGATCTAATGATATTTAAGCATAATTCGGGTATTTCATGTGATGTTTCTTCATGAAAAACTTAAATGACAAAAAGCATAACCCGCAAGTTAAAGATTCTGGAGACAAAACTAATAATAAGCGTAACAAACAATTATCTTTTCCAAAAAAAAAAATAATCAAAACAGATTTTAAACAAATATTATATTTGCTCTGTTTTGAAATATCTAAAAAGAAAAAAGTTCTTTTTATTACATTCAATACATTTGAAGTCTCTGTAGTCGAATCTACTGTCTGAAATATTAGTGTATTTTTTCATGATCACAAGCGGGACCATTTGATGAATGACGTACATCGTCTTGACTTCAACAGCATGTCCTGGTTCCAAATCGAGGCATTGGTAAGTACATGTCGCGTGTGTCATGATGCGCCAAGCAGCTTCTCAAAGCGAAATTTAATTATACAGTTCACAAGTAATGTTGAGTGTCTTGCGGGAGAAACCAAGTGTGTCCGATCCGATTCAAGCCAATCCAAATCAATTTGAATTCACTGTTTCAATAGCACCAACTGTTGTTAAAGTATATTTTCTTGGTGGGAGCAAGGTCTTGCTCACCTTTTTTTTTGGGGGGGGGGGGGGGAGGGGGGGGGGGAGGGGGGGGGGGGCAGGATACAGCCCACAATGTTGTTTACCAGGCAATATACTGGTGCATTATGGTTGGACATGGGTCGTCGTTCGTCGGACTGCCACCCGGTGGCGTTGTGAGTGAAGAATGAATACACGTTCCAAGTCCTCGCCGTTTTACCAATAAGAGTTCTAAAAATTGTATACAACGATGGAGCAGCAGGTTGTCTTTCTCACCTGATTGGATAAGTTGGAGAATTATGAAAGGATGTCATAAAACTTCTTCTTCTTCTTCTTCTTCTTCTTCTTCTTCTTCTTCTTCTTCTTCTTCTTCTTCAAAAGCAAAGTGCGCCTGTCCCACCATATTCCACTGGTCTTGTTTCAGTCGAAATCTTACGGTGGCCGCTGAACTGACGGTTTAAATCGGGACTATTCCGTTCTGTTCTGCCGTCCTCTTCTATATTAAATAGGACAAAATCATCCAGTCTGATAGTAATTACTTCGCAAATATACCTACCCCGGTTAACACCCTTATTATACAAGGTGAAAATCTACAAACAGTTGTAAACACACTCGGACGGGAAGGCTCTGTAGCTACCGACTGGTTTGCTTTCAATCTTATGAAAGCAAACCCTGACAAGTTTCATTTTATGTCAGCAGCCAAAAAGGCAGATGCTGCTGTAAATTTTAATTCCATTGACATCGAGTCCAATTCAATACAAGCCGAAGACTCAATTAAATTATTAGGTGTTCACATTGACAGTCGTTTGAACTTCAACAAACAAATTTCTGAAGTATGCAAGAAAGCTGGTCGGCAATTCAACAAACAAATTTCTGAAGTATGCAAGAAAGCTGGTCGGCAAATCAATGCCCTAAAACGATTATCATCTTATTTGAATTACAATGCTAGGCTCACAGCTTTTCGATGCTTCATTCTTTCCCATCTGAACTACTCTCCACTCGTTTGGATGAACAGCTCTAAGGTTCAGATGGACAAGATTGAAAAGTTGCAAGAGCGGGCCTTGCGTATTGTACTTAGGGATAACAAGTCAGCATATGCCAAACTTTTGACCATGGCTGGTGTCCCATCTATGAGGGACCGATATCAATCCTGTTTATTGAAAGAAGTTTATAAATCTGTCAATCACACAAATCCCAGTTATATCAATAATCTATTTACAGCGCGTGAAACAAACTACAGTTTAAGAGGAACCCACATGCTAAATCTACCAAAAGTTAATAAGACTAAATACGGCCTCAATTCCTTCACTTACAAAGGGGCAAAATCATGGAACTCACTCGACAACACCCAGAGGTCAGCTGAATCGCTTCAGAAATTCATGAAATTGATCTAACGTTTTGGTACTCATAGGTGTAAAGCCTCTGGGTGTCGCCGAGTGAAGACCTACACATTATAAATATCCCCCATGAGTGGGACATTGGCCATGGTCAAAGGAATTATACTGGTGTGTATTGAGTATATTGTGTATATTTTAGTCTTATGTGTCAATTTTTACTTTTTATACATATATTTTACCTTTTATTCCACGTCGACTATACTAGTCCCTAGTGGACTAATGTTCTTTGTTTGTAATGTTCGACGAAAAATAAAATAAATCTATCTATCTATCTATCTATCTATCTATCTATCTATCTATCTATCTATCTATCTATCTATCTATCTATCTATCTATCTATCTATCTATCTATCTATCTATCTATCTATCTATCTATCTATCTATCTATCTATCTATCTATCTATCTATCTATGCGGTTCACACATACATGTTCTTTGTGCTGTCCTCCGTGACGTCTTGCGGACATCAACAAGACTATGAAGGAATGAGCGCAAAACAATAAACGCGCGAAAAAAAAACTTTTAGTATGCATTTACCGCGGGTGCGTTTCATGGCAATTACACATAAACAAGTTTCCTTCACATGCTCATGATCACAGTGCAAATGAAGTCGATTGAATGTGCACCTTCGGACAAAGACAACAGTCTGTGTATGATGGAGTATTATTTTCTGTGCATTCGTCTTTATTGTAGGGTCAGCTGCCTCCATGTCTAGATTTCCATTCAGCTACGTCTTGTGGGAACAACATGATAGTCTTTGGCGGAAGAATGGAGAACTGTCAGGGAAACACACACAATGACAAGGTTTACATATTAGACGTGAACACTAACTGCTGGACCCAACCGGCGACATCAGGAACTATTCCCACAGGAAGACGCAGTCACGCTGCTTGTAAGTTCAGTTTCGTCATCGGCGACGGCGGCGGCTGCCTCCTCCTCCTCCTCCTCCTCCTCCTCCTCCTCCTCCTCCTCCTCCTCCTCCTCCTCCTCCTCCTCCTCCTCCTCCTCATCATCATCATCATCATCATCATCATCATCATCATCATCATCATCATCATCATAAATAGTCTTAAATTCCCGGACACGTTTTAATGATGGCGGTTGCTTGTCTTTACTTTATAGTTAGTAAAGACTACCCACTTGAATTTCAAATTTCTGAGAACGTGCAATAATAGCCTATAAATAATGTAAAAGTTTTTGCTTATGAGGCAAGACTTAGCGAAAATGTATATGAACTATTATGTACTAATATACAGAAAGACAGCAAAATTTAAAATCTGACTTACCCTCGTGAAAAAGATTCGTGAACTATCTCAGAAGGGGGCACCAGATAAAACTGCCTGTATAAAAGTTGAAGTAAAGAATGGATGCCTTGACTTACGCAAAGCTTTGAGTTTCCGGACACGTTATCCTGTTTTGTCCCATATTTTTGCAATGATACTTGTGTGATATTTACGAGTTCCGGGGAATTGTCCGTGCCCGACGTTCAAAGTTACGTTGTGAGTTCTAGCTCTAACCGGGTGTGACTTCTGACTGAGAAGTTACTTTTTTTGACACAGTCACACATACAAAGCTTAACATCAACGCTGTTTTAGACCAGTAAGCAAAGTGCCCGCCATGGATCCTCAGAACTTGCCTCGAGTCCATAAATAGGATCATAGTTGTTCAAAATATGTCATCATGAATGGTTTATCTGAAACAATTAACTCATTCCCAGCTATCATTCGTGAAAAGCTTTATACGCAAGTTGTCTCCACAGATGAACAATGCGCGCAAAGAGTTACTATCCTCGAAGCTTTCGCGATTCATGTGATGCACTTTACAACTCTGAAAATTATAATTCAGCATCTCAAAATATTGCCAAAGAGGACACACTCGGTCACGCGCAAATAACAACATGAGCGAAATTCTGAGGGCGATGTGGTCAGTTTTGCGAGCTCAGACCCCGCGCCCTGGTACAGCACATCGGTACTGGGTGTTGTCACAGGCAGCATGGAATAGAACACACACACATCACAAATGGAAAGGGTTAAATGAGAAAAACTTGAAAAGGGACCAAACGGATATATGGAGGCTATTTTACAAAAAATACCATAAATATTATTTTCCTGTTATAATGTCATACTAATGTCAGCACTTAGCCAGAAATTAACAGGATTTACTCAATTATTACAAATTTGATATTTTTTTAAAGAAACAGAAAATAAGAGTTTACAACTAAATAGAACTTGATTTCTAGGAGACTTTCGTGGTGAAGAGTAGGTGTCATCAGGGCGTTTGCTTTACATTTATGGTACAGGATGTCCATTGAATGGTTCAAAGGAGATAGTTATGTGCGAGTGTCATATCAACACAGTTATGCAGGAAAAGTACTGAGTCGGCATTTATTTTATATACCTTATATATATAATGTGTGTGTGTGTGTGTGCGTGCGTGCGTGTGTGTGTGTGTGGTGTGTGTGTGTGTGTGTGTGAGAGAGAGAGAGAGAGAGAGAGAGAGAGAGAGAGATTATGACGATTATGTCGTGTTTCTGTGTCATTGATTTGCTGTGTTCTGTCAACGTAGATGATTTTCCTTTATTTTCTTTGTCGTTTTAACGGCGATACAAACTTACATTTTGATGATGTCCATCGATTTAATTCTGGTGAGATTGTTACCTTTACCACATACACAATTGTTATTTGTATTAATTATGTCCACCGATTGTCTGTAAATATCTTGAATGCATCATGAAAGTTTTCCTTTAACATCGGTGCCCCCTTTGTAAAGGGACACTTCTCACTGACATCATCATCATCATCATCATCATCATCATCATCATCATCATCATCATCATCATCATCATCATCATCATCATCAGTAGTAGTAGTAGTAGTAGTAGAACTAGTAGTAGTAGTAGTACTAGTAGTAGTAGTAGTAGTACTAGTAGTAGTAGTAGTAGTAGTAGTAGTAGTAGTAGTAGTAGTAGTAGTAGTAGTAGTAGTAGTAGTAGTAGTAGTAGTAGTAGTAGTAGTAGTAGTAGTAGTCCAGTGAAAATAATAGTACTGTTGTAGTATTACTAGGGATAGTGGATTAGTAGTAGAAGTGGCAGTATGAAGCAGTAAAGTCTCATGCAAATTCTTCCTTGTCGCACATAAAACAACACAACTAACCTTTAGGAAGCCTTTAGAGAAAACTCTTGCGCGTTCTGTTGTTTGAAATTTTTTCCTGTCACGCGTATTTTGGCTAGTATTGCGTCTATAGCCAAAGAGGATAACAGTATGCTTCTGTTTCAGGAGGATCTGATGCTAACATAGAACTACTCAAAATCTTCATGTCTCATTTTACAAGAAATTAACATTAATGTTACAGACATTATGAAAGTTTACAAATTATTATTTCATTGTTAATTTAAGTATCATTTCATATATACTGAGGTATAGATTTACAAACACATGTGAGGCATTATAAAAAGTATTAACCTGCAAGCCACGTATATAGTTTATGGAAGTGTGACATTGGTTAAAATGACATTCATACCCTGATGTCCTTTTGGGAAAAAACTGTTTTCATAAAATCAGCACAAATACAGAGGGAAGTTTTGTTGTCAGATCAAACATTCGATGTCATACACCAATGAATTTACATTCATTTTTACCACGAACATAAACACACGAGTTATTATGCAAAGTGAAGCACCTATATAAATAAAATGCGCGCGGGCACTCCCGAGAGAGAGAGAGAGAGAGAGAGAGAGAGAGAGAGAGAGAGAGAGAGAGAGAGAGAGAGAGAGAGAGAGAGAGAGAGAGAGAGAGAGAGAGAGAGAGACAGAGAGACAGAGAGAGACACAGAGACAAAGAGACAGACAGAGAGACAGAGAGAGAGAGAGAGAGAGAGAGAGAGAGAGAGAGAGAGAGACGCATTTCGTTCCAAGATAGTGTCTCCTTTTGAGCATAATACGTCGTTGTTATATTTCTAGATACATTTACATGGGAAAAGGTACAACTGGAGGGCGAGGGTCCCATTGCCCGGCGAAGGCCAGCATGTTGTGCTCATCAGAATAAAGCTTACATATTTGGTGGTCTGACGTACGTATAAATTGTGACATTTTTCCTGATACCAGGGACAGGAGTCAATATATATATATATATATATGAATGTATATATCATATCCCGTAGTTTACTGACATATGTATTATGAACAATAACTATGAGCACCAATTATCTAAGATAATTTTACTGGGTCCTTTCACCGTGAATCGATGTTTCAACTTGAATTATTTATCACATTTTTGTGTTTTAACTTTGTCATATTTCTGTGATACAAATGCTTGGTTGTATTTGAAATTGTTTGATCGTGATTTATCCAAATTAATGTAATTAACTAAAGTTAAACTTCAGTTTTAAAAGTCAGTTATATTTGGCAAAAGCCTACACCACAGAGGTTTGTACGTGGCAGCATGACAATTGCCTTTGCTGTGTAAGTGTCCCTCTTGAACTTTTCTGTATCCGATCTTCACTAGGTTTATTTAGAAAAAGGAATATGTAACACAAAAGGAATCTGACACGTGGTCAAGTCAGACTGTACTCTACGATTATTGTTTCCGCTCCATGACAGCATCTGCTTATTTTATGATGTTATGTCTCGTAAAAATACTTGCTAAGTTGTCTTCTATGACAAACACTAGTCCCCGTACAACCGGGCCGCAAGACAACCTCATCGTTTGTCCAAAGGTAAATTCCATGGCCTCCATTGTCTTGAATGAAGAAATGTTAGTCTAGGTTTCACACCACTATAATCACATCTGGGGTCAGGCTTATTAATCAGAGCTCAACATTGCAGACTCGAGAACATAGTTCACGAACATTGGTCTGTTTATTACACAAGTTTCTGGAATGGACAGGTAATTGTGCGATAACACAGGACACATTATACCTATACAAACCCACGTTCCTCCAAAGTATTACTACCATGAATACTGCAAAACAGCAGCATGTCTATTTTGCTAGTTTAATGATCCGCATGCGCAGCCTGAAACACAGATATAAGTATTCTAATAGCAAGCAAAGTAACCAAAAGTTAATAACTTTCGACCTTGCAATGTACCACTAGTAGTAACGGAGGGCAGCACTTACCAAAACCAGAAAACAATATGGTTAGTTTGACGAAATTTTTTTTTTTTTTTTTTTTTGCACAAGCAGCTGAAATAGGGTAATCTGATATGTAAAAGGAAGCCTGGGGGTGTTTGGAGACATCCATAGATGTCTGCCAAGTGTGGACACGATCTGCACAAATGTGGCTGTGGCAACAAGGATTATCATATTGCTGACGTCAAGTCCCAAAGCATTTAAGGAACATGTTAAATTCACGATGCACTACTGTACGGTCAATAGGATGTATTCATATCTAAATGCAGTCCTACTCTAACACCTATTGAGCAAAAGAGGGAGCCGCCTGCATCAGGGCAGATCCGTGTATTTAGCATGGTCAAAAGTGCTTTCTCAATAAAATGAACAACACGAACACAGAATAAACTTACGAAAATGTATTAAAATATATTTGCAACATGAAGGATGCCTAAATGTTAGATATGGGCTCTCTTTTGGTTGAAAAGGTGTTGTTTATGGATGTTTTATGTAGTATATAATATACATCTGCCCTGATCATGGTGGAAGCATTAGTCTGTTGCCCTGGCAACACAGGAAGTGAGCAGGATCGCAGTTAAATATGAATGTCTTCTATTGTGGGTTTGCTATGAGTATGGCAGTGGCGAAGTGAATAAACATATGTAGATGCAGTGTGGAATTTGCAAAGTGTATTAACCACTGTTTATCTGTTTCAAAGGGAATAACAAGTACAAATTGAAATGCATCCTAAATATAGATTAATGCATTAACGAAAAAAGCCTCTTCTCACATCGCATATAAAGTGATTGATAATTACAGATGGACACCTAGCATGTCCATACATATGTGCAAATAAACATCATGTTAAGCATTGTTTATTCAACTCTACACAACAAGCTATTAAATGGATATATGTTCACTAAGTTCAGGGACATAGTGTGGTCCAACAACATGCGTATGCTGACCATTGTGTAGGTTGATGTACATGTTAAACTGATCTTCGAAATATCTTTTTTGGAAGTGATAGTCTAAAATGATAATTTGTCAAAATTGCTATATTAACCAGTTTCCTTCAAACAGAGCCTGAAACAGACAAGGTATGCATAAACTGAAACAAACAAAGAGTGCATAGACTGGGACAGAAAATAAGGGCAAAGAGACTGAAACAGACTTGGAAAGGGAAACGAAGAGACTGAAACAGACGAGCAGTGCATAGAGTTTGAACGACGGATTTGTTGGTATTGACAAAATGGAGCTGTTGCAGAACACTTGACTCTTTGACACCAATATCATATCCCACTATTTATATTACAGCTCAGAATACGTATTGCAGTGAAACAACGTGATGTTATCACGTTGTCTCACTGCAATACATTCCATTGATTATGGTGCATTGCTTTTCAATTGTAGCCCATATGGCGAGGAAGCTGCTAATTCGGAATTGGGTTTGGCTGTTCTGTCGGACTTATGCATTGTGGAATTAGGTATGAGCACCGGAACATGTTTTTTTTATTTATTTTTTTTTTTATTTATCTATTTATTTATTTATTTATTTATTTATTTATTTATTTATTTATTTATTTATTTATTTATTTATTTATTCATTCATTCACTTATTTATTTATTTATTTATATATTTGTTTATCTATTTATTTATTATTTATTTATTTATTTATTTATTTATTTATTTATTTATTTATTTATTCATTTATTCATTTATTTATTTATTTACGTGTGTCTATATATGTAGCTATGTGTGATTCTGAGAGTAAATATTGTTCTCAAAGAACAGGGAAAGGAACCGCATCTCATTCAATGAGGGACCTTTCACTTCCAAGGATGTATTAGTAAAATATCGTTTTGGAAGTGTGTTCATACCGTGACACCAATGACAAAAAACAAAAGATAAATTAACTAATTAATTAATTTGCTGTGCTGTTATTTCCTATTTCCAACAGATAGGTCGTTAAATGATGCCATGGACACTTCGGAAAAATATCAGACACAAACTGACCATATATCTCAATAATTAGATGGAAGTTCAATAAATAAAAAAATTAATAAATAAATAGTCTAGGACATTTAACATCACTATCCACGCTCTATCTAAAATCCTGAGTTACTGAAAGTTGTGTGAACACTCTCCGACTTCGGATTTAAAATGTATTTTCTGGTACGTAGGTCATGTATCTTAAAAGTATCTTGAAAAGAGGTCAAGGGCAGGCGTACATCAGGCGCTCCTTTCAGGTATAGATAACTTATAGTGATGCCAGGGCATGTTTAGGGCCAATGATACGCTTGGCAAACAAATTATGTAAGTAAAAGAAAACAATTTGGATAATTCTCCATCGCATCGTGGTTCTTTCAGAGACAAAATGTACTTCATGCGACCCGACCTGTGTTCGTTGCTGAGAAAGCATCTTTTAAGTAATATATGTTGAATTGTGGGAAATGCGGACAGAAGATCCCGCAAATTAAAAAAAAGTATCCTATTTTGTAATTATGAGTTTTCGACAATCAGTCCAACACATTGATCAAATAATTGGTCTGTGGTTTACTTGTTGTGCATGTAGTATTTCTTACAAAAGTAACAATAGCATGAAATGGTGAATATATCCAGGTCTAAAATGTTTCTTGCATCAGGCAAAATAAAAGTTTCCTCGTTGCAGCTTTAACAGGTCCACTTTATTGACTTTTCGATATCAAAGCAATGAAGAAAAATTTTCTTTGCTGTGGGAGGAAAAGACTAAAATTCCAGATCATCCAAAAAGTAGCATTTGATCCAAATAGATACACAGCAGGTTTTACGAAGATGGCAATACTCGTGAACGTCAGATAAACTATTCTTTGTGGTCTGCAGCACCTGTTCCTGTATAAGTTAGCATTTTCAACCAACAAGTAAAGAAGGGTTTTGTTTAACCTCCACATAGGTTTCTGTGCTTCCAACTAGTTGATACCAGGGAGGAACATACATAAAAGTGAAATTCGTGGCCTTCTACAAAAGTAAAGTCATGTTTTTAATGAAGGTATATGTCTTTCAGTGGAAATTGGTGCAAACTTTTCACAGTCACATTGAGATATACCAGTCAGGACCTTAACTTTGAAAAATATATTAAAAAAAATTGTTTTTCACGCAAGGGCTTTGTTCTTAATAGTCGGTAGAAATGATGTTCATAAAACCAAGGGGGCTAAAACGTTTTAGCCTCTCTGCTAAGACCTGCTGTAACTCCAGGGCAGTTTACGGTGGGTTAGGAAATAGGCAAGTATTTCGATGTTGCATAGTGCATACATACATACATACATACATACATACATACATACATACATACATACATACATACATACATACACACACACATACATACATTCATAGATACATACACACACATACATACATGCATGCACATACACACACACACATATACATACATACATACATACATGCACACACACACATATATATACATACATACATGCATACATACATACATACATACATACACACACACACACACACACACACATACATACATACATACATACATACATACATACATACATACGACTACAGCCGTCAGTATACCTCTTCTGCCCAAATTGGAAATGAACACAGACTTTCCGCAGAGTCGCAATTGTTTACAAAAAGAAGTGTCAATGGAGATAGTTAATAGGGGATATCGCAATCAACACGGTTATTTTCATACGGTGCGTGCGCAGGCTGCATAGATATAAATTAATCTCGGAAGAAACGCACACATAATATATATATATATATATATATATATATATATATATATATATGTACGAAAGTGGAAACTTACCCTGTAGTGTACAATATTGAGACAGTACAATGCCATTTTAAATCTTCAAACTGCATAATATGGCTTTGGTCTGTAGGTATTGGGTGCTATGTCTAACGAAATTTAGGTTTTATTCTGCTGGTGCAATATTGGGTAAAGGCAACGTGTAAGCTAATCTATAATTTGGCTGTTTGCCGGCATATTTGTCGCGTGCAGCGTACTTGTCAGAATAACTTTCTCCTCTTCTCCATTCATTTATGTATCTATTTTAGATGCTGACACGCCAGCATCACCGGAAAACAGATCAGACACAGCAAACACTTCCACAGCTTCAAGTCCACCAGATACTGAAGAGAGAACAGCAGAAAATGTTGACCGACCGGCAGATAAAGAGTCCGCATCAGCGGACGCACAGACGAATGTAGCCCTGCAGTCTAAAGAGGAGACCATAGTCAACATCACGCCTGAAAACAGCGCTGCTACTGCACAAGAAGAATAGCTACATACAAACAGAGGCACTGCCTAAGATAGTGTCAGTGACTGAGCGGACGTGAACTATTGCCCTGTTTTAAGAACGTTGATTATTTTGTAATCATTTCGAGAGAAATGTGCACGTAATACATAAAAAATTTATTGAATGCAAATGATGAAGGTATCTACTTATATAGCTACCACCCGTCGTAGCTGTCTAAAAACTGGGGAAAAAAACGCAATGGTGTAATGATAGAAAACGGGATGTTTTGATACCAAAATCTGCTTAACAATTCTCAACAAATATTACATTTATCATTTCTTCAAAATGCAAATACGTTAACTTAATATCTAATAATGTTAGTATGCGTTGTCTTGATCAATGGCGGATTCAGGAGCTGTTTTCTCACCTTTCACTGCAGAAGGTCCGTTTTTGAAATATGAAATAAAGTATTGGTCTTTTTGGCATTTCCACTGTTCCTTTACCTCTGAAACCCAACTCGAGCAGTAGCATTTAAACTTTCTGAAATGTCTCCTTTGACGCAGATGTGTCCATGAGTAGATGATGATGATGATGATGATGATGATGATGATGATGATGATGGTGATGATGATGATGATGATGATGATGATGATGATGATGATGATGATGATGATGATGATGATGATGATGATGATGATGATGATGATGATGATGATGATGATGATGATGATGATTTTATTACGGAAATCTACCCCTTTAACACGGGGACACCATGGACCCGGCTAAGTCCAAGTTGCGTCCTGTGTTGCTTAAAATAAAATTGACATGAAGACATCATTAAAATGGACTCGTATTTACAGAATGATAACCTCCTTGAATAATTTGAAAATGCGATAATGATACACATTTACAAGAAGATGTACGCCCTGGGCTACTTCCTAACACGGGGCGGTGCAAGCCCTGACATTATATACCCCCGCCGGACCGCAAGACGCATGTAACACTGGAAAAAAAGAGAGACACCAACGGGAAAAGGAGCGGTCTGGAGAGATGCGGCCACCCCGTGTGTTGAACATTCATTGATATATACAGTACAAATCTTTCTATGTACAAAGTTTATATGGGTCGGCAGCTACTCTACGACACGGGGCTAAGGGAGCCCTGGACAAAATCGTTTTTTTCAACCACTTGGTCTTCTAAATAGCCAATATCTTCACCAAAATCATATGTGCGTTCACCCAGGGACCATCATAATCTATTGCCTCAAACTGTCTCCATTTGGTATAAATATACATCTGACTGCAGTGCTTTTCCAAACCTCATGAAATCAATGGCTGTGAAGAATTATCTTAAGAATCATTCCAAATGGTCTCCATGTGTGGCTGGAAACAAATCCATAGCTTTTTTTCTATTTTGATAAGCATAAAAGGTAAAACTGGCTTCATTTGTACAGGTCCTGCACTGGCTCAAACATCTTCGTTTCTCATTTTTCACTTTAATGAGTCCTAAATAGTAGGTTGTACATAAATGCCTCCCAAATCATTATTTGTGATACAGCATTTCACTCCATAAAAGCATGTAATCCTTAGATTATACTGATTGTTCCATTGTTAATCAAAGGTAAATTGTCTCTATTTGGTATCATCCAACATCTGGCCCTATTTAGTCTTCAAAACTAATAAAATTGATGCTGCAAATGATAAATAAATAGAATTTTTAAAATTGGGATGCACTATTACTTTTCAAGATACATCCATAAATTAATACATTATTGATTACCATAAAAGGTAGAAATGTCTCCATTCCGCATTGGCTGTCCGCTGAGTCCAGTCACTTAATTTCCTATTTCCTTCCATAATGAGTCATTGAAATTAGGTGTCATTGGTTGTTTGCATACAATACCCTCAAAATAATTGTTTGAAATAATACATTCTGTCCTACATTGTATTTGGTAAACTTAACATTAAGCTCAAAGCTTCTTTCTCAAATACAGCCAAACTGTCTCCAATTTGTATCAACATACATCTGGGTCCGGGGGGTTTCTAAACCTCATGAAATCGATGGCTGTGAAAAATAACTCATTGAGTTCTTTTCGACTAGTCTCCATGTGTGGTTGAGAATAAATACATAACTTTTTTTTCTATTTGGATAAGTGTAAAAGGTGAAACTGGCTTCATTTGGAGGTGGCTCCGCACTGGCTCCAACACCTTCATTTCCTATTTATCGTATAATGATTCATAAGTATAGGGTTTTACCCACATGCCTCAAAAATCACTATTTGAGATACAACATTCTGCCTACCATCGTTGTATATAAACCACGGATTATACATGTGGTTACCTTGTCAATCACAGCTAAATTGTCTCCTTTTTGTATCAACTGACATCAGGCCCCAGTAAGTTTTCAAGCCTAACAAAATTGAGGCTGCGAATAATAAGTAAATATATATTTTTCTCTTTTGGTATTTAGCAATAGGTTTTAAGATACATCAATAGTTAATATATAATTTATTGACATAAAAGGTCCAGGAATCTTCATTTTGTATTGACTGTCCCCTGGCTCCATTTACCTCTTTTACCATTTGTTCTATTATGGGTATTTGAAATTAGTGGTCGTTGCTTGTTCACATACAATACTTTCAAAATTACTATTACAAATACTACATTATGTCCTGCATGTATTTTCTCGTCCTTAGATTAAGCTAAAGCCTCCTTTCTCAATTACAGCCAAACTGTCTCCATTTGGCATCACCTGGCTGCAGGGGTTTTCTAAACCTCATGAAATCGATGACTGTGAAGAATAATGTTTAGAATCATTCCAACTAGTCTCACAGACTATTTCGCACACAGACATAGATAATTTTTTGACAAATTTAGTAGCTTGGGCAGAATGATAAGAAGAAAGTTGAATGAGATATTTTAATGAAAGACAGGTGCCAGGTTATCTTTGATAATTCTGTGAATAAAAACAGGCCTATTATAAGCATCACAAAAAACCTGGCAACACTTCACAAGATAAATTGATTTTGAAATCAATCATGTTGAACATAAACACTGTTGAAATTTTTATGGAATGTAGCCAAAAGATCTTTTGTGGGTCTAATCTCATGCAACATGTCAATTGTCAGACTGTTAAGTCATGAATTTTTTTTCACATATTACCGATGTGAAAATACAACGAAAGAACAACAAATGAATAAAACTGAAAAATAATAAAACCTTTTGGGAAACAAATAGAGTATAGACAGGTATGCATTCACCAATTAATAATTTTTCATTTAGAGTCTATGCTGCCAAAATATGGGACAAGTAAATTCAGATCACATCATCAACTAATAAGATTTTACTTTATTTTGGAGGAAATATATGAAGATAAACTTTCCATCACTTGCTTGTGCTGCCTCATGGATCCAAAAGATCAAATTTGATGAAAACAAGGTGAGAGATTACATGATATAACATTAGCCGTTGAAGTACATTTTCACAACTAAAAGACACCACTGTCATACTGAATTTGCTTGAGAAATTTTGTCATTTCATCTGTAATTATTGGATGCTTAACAGTCTTGACTCAGGCATGTAGTATCAGATGTGGGGTCCATGAGCTTTAGTCAACACTGTCAAAGTACCATAATGGTGCGTGAAACTGTTGACTTGTGGTGTAATAACAATGATAACATGAATAGGAAGAAAGAAAACAAGGAAAGACACATTACCCTGGTAGAAAGAGGAAAACAGTAATGTTTTTTCGTATTAAATGTGATGTTACCATATCTATGTAGAAACCATACAAATCTTTATTCACATACTCGAAACAACTAAAGACTCTTTTATTTTTGAGATATGCAGATACCAGCTATTAGTAAATGATGAAAATCTGAAAAAGGTAATTTTTGTTTGAGTGGTGTTGTATGCCTCACAAGTATATTTTGTGTATCTTAAATATAATGACACTGTAAACCGGTTATGTTTATTTCTTGACACTGTTTTTCCCCTTTTTTTAGGATTTGGTTCACAATTTTGCAGTTTTCATCTGCTAAGATGGGATTATATCATTCCCACCCCCATTTCATCATGTATATTTTCCTTGCTTTCTCTGGATTCCTGCATAAGATGTTGCTAACTGTCATTCTAATACCACTGGCAGTATTTTGTGGGATCTGACAACTTAACACAGCTCTTCGGGAATGCCATCACTTGTAAGGCGAAGGTCAGTTATTTTTTTAAACATTTTGCATTGGCATGAAACTTGATAACAGTGATAAATAAGTTTTTATGTTTAAACAGATACAGATGCTGGATTCCTAAAAGGGTGCAAAAACTGAATTGTTCTTTTTTTTTTTTTGGCCAGGTATACATCAAAGACACATGACGTTGTACTCCTGTGTATAATCCATGTGTTTCTCCAGTATATGAGTAAGTTTATTTTAAAGTATGTGTTATATATTAAGGATTTCAAAGTCGTCTTGTTTTAAAACTAACGGCTACCATATGGTAATAAATGCAAAGTTTTATTTTTGAGGAGGATTGTCATCCTTTTATGCATTTAAGGGGCTATTTTACAGTCCATTCTGGATTTATATCTATGTGGATTTTAGTTTTTTTTATGTGCCTTATATTTTGGAGCTTTTCATGCTTTCAGGTTTGTCATACTTTTGTGGCACTTTATCATTTGCATAAAAACATGTTTTCCCTAAAAAGGTGTGTGATGGAAATGTGATTTAACCCCAAAAGTGTATTTCCATTTTCTTGGGCAGTTTGATATGAAGAGTGAACTTTTCTGTGTGGGGAAAGAGCAATCTATTATCCCAATCTAGGGCGAAACTGTTATATTCCTACCGGGTCAGAGAGATGGTAAAGTGCATATGGTGCTGCAGTAATTATGAAGTATTTACCTATTAGTTTGCTGAACATATCTAGTAAAAGGGTTTATAATTATGTTACTTAGCTCCATTAAAAACGCATGGATTTCAAAGTTTAATTAACTCATGGGAATGCGTATGTTAAACTCAAATTTGTACCCATCTGTATCAGTAACCAAGTGTGAACAAGGTGAGAATTGGTTGCTCCATAATTACGCAATAGAATCTGTTTTGACCCATATGGCCCACGTGAGTCCAATTCAATTAAAGTGTATTGTGTAGCATTGAGGTGAGTTGCTGGGTGTGTCTGGGGTGAGTACAAGTTGGGGACAAAAAAATGCCAGCACTGTCACTGTCACTTGTGAAGTATGCCTCGTCTGGGAATGGATGATAGGCAACGTGCGTTTGGCATGCTGCAAGCTGGATGCAGTTATACAGAGGTTGCTGGAGTGGTGTTTTCTTCAAAGTTAACATGGGGTGTTTGTAAAAAGAATCTGGCAGCACAGGCCAAAAAGGCCATGTTTACCTTAAAACAATTTATTACTGTAAATAATATTGACTTAAAGACTTCTCTATTTTTGTTTGACCGCATGATAGTGCCAATATTATGTTATGGCTCAGAAATCTGGGGCTATGAGCACTCGGGGTGTATAGAAACTGTACATTTAAATTTTTGTAAGTTTCTACTGAAAGTCGGATCAAAAACAAGTAATGCCGCAGTATTAGGAGAATTAGGTCGATTACCAATATCTACCACATACATGTTCAGGTGTATCAAATACTGGATAAAAGTAGTAAGTATGGATACGGATAGATATCCACGTTCTTGCTATAATATGTTATTGAATTTGGATGAAAATGGTAGAACTACCTGGGCATCATGTATTAAATCATTATTATTTAAGTTGGGTTTCGGAGATATATGGATGATGCAGGGAATTGGTAATGTAAAAGTATTTTTAAGTGAACTTAAGTCCAGACTAAAAGATGTAGCAAAACAGAATTGGATGTCATCATATCGAGAAAACTGTAAGCTAAAGTGGCTAAATGATGTTAAGAAGGATTTGATTTTAGAACCCTATTTAAATTTGATAGAAGTAAGTAAATACAGAGTAGCTTTAAGCAAACTCAGATGTGTTAATCATTGTTTAAATGTTGAGAGTGGAAGATTTCAAAATATAGATAGAAGTTCTGTCATTTTTGTTATAATCATGGAAACATTAAAAAATGTGAAGATGAGTTACACATGTTGATGGAATGTCCTTTGTATGACAATTTAAGAAAAAGATACGGCATTCCTATTTCTAATAGCACTTATAATGTACATCAAATATTGTTAAGCACTGATACAAAGGTTGTCACGGGACTTGCAGCTTTTTGTTATAATTCTTTTAACAAGAGAAGTGAATATATGAAAACTTTAAATGTATAAGAACTCACGATGACTTATCATATATGGATAATGTATATCATTCATTGTATTATTACTATGGGCCTGAGGCCTAAAAAGTTGGAAATAAAATGAACATTGAACATTGAACATCACCATCTTCTGAACCATTCCCTGGCTTGTGTGTGTGCCAGTGGGGGGGGGGGGGGGGTATTCTTTAGTATTCAGAGTGCATGGAAAAAGTGATATATAAAATATAACGTTTTCTAAATTACCGGGGTTTTTTTCGCTTCATATTTTATAATTTTATCACTTCACTTTGAAGAATATAAGATTCCTACTTCTTTTTAAGGGTGTGCCCCATGGGGGAGGGGCCATATGTTTGAGGGTTGTCCGTCCGTCTGTCCGAATGTACACATTCTTGTTACTGAGATATCCATAGAATGCCTCGATGTATTTTGCTCAAATTTGGCAATATACTTGTCTTACCTGGCAAGATGAACTGATTGGATTTTAGTCTCACCATAACATAACTTGATCAAATGACAGTCTAATTACATGCTCGTTAGGGTTCGTTACCGCAATATCTACAATTCTGCAATGTATTTTGCTCAAATTTGGCAGCATGCTTATCTAGCATCCCAAGATGAACTTTTGGTGCAACCATCACCTAATATAAGCAAATGGCAGCTTTTTTCCTGGCGGACCCTTCAGTCAACGCTTTGCGTTGAAGGTATGTCTAGTTTCATTATTAAAACGCTTTTTTGCATCTTCAAAAGTGCCTTTAAAATGGCCACATCTTGCTGTGTTTTTTATGCATGTGGAGGCCTTTATATGTTGTTTTTTTGGGAGGGGGGTATCAATGATAATCTCTGACATCTCGTATAGTACTGGGAGTAATTAACAGCTATTAGTCAAGTGCCATAGCAAGCACCTCCATGATAACATGTTATACATGCCCAAATAGTAGAATCTGTTTTAACTTTTCAGCTAGAAATGTAAGACTAATTTGAGTCATTAGTAAAACCACAGTAAGCTACACGTAGATCCAGACATACCTTTTTAATATAACAGAATAAATATCATTGAGAACATATCCCTTTATTCATGAATATATGGGGCAGCGGAAGTCTCTCTCTCTCTCTCTCTCTCTCTCTCTCTCTCTCTCTCTCTCTCTCTCTCTCTCTCTCTCTCTCTCTCTCTCTCTCTCTCTCTCTCTCTCTCTCTCTCTCTCTCTCTCTCTCTCTCTCTCTCTCTCTCTCTCTCTCTCTCTCTCTCTCTCTCTCTCTCTCTCTCTCTCTCTCTCTCTCTCTCTCTCTCTCTCTCTCTCTCTCTCTCTCTCCCCCCCCCACAGTTTACGTTGCTGCATATAGACTTTACCGCTGAAACAGATCTTTGAGGAATCATCAATTACTTTATTCCTCCAAGATCAGACTCACGGGGGTCATCTTCCAGACACAAAGGAGTGTGCGTTCATATTCTGAAGAGGATACATCCCAAGTTCAAGGGATTTATCTGGAATCCTGCTTTTTTAAATCCCGGAGCGAAGCGTAGGGATTTAAAAATGCAGGATTCCAGATAAATCACGAGAACAAGAGATGTATCCTTTTTATACCATGCCTTCCCTGTTTCATGAATATATATGCATTTTAAAATGTATTCACCAAAGCAAATCAGTCCTGTGTTGAAATTTAGCCACGGAAATTAAAGCAGGGATATATGTGTAAGCAGGTAACATATATATCCCTTGAGAAAACAAAGGAGGCATGGTATAATGTAAACTAATAAACCTCACAATGAATGAGGACACTGAAACTTGGGTAGACCTGCCCGAACTGATTCATTGCACATGTGTACGATTTAGAATTATTACACTTCTTGTCGAATTGTCCGTAGGCTACATGGTACAATAATTTCTTATAATGTTTGTCAAATAAGATATGTTAGTGTTAGAACAATTAATCGTGCTGATTAAATTTTGTTGATAGGGCTTGGCCAACACTCGGTGGCGATATGTGAGCCTGACCATTATGTGGAACACCAAAAGCGCAGATTCTGCAGGCGGGCTTGCAACATATTTTCACGCAACTATTTACTACATTGGTTATCATATCAACGGTTCTAGGTCCTCTGTTTGAATACTTTAAAAAGACATTTCATTCTTCTATAAGTATATCTGCATTTCTCGATAACAGAAAAATGACCTATGTCAACAGCTTGCCCTAAAACAAGTCTTCGAAAAGCTGTTGACACATACAAAAGTTGGCCTGGAGGAATGTGGCACGGAAAGAGTTAATCAGTATACAAAATGCACTGCCCTTGCAAGGTACTGTATTTAAAATGTATTGGAGCCACTGGTACAAAGTCGGAGCCAAGTGCTATTACCTCTTTAAACTACCAGTACTAAAGGCACTAGACATAAGCCCAACTCGCGGAGGTGTACCTGACAATGCTGGTAAGGTTCCTAGTAACATGCAAAGAATGGTCCATTACAAATGGGACAAAAACAGATTAGCAAGGTACTACCAACAACTGACATGACCCTACCCATACAAACTCCTGTCGGACTTCCTGGACCATCTATATATAGGCACCAAAGTAGACGATGTATGTTATAAGTTCTACACGTACCTTGAACACTCAATAAGCGGCATCTTTGACCAAGTGGTAACCAATCACAGTGAAATATTTCCAAATAACCCCTGGTTTAATGACGAGTGTAAATAATTAAAATTTGTGCAAATACGTTCCCAGAGCAAAATGACTTGACTGACCCAGCCAAATTTACAGAGTTCAGCAACTTAAAGCAAATATATCGCAGATCTGTGCAAAGACAAAAACAAAAATGAAACTACCTGTATGAGAACAGAACCAAACTTGAGGACTTGCATTCCAATAACCCAAATGACGACTATCGCATCCTGAAAAGATTTAATCAAAAACAGGTGCCAGAGGATATTCAGCTGGAGAACTTTGTCAACCACTTCAACCAAATCATAGACACACACCCCCTCCCAACCGAATACTTAGACCACAGTTTCATGGATATACGGTGGTCTCCCTCTTATAAGCCCCCCCCCCCCCAAGAGAGGCCGCCCCCTCTACAAAGGCCACTTCTCCATGCAGCAATTATGGGATTTCCATAATATACTCCCCCTCAAGAGAGGCCACCCCTCTTATAAGGCCACATTTCTGGTGCATTTGGGGTGGCTTTATAAGAGGGGGACCATTGTATTCGATATTGAAAGGACCTGGAATGTGACACTGACTCCAGAACTAATAAACTTATGAGGGAACTTGTAAATGAACCAATTAGTTATAGCCAGTTTGGAGTATTACAAGGTGGCATCTTTAGCCCAAAGGTATCTGCAGAGTACCTGTCAGATATACAAAATTACTTCGATGAAGAATGTCTTATCTATCTTGATGAACTGCTGATCTGCTACCTGCTCTATGCCAATAACCTGGATTTAATTTCAAATACACCAGCCGAACTACAACAGCAACTGGATGGCCTTTTAAAATATTGCCCAATGTGGCATCTCATTGTTAACTTTGTCAAGACCAAAGTTCTGATATTTTACAAGGTACTACCAACAAACAGAACTATTGTCTGGAACATTACCTAGGCAGTGTCACCTACAGTCAGTGCATAGCCAAACTTAGGATTGAAACTGCTAGACATGTATCTCCTAAACTACCTCTAGAGGCCAGAGTTTGTGTACGTTGTATTGGTGCTGTGGACACTGTTGTACACTTCCTGCTGAACTGTCCCGCCCACACTTATGAATGTGAAACACTAATGAGATTATGTAATGCCTATATCCCAGACTTTTAGAACTTGCACTGTGAAGACCAATTTGTATCTATCTTGGCAAGCAAAAATGCTGAGATCCTATTTAATCTTGGAAATTTCTGAACAATGCCCGTCTTAAATAAGAATGTTGTTTTTGTCTTTATAGTCCACATTTTGACCATCCGATATGGCCCAGGTGCTGTCCTCTTGAGCTCTATTTCAAATTAACACTATTCTACATGTGACCTTTAAATCAACTTTATTTTTTAGTCTAGTCGTGATACATAGATGTTAGATGTCACCCTCTAGTGTGGGTCTAAATTATTTATTGGCAGTTCTGCCGCTCCCATGTTACGTAGAAGTTTGGTGCTGCGTGTAATCCACGGTGCTCTAAATCCATGCCTGTAATCATTGAAATCCACACATTAGTAACATATATAATACAAGATGATTGGTGCTGTTAAGATAAATAATCACTGCAAATCTCCGTCCTTATAATGAAATACATATTTGGACCTGTTAGTCAGCCACACAGACCTGTTCCTTACATCTATCATCACCCATCATCATGCCAAAGAGTTTAGATAATAGGATTAATGCTTAGAGTTTCTTGTAATGTAGTCATTATATTTTCCAGTCATCACACATTATCACCCTAAGAATCTATATAACTTATTTTCACCACCTTTATGCATACCAGTTTGGACACTTATCTGTTTCTCTCCAGCTACAGCTGGTCAGGTCAGACTGTACATCAATAAACAATGATAATTTTTGCTTGATACTATTGTATATTGCTGTACCATTACCTTATCTACTGTATGACAAATGGGTCCAAATTGACTCTCCTATACTGTCGAATAAAATACTACTACTACTACTACTAGTAGTAGTAGTAGTAGTAGTAGTAGTAGTAGTAGTAGTAGTAGTAGTAGTAGTAGTAGTAGTAGTAGTACCAATACTACTACTACAACTACATCTATGTGATCCCCTCAGAAAGATAATGGACGTTGAACACCACAGGGAAGTGGAGCTGGAGGCCTTTGCTGGAGGATTATCACTGGAGGAGCATGAATTTGGCTCTGTACATCTGGGGATACCCGACTCCCTGGTGCAAGTAACAAAAATAATAAGTCTGCATGCTAATTTCCATTGGGTGTTTATGTGACTGAATGCAGCAATAAAAATTTCAACAAGGTATAAATTGGTCACAATTCGGTCATTTGCATTTAATGAGGTAAATGTTTTAGATAGGTTGCATAAATGGTAATTGTGAAACACGGACCCAGCAATCTATATAAATGCTGTCAATTCCTTTTCAATCCTTCTCCTGTGAAAAACATTTTTTAAACTAAAACCAATGACCAAAAACATAAAAAGTATATTGCATTTAACTGCACTGTCTTTTTGGCGTAAGTGCCAGTGGAGCAGTGAGGCATCCCAGCTATAATCTGATGAAACATAAACTTGTTAGAAGGTGTGATCCTGAGTGCGGAGGTAGTGTGAGTGTCCTTCCTTGGGTTTGGTGTGGTTGAAACAAGGGATGTCCATGAATATCCAGATGGTGATAGAAACTGCAGAACTTTGCCTGAGGCAACCTTTGTCGGCGGAACTTCAATTTCTGAGAGAGGAAACAAAAAACTGCTTGTATAAAATGGTTTCCTTTTAGTTTTGATACTGGACTCAGTGATTCTATTTTATCAAAAACATTGCTTTTAATTTGGTTTATTTTTGAAAACAAGATCTCTGGAAAACTCCTGGGATAAATTAATTTAGAAGTGCATGTGTGTCATTTCTCTAGACACAAAGAGAAAAAACCATCACTGTTTTAAACAATGCGTTACCCAGCCTGAATAAGACAAAAAATTACTAACTTACTAACCTACCACCGTAGCTTTCTACCAAGTCTACCCAGAAAAGGTTAAACATGATACGGATTTAGATTTTTTTCTTGTAACTTAATTATATATATAGAGATATATACATACATATATTTAGAAGTGCATGTGTGTCATTTCTCTAGACACAAAGAGAAAAACTGTCACTGTTTTAAATATATATATATATGTATATATATATATATAACATAATGTATCATGTTAGAGAAAACTCTTAAGGTGTCAGAATGGTTTGGTCTATGTCGGCTGTGCCGAAAAAAATCACAAAATGACTTTTGTTCTCTATTTGAAAGAAAACATTGTTTGAAAAAAAAACAATATTTATATGAGAAAATAGATGAAAAACTATGACAAGTTTCAGAGGACCACTGCACGTGTATCTTCTGTTTACTTTGTTATGGTAATGGTCCACAATGTTTGAACAGCCATTAGCCGTGCTGACCGGCCCCCGTCAACGACAAAGTCACGTGACCGCAGGGGCAAAATGGCGGCATGCTTAATTCCATGCACCTATCAGTCGAAGAGAGACACACCAAAGGAACTAGAGCCGCTTAAACAACTTTTTTTTTGCTCTTAAATCGAATTATGACATTATTGGCGATCTAGAAGTATTTTTGCACTATGTAATTTATCTAAATGGAGCGTGAACTGCGTCACAGCAGCTGGTCAACTTCACAAGGCTTCATCGTTCCGATTTCAAAGCTTGTCAAAACTTAACACGATTAAACACCTTGCGTCACTGAACAATGGACATTATTAGCGTGTTTGCTAATTAATTTAATGTTTTCCAAGCTATTGTGAGCCATCTATTTGATAATGTTCACTGGGTTATATATGTGATTTCAGCCATTTTTTGGCTAACCAAGGAGGTTACGCGAAAGGAGTGTCCACTCTGGCTTTTTCGCCAGGTCGATCATCTTTGCGGCAATGGGATTATTTGATGGCGATCTAGCTGATAGGCAGAAAGCGGGGGGACAATAAACCCGTGTATGTGCATAGTCCGGCCGCTTTGGGCTTTTAACATCGCGCATACTCACGCAAATTATATACCAGCTTTGAACCTGAGGAACATATTTCAAATTAATTTCAAATGAATCAGTGGTTTTGATTTTTTTCATAAGTCCCAGCAGCACCCTTAGCACGTTGTATGGGAGTACATTTGAACATGCTCTGAACTTCATTTGCCATAGTTTGGAAGTGTATTCGACCGCGCCGCAAGCCAACATTCATCAGCTCACCTTTCGCCCGTATTGTCTATTTACTTGCAAGCGTGTACATTTTATTGCAGGCTAACTTCAATAGTTGCGACTGGTTATTTCCATTTTGTGTTTAAAAGAATTATTTCCCTCTCACACAAATTAAAATCTAACAAGCTCCCGTTTTTGTTGCAATTAGAATGATCAAGTTCGACATTTACACAAAAATCTAGGTAACTTTGTCCGTTTGCGGCCTCAATGGTTCTCTTCTACCGCCATGATATTTTATACTGCTGGAAAGCTCAGGAGTTTGTTTCTTTGTGTAACAAGCTCTCCAATCGGTTAAAAATAAAGAATTCCTGGGATATCCGAAAAAAATAGCGTAAAATTCGTCATTGTTTTAGTCGAGGGAAGTTTCGAGGCCTGGCATTGGAAAATTTAGTCATGTGACACGCACCATCCAATCAAATGCGTCTTATCCCATGTGCTCCCAGCATGTCCCCAATTCAGAGGATGAACACGGCGCGTGAACTTACAAATAACTGGTTCTGGGACCTATTTTCTTTTACGTTGTAGTCTCACAAAAAGACTTGAATTAAACAAATTGTGAACGCAGAGTAAGGCACGAGTAAAAAGTTGTGACGGAAAGCAAAAAAGAAAAATACGCAGATTCATCACCACACAGTAACGAAGCCCCTGTGAACACAATGACGACTGTGTTGTTATCGTTCTGGGTGATCGCTATATGTCAAAATGACACGTTAATATTGGAACCATGAACAAAAATTTAGTTTCATTAAAAAGTTGAAATGGAACAAGTCTGTAACACAGAACCAGACACGAGTAAAATCCATGACGCATGACAGAAAAAAATACGGGATGTTACGGTAAATCATGCCCGTGATCATGCAGACTCTTGTATTCTGCCGCCCATGTTGTTTCGAAAAGCTGTAACCGCACTAAAGTGAAGGCTAGACATTTTACATCTCCAAGGGTGCCTAACCTTTGGGTAAACTGACCTGGAAACTGCACAGCAATATCAATCATGTAATTTGTGACAAACTTTCTGGTGGTCACTTTCACCAAAGTTTCAGTGAAACTTGATACAAAGAGCCCTCGCACGTTCAATTCTACATGTTGCTTGATGCGCAAATAATTAAACAATTGCCCTGTGGCGCACACTGACAGCATACAACCTGACCCAGGTCGAACGATCTCAGATTACAAATCCATACCCAGGTGAATATTGCAAAACAAACTGTCAAACCACAAATGGACCCAATTGCCGGCCGCCATTTTGAAACAGTGTGTTGTTCGATCGGAGGTAATGAGTTACTTTCACACGACGATCCGTTCTTTGTAAAAATCCTGGCCTTTGAAAGCGATTTTCTCGGAAGTCAATTTTCACAACATCAATCAAATTTTTAAACGACTTCAATCAAACACGGATAGATATATTCTCTAAAAATAAACGGGTAAAGAAAGATGTCTAACTTAGGAACCGTTTTATTATTATTATTATTATTATTATTATTATTATTATTATTATTATTATTATTATTATTATTATTATTATTATTATTATTATTATTATTATTATTATTATTATTATTTGGCCTTTCAACCCTTCCTTCTGTGACTTTTGGAGCTCAAAAAATGAAGAAACTGTATAACATCATGGTTCCAACTTCAAAATTCTACAAAATTGTATAAAATCAATTGTACTCCTAGACTAAAACTCGGTTCCTGGGGAGTGGTCTATATTATCGTTTAAGATAGTTTGTAGATCTTAAAATTGAAAATTGTGCGAACGAGCTGAAAAAAAAACAACTTGTGAATCTATACCCGCTCACAAAACAGCGTAAAACATCTGAAAAAAATCTCTAAATAGATTTTTACAAATCTACGCATCCAAAAGATTATGAAGATATATAGTTTTACGGCTGAAACGATCAATTTATATGAGCTGGACGGAGTCAAAGTCGGTACGGTCTGCAACGCGCCTGAAACCATCCTGGCCCTTAAAGGCATAAAAGCTCTATATCCCTATATCCTTAGTAGTTGAAATACCTGCTGGGGTTCGGGGGGGGGGGTCCCGATTAAGTTTTTATCTGCCTCGAGATGTGCGCAGTATATGTTATGCTGATACGAACATTAGGGTGCCCACAATACCCGTGTGATAGACAAAAGAAAACAATAGGTGACATTCATATTTAACCTGCTCACTTCCTGTGTTGCCGGGGCAACAGACTGATGCTTCCACCATGACCAGGTCAGATTTTTATTATATACTACATAAACATCCATAAATAACACCTTTTCAACCAAAAGAGAGCCCATTTCTAATTATTTTAGGCATCCTTTATGTTTCAAATGTATGTTAATACATTTTCTTAAGATTATTGTGTGTTTGTGTTGTTCCTTTTTTGTTGAGAAAGTACCTTTGACCATGCTAAATACATGGATCTGCCCTGATGCAGGTGGCTCCCTCTTTTGCTCAATAGGTGTTAGAGTAGGACTGCATTTAGATATGAATGCATCCTATTAACAGCCACCATTATCTGTCACTAAATGAATACCTCTCCATTTAATTGTTTATTGATGATAGAAGGGGCCTGTATGCTGTGCACAGACATATAGCAAGTTGTTGCCAGTTTTAAAGGGGCGTTTCTAGCATGATGGGTGATTCATGGGTATAAAAGAATCTGACAAGTGTCACAGATGTGTGGACAACATCGACACTATAGAACATAGGTTCTATGAATGTAATAGCTCACAACGATTCTGGGCTTCTTTTCAAGATTGGTGGTCTAGTATTTATAACAATGATGTGCACTTGAGTGAAAAAGATGTGATATTTGGATATATAGATAGACCCTTTCCATATATTTTAAACTTCTGTATTTTAGTAGCAAAAAATTTTATACATGTTCACTTACATAGAGAACAATATAATTTAAATTTTACAGCCTTCTTAAAAGTATTAAGAAGAAAAACACAAGTTATTAGAATTATAATGTCAAACAATGACAAAATGCATGTCTACGACAGAAACTGGTCTAGCATTGCAAACAGCCTGGAAAATGTATAAGTTTATACTTGAGTATTGGGATGCATGACAAAGTAATAGACAACCTATGAATAAAGAATATTAAAAAAAAAAATGATGGGTGATTCATTTATACATGCAAGACAGATGAATGTTTGCATTGGACACGTTATGTGGAACTTCTCAGGGTAATTAGTATCAAATACGTATAGGCTAAAAAATAACTCCAGCCAAGACTGCTGCACATTTAAAATAATTTTATGCGGGCAGAAGATATCAGTTTGTCCAGAGTAAATACCGGAGTCAAGTAACCTATTCATAGCTGCTAATTACACTTTCGTGTATTTTATGACTTATTAAAATGCAACGTGACGAAAATTGTACAGCAGCTCAAAGTTTTTAAAACCCTGATAGGGTAGTGCTCCAGGCGGGAAATTTATTATCTGCTGATAGAAAATAAGCAGTCGCTATATGAGCGTTGTTGTGTTGCTTTCACTCACTATACACATGACGGGCAGTGGTATGATTGCACAATACTTGCCATAAACAACTCAGATGACAGGATTGCCAGACATGACAAATCATAGTTCTACAGTTCCCCATACATTGTACAAAAACATGACAAGGAAGTGTTCTTTACCGGGCCTATCCCCCACTTTCTGGCTAAATGCCCGAAAGACTTTACATATATTACTAACAAGCACAGTATATAAATTCATTGAAAATCAAGAAACAACAGCATAACTGTAGGATCAACAAACTAAAGTAAAGACATCCGTCAAGAAAATGCCTCAAAAGTCATAAGCAATTCAACCGACGGTTTTGAAAAGTAAGGCCAAAATTTGACAAAAGCACAAAATTATACATACATACATACATACACGCACACACACACATATTATATATATATATATATAATCTACAAAAAGAATTGTTACTTTTGGAAGTTCCCATCTTACAATAAAAATATATGTCACTGCTACATCGGCACCAAGTTTGACATTTCAATATAAATAGTTTAAATGCAAGAATTGCTATTTCATATTTGGTATTACCGGGTCTCAAAGCTTACGTTTACAAATCACGAATGATTCACCTGTCAACAAATCACAATGTCTTGTTAACAGCAAAAAAAAAGATGATCACTGCACTTTATAGTGCAAATGTCCCACTTGGCCTAAGTGTTCCCTAGGGCAAAATGAAAAAAGTGCCCAACCACATACTCCGTCTCTGTGCTTAAAGTCGTCAAATTAGCATAAATTATGCAAATTAGGACGTGAAGGAAAGAAGCACCTAACTAGTTATCCAGTTCCTAAAAATATATCTGAATTGTCGAAACTAACTTATTTTAGGGTAAGGAATTTATTTCTGAGGTTAATTTGATATTTAGTTTAAGATGGCGGCTGGTTAGTATCTTTTATTGAGACATTCGGTGTGACTTTGGAACAGTTTGAACAAGAACCGTGTGTAATACATCAATCTATAGATCCTATTTTAGGGTGGGAAACTCCTGTCTGGTATTGCATGTGTGATTGAAGGTCATTTGAAAGGTGAAAACTGGAAGAAACCCCTACGTACTCTGATGTTATGGAAGTTGATGGTTTGGAAACCACTCTGATTTGTGTTATCCCTATTCCATCGTGTCAGAACTCAGACCTGTAATATCCCGTTATTACAAATCATGACTAATTCCTGTTTTAAAGTGAACACCGTTAGATCCCCTCGATTAGCATAAACTATTCCAATCAGTGTCAAAATACAATATACAACATAATAATCATTTTACGAAATGTGCAGTTAATTTGAAGTGGCTAATTTGAATCAAGCATCCCAGGAGTTAACATTCTATTATGCAGCGTCTATATGAATAAAGTATGGAAGAGTATATGAGTAAAGTTCTCATGTCTTGATTATACATAATTTCCTATCACCAATGCAGTGTCAGAACTGAGCTTCCCACTCCCAAATAATTGGAAATTGTTGTACCTTACATGTTTCTATCTTATGCATATCTTAAGTGGTGCACTATACCTGAAGAAAAGAAAATATCAAGACCATCTCGGTTTAGAAAGTCAAATTGGCCGCTTACTGTCAAAGTAACCCAGAAAATTGATTTCTGATTACACATTTCATTCTGTGCTATGGTTAGTATGTACCGTTTTCCTTCAGGTGCTATTGAGCATAATATATGCTGATAAGATGCCTGTAAGTATACAGACAAAGTGATTGTTTGGGGATTTTTTTTCATTTTACCCCCAAGGAGCGCCTGTGCCAGGTGGGACCTTTGCAGCATAAAATGCAATGTTTACTCTCTTAACAAGTAAAATATAGTAGACAAAACGTTTGCAAACATTCTATAACTTTTCTATGTTGAAAGGGAAGCACTGGAAAGGGTTTTGATATACTGAACACACCCCTCGGCATTAACATACGCCCAAGCTCTGACGATGAATGGCTAGAGTAAATGTAAACTGGGGAATCCTACGCTTGTGTATCTGTAGTTCAGCATCGTAATGATGGTGTGCACACAGACGTACCAGGTGCCATGTGGTAGGGAAATAAATGTTATGGGATCGTTATTGTTTCATGGGACCAGTCTCATTTAACACATTTCACGAGCTTCTGCTGTTTTATTGCTGAAAAAGTGACATACAAATATACTGAATGTAGAGTACATATTCTAAAGATAATTGTGGAAAATTATTTTGACTTATGTATCTGTCCGTTCTATGAAATGTTTAATTCTGTAGACATTTTTCAAAACAACTGTGAACAATGAAATTTAGGAACTGTCGCTGGAATTGTCATTTTAATTTAAGCTGGGGATTGACGCATACTCACCTAACACCCTTAGAGAGTAGGAGTGAAGTAGGCCCATGAATGGCGCATAGCATATGTATAATCCTGAGTCGTTAAGCTGGACATCAATTTTTTTCAACGTGAAATCGTGAGAAATTGTAAAGCCCCAAATGGTTGCTTGTGTTAAATTTGACTGGCCACATAACTTACGTCCGATCGTTATCATTTTCTTATCTTTGAGCTCCTTGAACCATTTAATGAAAAACACTTCTGGACAAACTGACATCTCTGACCGATTGAAACATGGTATACTGACCAAATCATGTTCTTTTGCGGCAAGGTGGCCAACCCTGTAAGTTGCCACCATAGCTGTAAAGACAAGAAAAAAGCATGATGTTGAAGATCATTTTATGCTTGCACCATGCGAGCATTGTATATTGCAACTATGATCAAACGGGTTAAACAAAGTGGTTCTGGATTGCAATCTGCAACATCATAATATTTCTCGGAAGTTTACAGACGTATAGAGGGAGAAATTTTGGGGTTTTTTTTTTCTTTATAGACATGTCATTCCTTAAAATGTTATTCGTTACGTTGAACTGACACTTCCATTTCCGTAGATATGTAATTAGCATGCATGTTTTAGTCTTTACTTCCCGACACAGGCGAAAATTTAACAAACTGCCAATCATCAACCCTCACCAACCCCACCAAATCCTATCGGTAACTATATACTATATATATATATATATATATATATATATATATATATATATATATATATATATATATATATATATATATATATATGTATGTATATATATATATATATATATATGTATGTATATATATACATATATATATATATATATATTTATATATATATATATATATATATATATATATATATATATATATATATATATATATATATATATATATATATATATATATGGCAAGCATTTACTGTTTAAAATGCCAGTAAATATGTTGTGCAACTGTACCTACAACCTGTAGCAGCCAACAACCTGCGATGATTCTTGGCAGCCACATTTGCGTGCCTAGCACCACAGTGATACTATGGAAAATGAACGATGTCAGTATCGCTCATCGTTTCCATACGAATATTTGTTTTGTGAACCGGACGTCTGTATTTAGTAGCAACAATTCCAAGAAAGCTCTAAACAAATGGCAAATAATGGTATAATAATCATGAACTGCAGCTCCAAAATCTATTTAATGGTGACCTTGTATCTTAAGTTCCTCATCACTCCACATGTGGAATGAATTGTACATAATTACTCAAGAAGGAAGCATATTTATTTGACTTTATTTGCAATTGCTGGTTTGTATGACAAACCTCTCTGAAAAATGTTCCGTTTGGTTTTTATAAACTACCAGGTCATAATTATCAAATGAATATGTTTATAATGTTAGTTGGTTTAAACATATTTTATTTGACAATTTCAAAATTCAAAAATATTCTGTAACAATCACCGCTCCAATGAAAAATCTCTATAATAAAAGTTCCCAATGACATAGTGACTGACCAGGTCAATTTCCCTTCAAGGGGGAAGACTCGAAATCCTGGATTTGTAAGTACCAGGGAATGTGGGATCTGATTAATATCCTTGTTGCAAAATAACCACTCAGCTAAATAAAAGAAGTTTATATTCATATTTGTTTAATATACACTTCAAACATCACACAGACTAAGTAGGACAACAACAAAAATGACATCACTCTCACTTAAGCTGATAACAAATTGTATATGTTTGAAATTGCCCGGAAATAATTCATAATTCAATCATGAAATAAAATACTGAGTTTCTTGACTTTAGAAGACGATGTCCACCAGAGTAATTCAACCCCTTTGTAGGCCTTCTCCAAGACACTCCGTAAGCTGTTACTGAATATAAATAATTTAACTCCTTAAGGCAGTATCCGTAGTAGCCACATGCAATTCATAATTGACAGCAAACTGTTCCATCACCTAACAATCACACATTAACTTCAACATAGAAAACTTTATATTAGTCCTCATGAACCAATAACTACATAATCAATCAACCTGATTCATTATGAAGACACAGGTCCGATCACAATCAGGATACGTTAATACTGTTCTGTGAAAATGAAAGAGAAGAGAAGGCTGTTTCTATTTTAACAAAAATCCAATCCGCTATTCCAATTGAAGAAAGAAGTTTGCGACGCGAAGATAAACTCATACAAAGTTGAACAAATTACCAATAACAATATATGAAACATTTTTCTTTTCATTACCAATATCATTATCATAAACCTATTCAACACACATGAGTTCAGTTCACACAACAAGTAATCAATTGTAAACCTTCTATTATCACGGTATAACACAGCCGCCTCACTTTAAGTTGACCTCACCTTTGACCTGACCTGACCTGACCTGACCCTCGAAAGGTAAATCTAAAACTTGCTAATTTATGCACACCAAAACTCTCTCGTACCATTGAGAGTACAACCGACATTTTTATCACGGTGCACATGCAGGTAATCACTTTTCGGACCTGGTCTAGTCACCAGCGTACAGACATACAGAGTTCACAGGTTCAAACTTTAGAATTTCGTGAGAACCAAGGAAAAAATTCCGGGAAGAAAACCAACACATACTGGTTACCTGTCGTAATTTAGAATAACGGAGGACACGTCGAAGCGACAAAAATACATTGGCTATCATAGAAAATATTGCCAGACCCGGAAACCCAGTCTCTTCGTGGCAATTCGTGCGGAAAAATATTTCTTATCAGTGAAAGTGCTTTCCTGTTTTAATCAACGGGCAAAATCTTAATCTAAATGCGGAAGACTTCTGCGGTCGATCATTTAAACTGAAAAGTGCCTGGTATACATTTCTTAGGACCGAACCTGGTCCCCTGAATGGATTATATATATAACCTGGCGGTTCTGACCAAGGGATCCCTGAAAGCTATCCAATCCTGTCTCAAAGCATTTGATTTCGTAATAGTTTGTGAAACGTTTTTACCTCGGAATGCACTTCACGATATTACAAACAAGTCACCAAGAGTGGACTATTGCTTCTGTTTTACAGGAATGATAATACGCCAGAGAATTACTTATGCCCATCTCGCTACTTTCCCAAAATTAAAACTAATACACACTTACGTCGCACAACTTATTTTAACGTGGTTAACCGACACATGTGATTCAATTCATTTTCACAGATCTACAAACCTCTGATCTCGATGTTCTATACTATGGAAAGGATTTTTTACTTAGTGAATGTCTTCTCGTCAATTTAACGGAACAATTTACAATAGCATGAGAGAATAAAAAAAAAAGAAAATACCCAACGCCAAGGCCTTTCAGAAAAAACTCATAGTTCCCCTAAAAACTTACAGACCACCGGACCATGAGATTAGAAACACATTCCGTTCGCAACTCATAAGTTCTCCTAATCAATCTTTATACAAAAAAAGCCTCCGGAACCATACTTGTCCCATTATACACATCTTCAACCTAATCTTGTGACGATTTTTACGCCGCAAAAGTAAACCTTTTCAGCATAAACTTGTCTCGTTATCTAAATACCGTTTCAATTTAAATAACCTCTTCAAACTTGCAACAGTGTGCTCAACAATTAAATCTGGTTTAAACATTTTATTACTGAGACTTGCATTTTTTTAGCTGAATACCTATTTCTGCAAACCTCAGCCAAATATCGCCAAACATTATTATGGAAAGTGCGCGGATCTCCATAAAAATCAATGGTTGAATGCACAGGCGTATGAAAATATTCTGAGTGCGAGAGCACCGATGCTGCTTGTGTAGCAATACCACAAGGCCGGTATCCCACGACCAATGTTACTCATACCACACATAGCCAACCTGGACAACTTCTTAAGACTGAAGCCACTGGCTGCATGAACGTTGACAGCGACTAAGCGACGTCCTACACCACGCTTACTCTTTCATTTTCCTTGCAAAGAGGACAACTACGCAGAATGTTGAATTTAATGCAAGAACGCTGCATGCAGCTAGGGAAGGGCACAACTTGATCATAAATGGACAGGCAAGTGGTATTCTTTTTCGGCAGTAGGATAAAAGGTGACTTCAGAAAGTTGTCCCGGTTGGCTATCAGGTGCAACGACTTTGTTGCGGTTGCATTGGCACACCAGCTATAACGTTTCCATTTTCACCCTTGCCGGTCATGAAAACGGAAGACAAACTAGGAAAGATGATTTGCTGCATAGCAAAGCAGGGTGTGTGTCTTCAAAGCATATTGGTATGGCAAGGTACAACTATTCCATAACAGGAGTAGAAGTTGGAATGGCATCTCTACCTATTATAGCTTTGAAGTTATTCAAGATTTATAATTTCTAATGGTACTATTTAGCATATTTTAAATTGCTACAACTTTTATTTTTAATTGATTAGGTGCGCAATGGTCAACAACCCCCTAGAAGATGTTGGTCAACAACCCCCTAGAAGATGTTGGAATGACATCTCTACCTATTATAATGTTGAAGATATTCAAGATTGAAAATTTCGAATACTGCTAATTAGCATAATTTAAATTGCTACAACTTTTGTCTTAGATTTATTACATGCGCAATGGTCAACAACCCCCTGGTACAAGTTCAAATGGCATCTTTATCTATAATAGTTTTGAAGATATTCAAGTTTTAAAATTTCCAAGGCTGCTAATTAGCATAATTTAAATTGCTACAACTTTTGTTTTAAATTCATTTGATGCGCACTGGTCAATAACCCCTAGTAAAAGTTGGAATGACATCTCTATCTATTATACTTTTGAAGATATTAAAGACTGAAAATTTCAAGTGCCCCAAATTTGCATAATTTTAAACATCTTCATTCCACTGTATAAAACTACTTGTGTGGAGGTACAACCATGCCAAGTTTGGAGTTTCTATGTATAATAGTGTCTGAGAAAAGTGTCGGACAAATTGGCTGGTAAAGAAAGAAAGAAAGAAAGAAAGAAAGAAAGAAAGAAAGAAAGAAAGAAAGAAAGAAAGAAAGAAAGAAAGAAAGAAAGAAAGAAAGAAAGAAAGAACAGAAAAGTGTATGTTGACACATACTTTAATAAACCGAGTAGCTGTACAAAACAGGCGTCGGTGACGGTAATGTAAGTGTGTTGTGTACCGTATGCTTGAAAACGCACTGAAACTTCATTCAACATGGAGAATAACAGATAAGGAACACATACATGCATGATTTTACCATATTCAAGCAAGGAATATGTACTTTATTCACATGTATACAGAGTGGTATGAGTAACATTGGTCGTGGGATACTGGCCTTGTGGTATTACTGGACAAGCAGCATCGGTGCTCTCGCACTCAGAATATTTTTATACGGCTGTGGTTGAATCCTCTCCTTACGCTACGTTTATCCTCAAAAGACAGTTCATATATACAACACTTTACAAGTACTAGCTCTCAAATCCTAAACCCCGTCTGACTTAAGCTTATGCCCAGTTTGTGAAGTTGAAATCAACCTGTGGTCAATTTGAACCCTTCTCAAGTCCTAGTTCAAATCCGGAGTCAACAGTAGGGTCACTTTCAGAAGTTGAGGTCATTTTGAAGCCATACTCAATTTGCCTATAAATTGTAACCCAGGGTGGTGCCTTGGTATAATGTGACCAGGGCATGGAAAAGAAGGAGTCCCATATTTGTGTTCAAAAACAAGAGCCCAAATTGTGTATAATGGCACTTTCTGGACTGGTTTGATCAATTTGAAATGGTGGAGCGTCTGATTCATAGTATATTTCGTCCAAGAAATGACCCATTTATTATGTATAACAATGTTGAATTTCGCCAGAGATTTCGACCAGGCAAGGATCCTGTACCTATGCATGCACCGCCACATCTTTTGCTCGGTTTATCTTATTTCGCCAACTGTTCTTCGGCTGTTCTTTTTCTCGCTGATTAACGCCATATCGGCTGTTGAATTTATTTGTTATTCTATCCAATGCTGCCTCTTTTTTCAACACCATGCTACCATCGTTTTTTTTTTTTTTTTTTTTTTTTTTTTTTGCTTTCAACAATTTACTCTACCACCAATTCGATTAAAATGTTCTTTTCCGAATCAGAAAAAAATTGAAGTTCACCTTTTTTTCTTTTCCCATATTTCGGCACTATTCCTGGGGCAGTGGTATTTTGCTGTCACCAGTTCACACATGAAGTCAGGAACGAAACAACAAACACACAGACCTCAACATGGATAGTTACACAATAATTGAAAAGAAATGCACCGCTTTGCAGCCTACAGGTACATCACGTTCACCTTCAAGGTCCACAAGCTAGAGTCACAAAACCAGGACTCGACCCGAATTTCTGAAAATGAAACCACTCTCATTTGACCCTTGCGCAAAAGCCGTCGTCACCGGTATAAGCCAAGGTTATCTGGCCGCAACCTATCTGTATGCTTTATTAATTTAAGTATTTAATCATAACAGTAAATTGTTGTCGTCAGATGGGTGTTATTTCATGCCAAGAGTTGTGTTACAATAGACTAGAAACTTTATTAAACTCGTGCGGGGTATTATTTTTCCGAATCCATGTTTATGGACGATGATAAGCATATTCCTATGGTCACTAGACGCCTGAAAAACAGATTTAATCCATGGATTACACCAGATATTGTAAAACTTATGTATAGTAGAGACTATGTGAAAGTCAAAGCACAGAACTTGAAAGACAATATTCAATGGGATTAATATACAAGATTAAGAAATCAAGTAACTTCCTTGATACAACGTCGGAAAAAAGATTATTATGAAAATGAGATTGCGGCTAAAGGTGATAATCCACAAAAAATGTGGAAAATTATAAATAGAATTACAAAAAATGACAGAAAAACCCAATCTTGTACCATTAATAATATATCAGCGAATGCATTTAATGAACATTTCTGTTCGATTGGCCCCACTACTGTTGAGAGTATGCCGGAAAATCGTGATGAAGTGCCATGGAAGGGCCCCATGAGCAGAATCCAATTTAAGTTTTCCTATCTAACGACCAATGATGTACAAAAAAGGCTGGAATCCTTAGGCACCAGAACTAATATAGATGTACTTGGGTTTGATGCAAGATTATTGTCTTTGAGTGCCAGTTATAGCACCTTTCGTAAAAAAAACTATTCAATGCTTCCATAAAGATGAAAGTCATTCCTGATGATTGGAAGTTTGCACGTGTGTCTCCTATATACAAAGGAAAAGGTAAGAAGGATGCACTTGGAAACTATCGACCAATATCTGTAATCACTCACATTGCCAAAATCTTAGAAAAGGAGGTGCAAAAACAATTGTTAAAGTATCTAGTCGAAAACGAATTTATTACTATTGATCAATCAGCATATAGACAGTTTCACAATACTCAAACATCTTTACATCGTGTAGTAGATGACTGGATTGAAAATATTTGTGATGGTGTATTGACTGGGGTATGTCTCTTGGATATACGCAAATGTTTTGACACCATTGATCATCATATATTGCTGAACAAATTGCAATTTTATGGTATAAAGAACAATGAAGGAGCTTGGTTTAAATCTTACTTAGAAAATAGAGCTGAAGTGGTTAATCTAAATGGAATACTGTCTGATAAGAGCTACTTATCATGAGGTGTTCCTCAAGGATCCGTCCTTGGACCTATTCTGTTTATGTTGTATGTAAATGATCTAAGTAGACATGTTTATTTAGGCACAGCAAATCATATGCAGATGACACTATTATTCATTGTACAGGTAACACGGTTGATGAAGTAAATAAGAAACTGCAAATGTGTATTAACCATGTTAGCTCATGGGACCGTGGTAATCGTTTGGTGCTTAATTCAGAGAAATCCAATACAATACTTATATCTTCTAATACCAAACTGAGACAGTGCACGGAAAAACATTGAAATACCAAAGGAAAAAGCTGGTCTTCCGAAAGATGTTATACTGGGAGTTATGTATAGACCACCTAATACTGATCTAGATACTTTCAATAACATGTATAGTGATTTACTGACTAAGGTGGCACAAGAAAATAAGATATGTTATATCATGGGAGATATAAATATTAACTTATTAAACTATGAGTCACATTTACCGACATCAAACTATCTAGATGTGTTATACTCACACTCCTTTATTCCTTTAATCAATAGACCAACTAGAGTCACGTCAAAGTCGGCTACACTTATAGATCACATAGTATCAAACAATCATGATAATGTTTCTTCCTCTAGTGGTATTCTTTTTACAGATGTGTCAGACCATTTCCCTGTATTCCACTTATGTGGCCAGAGTAGAAATTGTCGGAATGAAATCCAGATATTACAGAAACGTATAATAAAAGATTCCTCTATTAATGAATTTACTTAAAAACTTGCCCCTTTGGATGGGATAATGTTTATAGTCTATCTAATCCTCAAGAAGCGTATACACAATTTTATAAAGACTTTAAACAGGTATATGATAACTGTTTTCCTATTGTTAACAGACGAAAGAAATTCAACAGACATAAACCTTGGATAACTGAGGGCCTGATGAATTCCATAAGAACAAAACATAAATTATATGAAAAATCCCTAAGCAGTCCAACACCTCTGCATGAGTGGCAGTATGTAACGTATAAAAATAAGCTTACATACCTGATAAGAACTGCAGAAAAAACATATTATAGTGAGTTACTTGATGCTTCTAGAAATAATTTGTTAAGAACTTGGAGAGTACTTAACATGATTATAGACAAGAAGAAGAATGGTGCTATATCAAAACATTTTAAGATTGGGGAGAACCTAGTTTCTAACCCCCAGCTTATTGCTGATTTATTCAATGATTATTTTGTAAATGTTGGTCCATCTCTGTCTAAAAATATTGAGTCTACATATAACAATACAGATGTATTGTCATTTCTTAAGGGAAATTATGATAGCTCCATTTACTTAACTCCAGCCTCAACTGACGAAATAGTAAAGATCATAGAGAATCTAAAGTATTCAAGTCCAGGATGGGATGAAATAAGTTCTAAGGTTGTTAAAAGGGTGGCACAAGTTATTGCTAGCCCTCTTACGTTTGTGTGTAACTTGTCTTTTTTGAATGGTGAAGTACCAAATGAAATGAAAATAGCTAGTGTTACACCCATTTATAAATCCGGTGACATGTCAGTCTTCAGTAATTATAGACCAATATCTGTATTAACAACGTTTTCTAAAATTTTTGAAAAAGTTATGTATGCACGTGTAATCGCGTTTTTAAACAAACATAATATCCTCTATAAATACCAATTTGGATTCAGAGAAAATCATTCTACAGCTGCTGCTTTGTTGACTCTAACAGATTATATATCCAGTGCTTTGGATGAAGGTGACTATATACTTGGTGTTTTCATGGACTTAACAAAAGCGTTTGACACCGTGAATCATAAAATATTATTAGAAAAACTCAATCACTATGGAATTAGAGGTATTGCTCTCGAGTGGCTCCGAAGTTACCTAACTGGCAGATCGCAATTTGTTAAATATGATGCTGTAAAATCAGGTGAGAAAAGTATTACTTGTGGTGTTCCCCAAGGATCAGTGTTGAGCCAACTTTTATTTCTCCTATACATCAATGATTTAGCCCATGTATAGACTAAACGTTTTTCATTTCTATTTGCTGATGATACAAATTCATTTCTGAGAAATAAGAATTTACATAATTTATTCAACGATATGAATTGTGAACTGTCTCATGTAGCCAAGTGGTTCAAATCAAACAAGTTAACTTTGAATATTTCAAAAACCAATTATATGTTATTTCATACCAAAAGGGAAATCAATGCCGCTGATTCTCTCAATCTCTCAATTGATGGTAAACAGATAAATTCTATTTCTCATGTAAAATTTCTAGGTGTGATTTTAGATTCCATGTTAGATTGGAAACAGCATGTAGTTTATACAAGTAGTAAATTAGCAAAATCCATAGGCATCATTGTAAAAGCTCGACGCTTCTTATTAAAAAAGGTTCTTCTAAATTTGTATTATACTTTTGCGTATCCGTATCTGTCTTATTGTAACATTGTTTGGGGGAGTACTTATAACAGTACCCTTGAAAAGCTGAATGTATTACAGAAGCGAATTATTCGTATCATATCTTTCTCACATTACAGAACTTCAATGAAAGCATTATGCAATGACCTGGAAATTTTGACTCTACAACAGATTAATATTTTTCAAACAGGGATTTTTATGTATCAACACACTAAGGGAAAATCTCCAGATGCCTGCTTACATATGTTTGCACAGAACAGTTCTATCCATAATTATTTTACAAGACAACGTCAGAATTTATATGTAATAAGATGCCGAACAAAAATTAAACAATTTTCCATAAAATATCATGGTGTGAAAATTTGGAATGACATTCCACCACTCATTAAAAACTACAGTTAGCATATGTTCAAAAGTCATCTAAAATTGCATTTACTGTCACTATGATCGTTCGATCTGTACCATATCCTCTTGTGTCTGTTTTTGTTTATGTGTTTGTTTGTTTTACTATTAGGAAGTTAATCTATGTACAGTCTTATGTAACTAACAAATTAAAAATATATATATATATATGTATTCTGATATTGCACCAGTATTCCGTAATGTAAATGTATTAATTCTTATCATAAAGGAGGTTCTATAAGCATGTATATGCTTCTTTCCTTCCTGCCAATATTTGTGTCATATATTGTATATATTGTGATTTGTATTGAGTTATTTGGCGAATAAAGAAATCAGTTTCCAAACTAAGTATTGAATTGAATGGACATATACTAGCGCAGGCCTCAACTGTTGATTATTTAGGAGTTAAAATTGATCAGTCATTATCTTGGGATGAGCATGTGTCTAGACTCTGTAAATCCCTATCGTGTAAAGTGGCTAAATTGGCCAGACTAAGAAGATCAACTCCAAAGAATGTTCTACTTAAAATATACAACTCAGTCATACAACCATCAACTGATTATGCCATAACTGAGTGGGGTCACACAACAGCTACCAACATAACTAAGGTTCAACACATACAAAATTATGCCGCACGTATACTGAGTGGCAATTTTGACTATGTGAATTGTAGGGGTATAGATATTGTTAAAAAGTTAGGTTGGATGAATATTGTAGAAAGACGTAGATATTTTGACTGTATAGTAATGTTTGAATGTTTACATGGGCTAGCCCCTGTTTACCTTTCAAACCAAATTACACTGAGTAGAGAGATTACTGAGAGGGATAATGTAAGGTATCACCCTATGGATGTCTTTGTACCTTTCCCCAGGCTGCAATTATTTAAAAATACCTTTTTGTACAATGCGCCCGTATTATGGAACGAACTACCGCATGATATAAAAGAGTGTGCTACTCTTGATACCTTCAAACATAAATTGAAATCCTTAATTAAAAACAGTTAGCTACACATTTATTTTCCTAGTCATTCTTAAAATGTATTCATATCTACTTGGTTTATATTTGAGCATTGACATTGTATACCTCACAGGGCCATCTTGTAAAAGAGACTTATCTGAATGGTGCTACCCTGTTTAAATAGATAAATAAATAAATAAATAAATGAATGAATGAATGAATGAATGAATGAATGAATGAATGAATGAATGAATAAATAAATAAATAAATAAATAAATAAATAAATAAATAAATAAATAAATAAATAAATAAAGCGGTATTTGCAACTTCACGAGAAGCTATGCGAAAAAAACTTTTGTTGTTAATGGAATCGACAAACGAGCCTGACATGAAGTTTCACAGAACGAAATCAAAGTATTTGACCGTAAATTCTAGCGATAGAGAGTAATTTTTGATAGGTGACAGCGTGATAGAATATACAGAATCTTACACATGTTTAGGATCGCCAATATCAAATGTACCTGTAAGAAAACAAGTCAAAGATGGGTCACATGATCATGAGGAAATTTACTTCATTTCTAGCTAAAAACAAAGATGCTCCTTTCCCAATAAAGCGACTTGTGTGGGATAGCGCACTGTCTAGTGCTCTTCTGTATGGATGTGAGAGCTGGCTCTCTCATGATCTCTCTGCAGCAGACAGTGTGTATTAATCATCGGCAAAAGAGCTTTTGGGCGTTCGTACACAGACCCCAAATGATGTAATTTATTTGGAATTGGGCATTGCCAGTGCAAAAGCCAAAATCCAAAAGCAGCAACGTCTCTTTCTCCAAAAGGCATCTGAACGTGCAGACTATGATAAAAGTCCACTACACTTGGCTATTGAGATGGCTAAGTTATGTCGGTGTCCAATGGGAAAGTATCTATTGAATCTAGATGTCGAAACAAACGACCCAGACACTGCATTTATGAACTCAGTTAAAGATCGTGTAAGTGTGTCAAATACTACACGAATGGAAACTTACA
The DNA here is from genome assembly GCA_964020975.1 of Hermodice carunculata. Taxonomy (NCBI): domain Eukaryota; kingdom Metazoa; phylum Annelida; class Polychaeta; order Eunicida; family Amphinomidae; genus Hermodice; species Hermodice carunculata. The sequence continues at coordinate 73,983,967 of OZ026626.1, read as the reverse complement.
AAGCTATAAATCCAACATTATCAGTGCACAATATATACAGCAAAGACTCTAGAGTAGACGAGGAGTGTCTTATAATTATCACAAGACTGAGGACTGGATCGCACGGGTTAAAAATTGAGACAGGCCGATGGGCAAGTGTCCCACGTGAACAACGATTGTGTTCTTGTGGTAGCATACAGACAGGAACCCATGTTCAGTTAGAATGCGCTCGCACGGATCACTTAAGATTAGCTTTTGCTAATCTTGACTTCTCGTCACTCAATGCCCTCATGGCATCAAAGGACGTAAAATGTTTATGCAACTTTTGTGCAAAAGTTGTTAACACTTATTCAACTTGACCCATCTAAAACGTTTGACATTCAGAACATTGACAGTGATCTACACTTGAACTTTTTTCTCTTAAGTTTAATTAGCATCATGTATTTTTAGAAGTACGTGTTTGGTAGATTGGACAGAGTTAATGGATAGTAATTTTTTTTCCAGGAAGATACCTCATCGACTGCACATCTTTTCATTTGTATGTTACATTGATAATTTTTCTAGTATTTGTAAGTTTATAGTGGACAATTTTATGTGTTTCACCCCATTAAATTGTCAATAAAGTCTACTACTCTACTATGACCCGAGGTCACCTGACAAGGACTTCTGAAATTGGGCATTAGACGCAAAAAAAAGAAGAAAAAATGATATCAGACTGCTACATGGTCCAATATTATATAGCCCTTAATAACACTTATCCCCCCCCCCCCATTTTAACCGTATACCTTTGAGAGGGAAAAATGTATCAACACGGAAGAACATACTTATGGACAATATACGCAGCCTGGTCATGAATTAGACATTCTCCTAGACCCCTATTAAAAATTAAGCTAACATAAGAATGAAATTAATGAGGGGGGTCACAAGAAAAGAAACCATAAAAGGAGGAGTTGGTGACCAACATTTCTCAGTTCAACAGCCAAGACAAAACAGAAAACCTCGAAAGCACCTTGAAGTTCCCAGCTGAAACAATGAACTTACCTCCCCAGGAAAAAAATTAAAAAGCCCAAACTTTAGAGAACTTTTTCGCTCCATATTGAAATCAAGATCTCTCAAATGCCAAGGCAAGTCACAACAGAAAAAAGTCTACATCACCTGAACTCCTTGATGCGGCTACGGAAATCTCCCCTCCGAAAAAAACAGCGAAGCAGATCTGTACCTCAAAGCACCAGCTAACAATAAGACCAAGGACCCCAATCCAGTGGAACCTGAGATATTTGTACCCGGGTGCTTCAGAAGCACAGGCCAACAGAAATGCTTGCCTGGGGGGTCAGGTGAAAAACAAGGTAATGCACTCAGTGGGAATTTTTTTTACCCTGCATAGGAAAAGAGAGCGGGAACGGCAGTATGACCAGGAATCATGGGTAAATTCATGTAAACAATAACATGTGCTCCACTCTATAATGACACTGTATTGTCCCAGAAAAAAAAAACAAAAAGTTAAGCGCGCATAATACCTACAATTTCCCCAATTCTTCAACATTCAATATTGATGAATGCGCAACATATACAAGTAAAATCAATCATTTTTACAGTAGCAGCGGGAAAAACTTTATATAACATATGAAATTTTTACAACTGCTACAATTCACTTGTGCCAACAATTGGAAAAAATGATTTAGTCCTACTCAAATCCCTTTTGTAAGAAGAAGACAATAATAGCAGGACAAAACGAAATGCACAAATATTGCACGACCACAAAGTTAATATCAGGTGGTGGATGTGCAACCAACGCAGGGTAAGGCAACATATACCAAAACAAGACATACAGCGGGGCAATGTGGTGACATGTAGTACGTTGGGAAGGGGAAAAAGTAAACATGCATTTACAAAACTAGGAGATCTGTCTATGGTCTAGGCATCCTCAATTGTACATAAAGAATGATAAAAATATGGAAAATATAATGAAAAGTAAAAGTTTATTGAGAACAAAGAAGTATGTCTTGATCATAGATCAGGCTAGCCACTAGGTTTAAATCACTTTGTAACTGATATGTGCTCTTGTACTGCTAAAAATATTTTTGTGGTGTCAGCTAAAGCACAGTTTGTAAAGTGGAGAATGGATACAAACAGTTGTTTGTACCTTCGACTTGTAGATCGTATTAAAAGGAAGGGCGAAAAAATTATGCCCTGTGTCTTTATTATCTGATCCACAGGGGGCAACTAGGGGGTTTTCCAATTTTGAACAGATGGAAGTTCAGTTGAGTAGCACCCAATCCGAAACCGAGCGGGGAGAATAGTGAGAAATTTGTTACCTATATTTAGTAATTCAAGAAACTTACAGGTCTTGCAATAGTTGGAAGGATTTTAGACTTAAATTTTTGGAGCAAGGCTGCATCATGAATGTCTAAAAGGAGTTCATTCCACAGCCTGACTGCAGAAGGACAGAAAGATTTGTTGAAAACATCGATGCTAGTTTTAAAAAAAGGAACATCAAATGGCCAGACTGCCTCATACCTATGGATATTTGCATCATAATTTGCAGGGAGAAGAGACTAGTTTATGCATAAAAACTATTTTAGATATTTTTCTACATTTCTCATTCTGACCAACACTGTGCAGCTGCCCAATCAGAAGAGCATGGTTTGACAATTTCAGCATAAAGCATGTTTTGAAGATGTTCTTTCTTCTGCTTGAACCCCAAATGGACTTCTTCCCAGATGCTGTTTTACAGGACGTGCTTTTTGGAAGTAGATTTTGTGTGTTACATCCAAGACACAGCCTATATCCAAGTCTCCTCTGCAAAATATATCACTGTATTCACACAATAACAATGCTAATTGGTCCCTCTGATCCATGGTGAAGTTGCTACTTGACCTCTCTAACAGGAGGCGTAAATGTTCTGGCACTTCACTCTTACATGTTTTCTGGTCACTTGCAAAATTATCCGCTAAGTTGTTGACACTCCCTTTACAGACAATCCAGAAACACAAACATCTATCAATGATGGCAAACCTTCATGCTCTGAAGCTTCATATATTGGGAAAATGCCACCCTCCACCACTTTTGAGGCAATCCATGATTGTAACTGTGGATGCAGACTTATCAAAACTTCATCAGCAGGAACAGCACTACCAACCAGCTTATCTGATTTCAGGACCATGAAGGAATAAGTTCACAAACATGAAGGCAAAGTGCTCGTGACCTTAAATGACCAAAGTTGGGGACATTAACCCCTCCTTAGGGCAAATGGGAGTGATGACATAACTCTGGGATCCAATCTGTTCCCTCTCAATTTTGGCAATCTCATCCATGTGGCTCTTTGGTGGAACTATAATTCATTGCTGTGATGTAACCTTGCAAACTTCTTGCTCAGATTTGCCATCTTTATATAATGTTGCTGGGATGACACAATTTCCAACAAAGACAATCTTGTTATTCAGGTTAACCTGGCACTTATTAGCCAATGAAAAAATCTAGTCCCAAAATAACCTTGTTAGAAATGGGTGCAACATAGATGTCCAAGGAAAATTAATTCTTTCCCATTCTGATGGTGACCCAATGATACTTGCTCCTTTTACCAGCTCCAGCCAGCACTAGCTACTGGGCTCCTGTTGTGTCTGTTCTTGCTTCTGATGCAAATTCATTCCTGAGCACCGTCACCTGAGCTGCTGTTTCTACAGGTAGCCCTACCTTAGTAGACTTTACAATCAAGGGTATGCTGACAGTACAACCCTTGCCTGGACTAAAGGCAACCTCCTTTCCCTGAGCTTCACTATTTACAATCCTCAAGTCCATACTAGTAACAAATTTCCATATCCACACTTTACAATCAGCCCTTCTATACTGTTCTGGGTTTTTAGTTGGCCAGACTTTACAACCCCTAGGGCCTACTGGTTTAGCGGGGATTCTTTTATGGGTGACATGACATTCAGTGACCTCTGCAGTCTGGGAGACCATTTTTGGGCATTCTTTTGCAAAATGCGTGAAATCTCCACATTTGAAGCAAGAACCTTGTCCCCCCTCCCTCGGCAGTGTAACTGGTGAAGGATCCCTATTGCCAGCATGGCTTGATCTCCTGTTATTTATATTTCTATGGCCACTGGTGCTCACAATTTCTTTTAATAGTATGGTCAGGCAATCCAATTTCTTACCTTCCTCCCAGCCAAACCTGTCAGCTTTTCTCTCAAACTGGAGAAAATAGGGTCTCCAATCCTGACTTTCACTGAAATTAGCCAACTTCAATGGTGGAGATTGCCTAATGTTTGGCTCTAATCTCTGCCTTTAAGTCAACAGGAGCACAGTTTATGTTGGCCCTTGGTAACATGACGAGCTGATCCATTTCCAATGGAACTTGATGTCCTGTGTGCCCTGCAATAGGTTCTACTTGTCTTTGGGCTTGTGGAACTTGAAATCCAACTTTTTCTACAGTTTGCAGAACCTGAGCAGGGATGTTAGGCTGACCCATTTGCTGTACATACACTGACGTCTGTGGCCACAACCCAGGTGGTGGCATCTGTACAGCTGATTTCTGTGGTACTTGTCTGTTTGCCAAACTCCCAGGAAGTCTCCATCATGCATCATTGATACCCACTGATGTCAAATACCATGGTACAGTATTTGATGTCATAGTGTGTGTACCATAACCACTTCCATAATAGTAACCAAAACCCTGGGCACCCTCTACAACTGCTGTAGACCCTACTACAGAAAATCCTAAACAATCTACTGATTCAGGGTATCCACATACACAAGTGAAAAATACGATAAATTTATGTCGACCTGTATGGGATTCGAACCCACTACCTGCGGCACACTCGCCTAGCCAAGAGATTAGAAGGGACTCTTGACTCCCAATGGCTGGTGTTACCAAGTTCCTTAAATTGCCTTCAGAGGAAGAGGAGATGCTGACACTGTGCAGACACTCCCAGGTGCCACCCTCAAATGGGCTTGTATAACAGATTGTAAAGGATCCCCATTTACCAAACTGGAAGCTTGCATGCTTATTTGTTGGGATTCTGTCTCCTCTTTAATAACTTGTCTACACAGGGAAGCAATGTCAATGTTATGTTTGAATTTGCTGCTGCATAGAATGCTGCCTGTCCTTAAAGGCGGACATCTCACCGTGGATGCTATCAATGCGATGCTCCATCCATCACACCGATGCTGCACTGTCTGTAAAATATTTTACATCAAGGCCAGTTGTTGACCTGCCATGTGATCTACCTCAGACCTTTCCTCCTCCTTATAACAAATAAGTCCCTCCTCTAACAACTTGCTCCAGGCTCCTTGGTGCAAGATTCTGGCATGCTCTATCATACCCAATGTCAATTCCCTATCACTGCCCCATGCCTCTTCACAGAGTGCCTGAATCTTCCTTGCTTTTGCTGTACCTATTCCGTTCAGCATTATGAGAGCTTTTGGACTTTCGGTACTCAGATTGACTGGGATTATGGTGACAAAGTTCTGTATATAACCTGTATGTCTGTATGTATAACCTGTATGTATGTATGTGTAAACTGTATGTATATATGTAAAGCCTGGATGTTCAAGGATCCAAAAGTGGTAACTTTGATGTAAGTAAGACCGAGAGTAATGTAAACACCAGACTGATACCAATGTAAGTGTATATTTGTCGTCTCAACTGAAATGCAATCTGTACAATATGAATGTTAATTTTGAACAAAACCAGATATTGAATCATCCACAAAACGAAAGAATGACTGATGTAGTCAAAACATAAATCCATAGATACAGTCTAGTCGGTCCTAGACAGACCCAAGTGAGTGGGGGGGGGGTTGTTCTTTGTTTTTTGTTTTTGTTTTTGTTTTTGTTTTTGTTTTTGTTTTTGTTTTTGTTGTGTTCTTGGGGTTTTTTTTGTCTTTTTGTTTTTTTGTTTTTTTTTTTTTGTTTTTTGTTTTTTTTTTTTTTTTTGGTGTTTGTTTTGTTTTATTGGTTTTTGGAGGGGAAGAGAACAAAAACACTGTCAAGTCAATATACTTTCCTATAAAAGCTATTGCAAATCTTAAGAGAATTTTTAATAACAGCCAGATAATGGGGAAAAATGAAGAAAAGACAATTTGCCTTTAACAAATCAGAATTAATACATTAGGCAATTTGTATATATCAGATCAATGTGAACTATGAAGTCAAATTTAAAATACAATTCAATCAACGGATAATCACTTTATGTTATCATTATAAAGATTGACCAGTCAATTCAAATGCAATTCAATCAACATGTAGTCAATATTCACCTTGCAGACAAACCCATGACCAATTCCACCTGTACACACAACAGACCACCATGGACACATTCCATCAAATAAACATAAATATAAATCTGGAAATAAATAAAACTGGCCACTATATAGCCTGAGCTAAAGAAAGAGTTTATATCAAAAAGTACTTTATAACACAAGTCTGTAACATTATTTTCTGTCTAAATCCAGAATGAATTTGAAAGAGAGAAAAGGACAGAAAGATGAAAAGAAACTAATTTCATCTCACTGAATATCTGGCCCATAATGTCTGACTTCTGCAATACTAACCATGTACCATTTCCATCATGTCAAAACAACTGATCAAATTTCCAAAGTTAAGCCCCAGTTGCAAATGTTCAGTTACAAATTTTGAAAATTGGCAGGGAAAACTTGGATACAACACAATGAGTTAATAGGTCATGCACCAAGTGCACACTGTCACATGGGTCATGATTCGACTCAAATATCTCCATTCAACAGGACAGGCTAGATCTACAAACAAAAGATCAGAAATTCAAAATATATGCAAACCAAAGTGGAATCCGACCAGCATATATATAATATATGTGGACTATCGAGACTCTAACTGGTACTGGCCATGCAACGTCAGTGAAAAAATGCACTCAACCAAAAGATACAATTTTAAGGTAGTATGTTTTCTGTTAGCTTAAACCCTCAGGGGTTATTGGCAGCAAGAGGCGGCCTAATGTTACAAGCTTGCCTAATTGTACTTGATATCTGGTTAAGAAAAAATATATTTTGGTTGCATTCTCTTCACCTAAATACTAATGACTTTCATTCTATTCTGACTTGCCCTAAAAATTTGCTGTTAGTATCCAAAGATTATTACAAAGTTTTGCTACAATAATTTTACAGATTTTAGACTTGCCTGTTTTGCTACTTAATTTTATCTTTTGGCATCATTCTGTTTAAATATTCACTTTCACTTTCAGACATTTTAGACTTACATGTTTTCTATCATGTTAAACCCCCTGGGGCTATCGGTAGCAAGCAGCAGCCAATGAAACTTACTAGTTTGCCTAATTGTTTTAAAAATCGGGTTTTTGAAATGTGTTTTCATAACATATTTTGACATAAATGCTAATGACTTTCATTCTTTTCCGACATGCCTAAGTACACATTTACTCAATAAAAAAAAATATTCAAATTTGACAGTATTTACTGAAATGTCACAAACCTGACACATTACGTTGAAACATTGACTCAGGGTTGGCAGTGAAATAGAGCTTTATTGTTTGGAAACTTTCAAAGTGAGGAGTAGGTGTCATTATGGGGTTTGTTTTACATTTCTGGTGCAGGATGTCCATTGTTGCAGTACTAGTTAGGATTTCCTTCGGTTTGTACAGGTGGTCTAGCTGCAACTGTTTATTTTACAATCACTGGGACTGAATATAATGCCCCACAGTTTTTTTTTTTTTTTTTTACTTCAGTTATACACTGGCAGGTGGTTTACCGAAGATAAGCTACCCAGTTAGAAAGGGTACACACTGGTTCAGGGGTAAGTCAAATTGTTCTCATCTGAACTTGTACCATACAAATTTAGTAATTATGTTTGGTTTGACAGGTATTCTTCTTTCATAATGAAGCTCTGCATTTATAAGCAAAACTTCACGTATTTAGCTAATTCTTTTGCCACGGTCATATTTTTCATTTTATTTGGGTTGTCTGTGCTTAATATTTAGCTTAGACAAGGGCTGCTACTCAGAGAGACATATACAGCTATACGTTCATGTTCTCAGTAGTTACCCTGAAGAACCTTTGATTTATTTGGGCTAATACAGACTATTGCAAAATTCTAGAGAGGAACTTATACAATATGGACAATAGTAGTCTCATATGTATATAGACTAGACAGTGACAGGTTTGCTTATGGAGAGTAAAGAGTTCAGACTGCAGAATAGGGTAATGACTACTAAGAAGTGGCTGTGGACCAAAAGACACCAATACAAAGTAAACATTTGCTGTGCAAATAACGCTTTTATGCATATTAATTGAAAGTAATAGAAAAATATTAATTGACTTGATGTTCTTCCTAATTTTTGTACCTAGGGTTTTCGAAGGTCATTTAAGATCAATTGAACCTTGGATTCTATGGGAGGCTGTAGAACATACAATTACTTCAACCCTACTTAGAGCTTTTATTGCTGGTTCTCATCACATATGGAAAAACTTAAAAATTCTGCATGCCTACTGCATTTTTTATCTACTCTGGGTTATATTATGAATGCTAGTTCAGTTTTCTCCATGCGACTTGTGTTTACTGCATTTACACTTTATACAGAATAATTTCAGCAAAAACCACGTCGTTCTGTGGTAAGGAAAATTATGTTGCTGTAAGGACAGAATCAGAATCAGAATCATTTTATTTGACATATAGATAACAAATTGTACAAGAATATATGCAACAAAATAGATAAGATGACATTGTTTTGAAACAATCTAAGCAGAACAAAATATGTCAGGAGACCTCAGCTAAGGATATTTTATCCACTCTCGCTGAGGCCACCTACAAAGGAGAGATGACTTTTTTACAGCATTCACATTGCAGATCCAAAACACTAATGCTGAGAAAAGAAAATACAATAATGAGATTTTAACTTATTTCCAGTGGAACAATAGCTTCATGATTGTTGCATACATATATAACAGTTAGGTATGGTACACTCACATTGATATTTACTCACAAAATATGACTTACTGTATTTTGAAAAGCCAAGGTATGAATGTGTTAGAATTTTGTCTTTAATGCAGGGAAGGATATTTTGGAGTAAATGAGGAATGTAGTAGCGAATACGATTTTTCAATGTTGCTTTTTTAGGGGCAGGGATGATAGGTCTTCCTCTAGAACGTGTAAAATGAGGGTGTGATACAAGAGTAAATTCAAACATATTTTCAAAATAACTTGGAACTTCACATTTAGTGTAACGGTAATAAAACTTGAGTGCCTTTAACTGCAGAATATCATATACTTTTAAAACATTCAGCTGCTTAAATAAGGAATCTGTATGGGCATTATACCCAGCATCACATATGAGACGTTTCACTTTCTTAAGCAACATGAAAATTCGATCAAAAGAATAACCCCATACAAGAATGCAATAATTTAGATGTGATAGGAATAGGGAATTGTACATTAAAAGTAAAGTTCTTGTGGGAAGATAAGTTTTTTTTTTAAATTCCAACCACTTTAGTAAGTTTGTTGCCAATTTTGGATAAATGGGAATTCCAATTCAAATTTTTCATGTATACATAAACCAAGGAAATCAAAATCCTCAACCCTGGAAATAGCAACATCGTCAATTTTTAAGTCCAGCACAAAATTTATCTTTTTCTGTGGGAAATGAAATAACATGTACTTTGTTTTTGCAATATTCAATGATAATTTGTTAGCAACTAGCCAGTTATGAACATTTCTTAATTCCATATTAATGGAACTTGACACATTTCCTTGAGTGTCAGACGTAACATTAGAAAAACACACAAAAATTATCAAAGTTGTGTCATCTGCATATAAGATGGAATCAAACTGAGTTGAAGCTAAGTACATGTCATTTGTATAAATGATAAACAGGAGGGGGCCATGAATGGACCTTTGGGGTACCCCTGTGGTTACAGGTAAAGTATCTGAACATGAACCATCAAAATAAACATACTGTTTCCTACCAAATAGGTAGTCTTTAAACCATTCCAATGCCACACCTGTTATGCCATAATACTGAAGTTTATATAGAAGAATTTTATGGTCCAAGGTATCCAAAGCTTTGCTTAGGTCTAGATAAATGGCTATGGGTAGCTTTTCATGATCAAGAATTTTCATAATTCGATCAGTGAACTCTAAGGCAGCGCTTTCAGTGGAGTGCAACTTTTTAAATCCATGTTGACTTTTGTAAAATAACATTTTTGACACAAAATATTCATTTAGTTGATTGTATACCACTTTTTCAAAAATTTTGGATATGGCAGGCAATAGTGAGATGGGGCGATAGTTTTCAATAATGGTCTAATCGTCTTTTTTAAATAAAGGTACTACTTTCGCAATTTTTAATTTATCAGGAAAAATGCCAGTTAGCAAGGACTGATTAATAATCAAAGCTAGTGGTGCGGTAATGAATAGGTTGAGACCTTTCAATAATTTCATTGATAAATTATCATGTCCTGTACTGGTCTTAGGTTTCAAATTTTGAATGATGCTAGCGATGCATGATGAGTCCACAGGCGAGAAAGAAAAAATATGTTCAATGCGTGTTTTTAGATATGATGTAAAAGATGGTCCATCCTTAACATTTATTTTGGCTGCAAGCTTAGGGCCAATATGTGAGAACAAATTATTTAATCTGTTTGCAATTATTTCTTTATTACTATTTTTGTTATTGACGATTTGAAATAAGGAAGATAGGACTTTTTTAGTTTTGTTACTGTGAAGAATAACTTTTATAGTATCCCAGGTTTTTTTAGTATTGTGTTTATATTTTTCAAACTCAGAATGATAATATCTGTGTTTCAGTTCATTTATATTTCTATTTAATATTGAATTGTAAGTTTTCAAATTTTGTTTCAGGGTATTATAGTGGGGATCAATTTGAGAAGTACTTTTCAATTTTTATAAAGCCCATCACGATATTTGATTGACTTCAAAATACCATTAATAATCCATGAAGAATGCGTATGTTTGCATCTATTAAATTTAACAGTTTAAATTGGAAGATGTTTGTTTTTGACATTAACAAGAATTTCCTCTAACTTGTCATAATTTTCATTTGGGTTACAATATAAGTCAGTATTTAGATTAGTTGTAATATTGGTATTGTTAATTTCATCATAAAAACGTTGAAAGGCATGAGGGTCTTTAGTTTCAATTTTTACAAATTTGGGGGGCATTTGAGCTTTCAGCTTTAAATCAATGCAAGTAAGAATAAATAAGTGATCTGATAGGTCCGAAAGTAAAATCCCAGATACACATGAACGAACAGAACGTGACAATTTGCAGAAAACCTGATCTATGAGGATGGTAGCTCTTTCTGTAAGTCTGGTTGGCAAAGTTAATTTTAGGATAGAAACTGTTGCATAACATGATATCTAAATATTCAGCATATTTTCGTCTGGTATTTATCTTTAACAAGTCCAAGAATGTTGTTGTATGGAAAGGGGTTTTGCAGTTCTGATATTAATAAGATTATAATAAACAGGAAATGGTAAGAAACAATTACATTTGTTGAAAGGCATTGTGTTTAAGAGATCTGAACTTTGCTTAAAACAAAATACTTCATCTATATATATATATATATATATATATATATATATATATATATATATATATATATATATATATATATATATATATATATATATATATATTGAACAAGTAACGACTTTAATGACTGACAAAAGTTGCCGTATTTTATTGATATGAGTTAATCAGAACTTGTTACCAGACAGAATTATGTTTATAAAATAAATGAAAATTAGTGAACTAATTATAGACGTGGTACTTTTAAGAAATAAATCAAAGGAATACCGATGACACTGAATTAAGCATACGTGCGGGGCTGTGACGTCATTTTTAAACCTACTGAAATTTTGGCCCTCAAACATAACAAATATCTATACTGGGTATAAGACGTGATGGGAAGCCGGCCATGGATTTCTCACATGCAACAATACCCACAAGGAGTATAGACAATCATGGCAGACAACTTACAAACATAAGGTGGAACAGAACAAGGCAGGTCTGCAGAGGAAAATCCCAAAGCAGGAACTCAAAATGGTGGGTCTGAACAGGAGCAGGAGAGAACAGTTATGCTTGCTAATGACAGTGAGGAAAGAAACGGTGGAAGTGGGGCACCCCTTCCTCGTGAAGATTTACCTTGTGCCCCAAATATGTTGGTCCAGACTTCGGACGTGATACATTATTAATTATCAATTAATTTGCTGTTATGATTTATAACTATGCAGTTGGAAGCACAGAAACAAGAGTGACGGCAAGAATTAGAAATGTGACAGCAAGAATTAATTATGCAGAATTTGAAGCTAGGGAGCAAGCTCAGCAGCAGGAAGTGGAACAGATAAAGTTCATGATCCAGTTATGTCACCGGGTGTATGGCAGAAGCATTAGTGGGTCAGAACAGGTTGAGACTGACCTGGAAGTAGGTCGAAGTGAGATGGTGCAACTGAGACACAAAAGTGGACCAAGACGGCAGAGAAGTGATGGGTTGTGCTATGAGTATTAGATTCGTTATGGATAGACAGAGATCCTTAAATACAGGCCTGGTGCCTGGAAGTACACCAGTCTTGGGATCAGTTGCAGATAATATCCACTTAAACATGAGAGTTGAAGCATCCCCAGCAGAGTACAGTTGAGTCTAGCACCATCAGTGTTACCCTTTGATATTGGGCAGGTCAGTGAGGGAATTGGTCCTCGAATGAAGGAAATCAGACACCAACACACAGAAACGCCTGGAGAGGTGAGAGAAAATGAAACTCAGGGGTGAGATTTGGACAGACAGATTGCAGAAAAATTTCGCAAGGTGTTGTCTGATAATAGGGCATCGGGCCCACAGAAAGCATTAAACATAGGATAGGGAAGCTTAGATATCTTTCTGGGAGATACAGGGAGGTGGAGTTACCCTGCTGGTGGAAACGGAAGTGACAGGATGTGTCCAATTAGGTTCTATAGACACTGGGGCACAAGTGACAGTTATTTCAGAGGTCGAGAAGATTGGAATTCCTGCTGATGAGGTCGCCAAGTTACCACCAGTTAAACTATAAAGGGCTTTGGCACTGATGGTTGTCTGCTAGGAAAGAGAGGATTATTGGTTAAGTTTCAAATTTGGAAGCAAGAAGTGAATTGGCCCGTGTTTATTACTTCAGCCCGGGATGATGTGTTACTTGGACAGGACTTGTGGCTATTGATGCCACAGTAAAAGCAAGAGGGGGAATGTGGATAGACAGTGAACTAATCCCCACAAAAACCAGGGCTACAGTTCCTAGAACTTCATGGTCTCGCATTTCCCTGGAAAAGGCAATTGTATTGAGGCCTGAGGCCGAAAATTTTATCTGGGAAAAGTAGAGTCACCAGACCCCGCATCTTGGGTGGTACTGGAGCCTGTTAGCCCAGCTGATGATGTCCTAGTGAGAAGTGTCTGGGTGATGAAGACACCCAAAATACTGCTGAGGATTATCATCAAGTCTGACAATGAAGTTGTTTTGCCAGCTGGTTGTTGTGTTGGCCAGCCTTTTTTCAGTCTCTCATCACACTCTGGTAGGCCTGCCTTTTGCTAGTCTGTGTGTGTCATTATGGTCTGATATGCCAGCCTCTTACCACTCTGTGCCATGGCCTGTTAGGCCAGCCTCTTGCTAGCATGTCGTCAGCTGAGGATTGAAGTGTGCTATCTGCACTTTTTGAAAAAAAATAGTTAATGGTCTCCTGTCCTTGTACAACCAATTAGGTATATTTTCATTCATTTTTCATATTGTCAAACGCTAAATTGAAGGTACAGGCTCCAATGTTAAATTGTGCTATTTGCAATTGCTCTGAAATCGTGAGGGTTGAAGTGGGCTATCTGTACAAGAAACTTTTAACCAATCATGTATGCTGCTGAAGGTCATGTGATCAGCTTCTGCATCTTTAGAAAGCAGTGTTGCAGCATGTCAAGAGAGCTGAGACAAAATCGGAAAAGAGTCCACTTTGATGGTTTTGAAGTTAACTTTGGTAACCAAAAGAAGAAAAGTTAAGTTATAAGTGCACAAAGACTATATCTTTCTGCTCTAAAGTGGCATAAAATGAAGTGATTGTGTAGAAACTTGGATAGCAAAAATAGCCCTCGTCTCAAGTACTGATATTATCACCCGCCCTGTGTTGCAAGCAAGTCATTCAGCTAGGCCTACAATTCCACGCCTTCAAAACCCCCAAGTTTGATTAAAAATTCTAGGCAGGTAATTGTCCATTGCTCAAATCAATGAACTTTGAGCATGTTTAAGACATGTAGCTTGTATTTCTCTTTGGTTAATATGTAAGCCTATTATATGGCTTTCTATTAGGCCTAGAATAGACCTAACTGTAGGTCTGACAGAGCAATGAATATATTTATTGGGGGGGGGGGGCATTCCAGTACAGCCTAATATACATACATAAACGAAAAGCATCGTTTTAACATTAGATCCTTCCCACCCCTGTTTGCAAGATGCATGCATTTATCCTGACCCCTCCCTACCCCCCACCCTCCGCCACATGCATTGCGCAAGATTATTATGTCATATCTGCAGTGCCGAAGCATAGGCCTTATTTATCACTTTTGGCATGGCGGACATGATCTACAATGTCACAGGCAATGTCAACTTGTTAAATACACACAGAAAAATATTATTTTGAACAGGATCAGCAAGATATCGCCTCAAACGCAAGATTTTTTTCTTTAAAACGTGAAAATTTTTATCGTAAAATTACATAAATTTCTTGTCTTCTGTTAACATAAGATGATCTAAGCAAACAAAAATAAAAAACAGTAAAAAGGGAGTGTGGTAGGATAATTATTTCTTAAATTAGATAAATTTTGTTAAATTGGATATATATAACATAATTTTCTTATATAAAATTTATTAATATCTTTATTTTATAAGATAAATATCTTCAATGTATATAGTTGAACAAAATTACCACTGTCCCTTATTTTTACTCTTTCTTTTTCATTACTTAAGTTTATCTTCTTTTCAGAAAAAATATGAAATGTATCTTGTTAACAAAAAATATCTTGTTTTAAGAAAAATATCTTAAACATAAACTATTTAGCTGATCTGATTCAGGAATTTTTTCTCTGTGTAAAGCTTTTCTTCATATTTATCATTCCACACTCTGGCCAAACCCTAGTATATAGTTTATATCAGGGTTAATACGTGAGAGCAATTATATGATGAAAATTCACACAGCTTACCCGTGCATACGCAGCTAGCCCTCCCCCCCCCCCCATTCCAAACGCATTTCGCTAGACCCTTATTTCCTCCTTTGTTGAAATATAATATTTGAACGGTCCCTCTTATTTTGGCCAAAGATTTCTTCTTAACTTGAAAAATGACCTAAATAGTATTTACAGTGGTACCTGCTATTTAAGACCACCCCTACAGCCAACAAAAAGTGGTCTCATACTGCAGGTGGTCTTAAATTGAAGGTATTTTTAACATGTAAATACAGCAGAGGGTCTTGAAAGAGTGGTCTTAAAAAGAAATGCAGTCTTAAATTGGAGGTGGTCTTTAGAGCAGGTACCACTGTACTTGATAAGTTGATTTTGAAATTCGTACAACCAAACTCAAAATTCAAAACCACAAGCACAGTCTGGTGTAGTCTCGTTTCCAAATAATAATGTCTATAGATAAAATAGCAAACACTCCTGGGTGTTTATTTCAAGGATAATTATAAGTTTACGGAATTCTTTATGCCTGATTAAGATTTACTAATTATTACAATTCTTCTAGTGGCAAGTTTGTTTTAAAATTTCGGAACTTTTCCCAAACCTATGTACATAAAATGTTTATGAGAGTTTCAAAATATTTGAAATCTCAACATAATGATATCTGGGTCAGATAGCCCAATTTGACTCTAAATCTAACAACATAACTGCACATAGCCCTCTTCAGCATTTAAGGAATTGTAAAAATCTCAGAGGCAAATTGTGCTATTTGCATTTATGGTATTTTTTAAAAAGGTGTAGTAATGTATTAACAAGTTCCATCTAAACATTTTTTTAAAGTACTTTGACATAGTTTTCAAATTTGGGAAAAAACTTTCCTTCAGGTTCTCCTGTATTTCTAATAGAAATGCCAGAACTTCAAATGCTTCTATCTCGAAACAGAGAAAAGTGTAGTTGGCACAGTTCTATCCTCAGCTGACGATGTGTGGTGGTCATTTAGGCCAGGCTCTTTTAAGTCAGTGTTATGGTCTGGCTGGCCAGCTTGTTGCCAGTCTCTGTCATGGTCTGCTAGTCCAGCCCTTTTGCCAGCCTGTGGGTGTCATTATAGTCTGATATGCCAGCCTCTTACCACTCTGTGTCATGGCCTGTTGTGAACAAACCTGTCATATAAGTCATGCAAGTAACCATGTGGGTAAATCTATTATAATAGCATCAATGGGGGGATTTAGGATTGCAGGCTACAACAAACACTCCCCTCCCCCCCACCTGCGTGACTTATTGATTCACTCTTTCATAACACAGAAGCTACCAACCCTGCCATATCAGGCAGAAAACACAGGAACACATGTAATCGTCATAATTGTGTCAAGGACATACATCTTTGTACTTGACCTAGCCCTTGATTACAGGGAACTATAATCTTGTGCATATATAAAAAAAAAAAACCCTAACTCGAAAGTTTCTCAAGTTATCGTGCACATACCAAATTACCTAATGTGTCTCTGTGACTTTGGGAATTGGGTCAGTGTCCCATCTTTGAACTTGACCTAGCTCTTCCAGAGGATAATAAGCCCGTGCAATATGAAAGCCCTAGCTAAAAATTTGGTCAAGATAAATCATCTTAAAACTTAAGGTAGGCCTTATACAGGACTCAATTACTGAGCAATATGAAAGCCCTAGCTCAAAAACTTCTCAAGTTATCATGCAGAAACAATCTGGATGGATGCTGACGGATGGATACCAGATGGAGGGACAGACAGACAGAACCTGTGATCACTATAGGGGACTTGCCTTTGGCGGTCCCATAACAAATCTGGTAGAGGCCCACCCAAGATAAATTACCACCGAGGTTGAAGTCAATTTGGATCACAGTTTTGGAGAAGTCAAAAATGTGAATTAGCATTGAAATGCCCATTGACTTAGTACATAGTGATCAATTGGAAAGGTGCATTTACCGGTTAGAACCTGAATTGAAAAAAATATGTATTAAAAATCAGGATTCCACAAAATTGCCACCCAGTGAACAACTTTGATTGACCCTTCCACAAGAAACATATCCACCAAGTTTCAGCCTAATCTGAGTGACTGTCCTGGAGAAGAAGTCGAAAACTAGCATAAACACAATAAAACATAAAAAAAAAATTTAAAAAACCCACAACCTGGTGAACAAATTGAGAACTAGGAGTCTCAAGGAGTGTCACTGTGTGATATCAAAGCAATCAGGTGAGCGGTTTCGGAGAAGAATATATTTAAGATTTGGCCCAAAGAGAACACAAAATTCATGAAGATTCAAAAATCACTGAGGATGACCATTTGAACAAATCTGGTAAAGGCCCACCCAAGGTACATTGCTACCTAGTTTGAAGTCAATCTGGCTGATGGTTTTTGGAGAAGTCAAAAATGTGAATTTGCATTAGAATGCCCATTGACTTACATAGTAATCAATAGGTGCATTTACTGAGAAGTACCCAAATTGACAAAATTGTTAAAAATCAGGAATTGACAGCAGTTCCACCTAATAAACAACTTTGTTTGACACCTCCACAAGGGTCATATCCACTATGTTTCAGCTTAATCTGAGTGATGGTTCTGGAGAAGCCAAAAATAGCAAAAAAAAAACACAAAAGAAACAAAAAATATATTATTAAATTACACTGCCGCCTGGTGAACAACTTGAGAACTAGGAGTCACTAAGAGTGTTCTTGTGTGATATCAAAGCAATCGGCTGAGCGGTTTTGGAGAAGATTTTTTTAAGATTTGCCCAAAAGAAGAAACAAGAGGGCTGTGTGAACAGCCAATGCTCAGCTGATCTTGACATTCATCACACTTGCAGCCCTATGAACTTGGGAAAGGATCAAGGTCACCCATGTTCTGAGTAAGTCTGACCATTATAAAAGAACACTAACATATGCAACATCAAGGTTCAAGTAGTTCTCAATTAATAATGAAGAGTAAAATTCATGTATGTTGCACTGTGACCCCAGAAACCAGGTCAAAGTCATTCATGTACTGTCTGAGCATGACCTTCATACAAAAACATTAACATGTGCAGCATCACAGTACTAACTCAAAACAGATCTCAAGTTATCAAGTAAACAGTAAACTTCGTGTCAGTTGTCCTGTGAATTAGCATTAGAATGCCCATTGACTTACATAGTAATCAACAGGAAAGCTGCATTGATCGATAAGTGCCCGAGTTGAAAATACTTAAAAATGAGGAATCTAAAGCAGTGCCACCTAGTAAACAACTTTGTTTGACCCTTCCACAAGAACATATCCATCACATTTCACCTCAATTTGAGTGACGGTTCTGAGAGCAAGTGAAAAATAATAAAACCATATAATAAATTCATTAAAAGAAATAGAAAAAAATTGCAGCACCACCTGGTCAACAAATTAGGAACTACGTGTCCCTGGGAGTGACTATGTACAATATCAAAACAATTGGGTGAGCAGTTTCAGAGGTGAAGAGTTTTTAAGGTTGGAGAACAAAAAAATTCATAAAAATTCCAAAAATCAGTAGAGTGTGACCATTTGAACACACTACGTAGAGATTCACCCAAGGCACATCCCCACCAAGTTTGAAGTAAATCTGGCCAAAATTATTTAAGTTATAACCATTACAAACAATTCCCATGTTAAACTTTCCTATTAAAACTTTTGTAAAGATTTTTGAAAAAAAAAATCATAAAAAAAATCCAAAATTCATTGGAACATGACCATGTGGACAAACCTGGTAGACACCCACCCAAGATACATCCCCACCAAGTTTGAAGTTAATCTCGAAGACGGTTTCGGAGCAGAAGTCGAAAATGTGAATTAGCATTAGAATAATGCTCACTGACTTCCATAGAGATCAATACGAAAGCTGCATTGACCGATAAGTACCCAAATTAAAAAAAATGCTTAAAAATCAGGGATCCTCAGCATTCCCACATAGTGAACAACTTTGTTTGACCCTTCCACAAGGAACATATCCACCATGTTTCAGCTTAATATGAGAGACGGTTCTGGAGAAGTCGAAAATAGCTACAACACACAAAAATTCATAAAAAAATAGAAAAAAATTGCAGCGCCACCTGGTGAACAAATTAAAAACAGGGAGTCCCTAGGTGTTTTCCAATGTGATATCAAAGCAATTGAGTAAGTACTTTTGGAGAAGAAGATTTTTTAAGATTTGTCCAAAAAAAGGACAAAAAATTTATCAAATTAAGAACTAGGTGTCCCAGGGAGTGTTTCTGTGTGATATCACAGTAATTGGATGAGCGGTTTCATAGAAGAAGATTTTTTAAGGTTTGCCAAAAAAAAAAAAAAAAAATATCATAAAAAATAAAAAAATCACTGGACCGTGACCATTTGAACAAACTTGGTAGACACCTACCCCAGGCACAGCCCCATCAAGTTTGAAGTGGATCTGGCTGACGGTTTTGGAGAAGAAGTCGAAAATGTGAATTGTTACTGACGATGGACGGAAGACCATAAGATAAGCTCAGCTGACTGACAAGTCAGCTGAGCTAAAAAAAATCATAAAAATAAAATGATCACTGAAGTGTGACCATTTGAAGAAATCTGGCAGAGACCCACCCAAGGTACATTGCCATCAAGTTTGAAGTCAATCTGGATGAGAGTTTCGGACAACTCAAAAATGTGAATTAGCATTAGAATGCCTATTGACTCGCATAGTAATCAATAGGAAAGGTGAATTTACCCATAAGTACCCAAATTGAAAAAAAAAATTGTTAAAAATTCGGAATCCACAGCATTGCCACCGAGTGGACAACTTTGTTCAACCACTCACAAGGCACATATCCACCAAATTTCGGCTTAATCTGAGACAGTTCTTGAGAGGTCAAAAAATATCAAAAACCAACAAAAAAAAGTATTAAAAAGTTAGAAAAAATCACAGTGCTGCCTGGTGAACAAATTAAGAGCTAAGCGTCCTTAGAAGTGTGCCTGTGTGAGAGAAAAGCAATTGGGTGATCAGATTCAGAGAAGGATTTTTAAGATAATTTCCCGACAAAAGAACTAAAAAAATCACGTAAACCCAAAAAATCACTGAAGCATGACCATTTAAACATACCTGGTACAGACCCACCCAAGGTACCAATGAGTTTGAAATGACTCTGGCTGACAGTTTGGAGAAGTTGATGGTTGACTACAGATGAAGGATGACGACGGACGAAGGACCACAAGATAAATTCATGAAACTGACAAGTCTGCTGAGCTAATAAAAAGTACAATACATTATACACTGTAAACATTTGACAATAATACTGACATACACACACTATAATAGTTACTTGGGCACAGTCTGTTTGTGTCACCATGACCCAATTGTCAAATTTGGCATTTGTCCAGGTTTATCATTTCTCCGAGATTAAAGACAATTTTTTTATCCAATTTGGATTACCAGACTGCCTATGGAAACCTGCATTTAGCATGGACATTTTGAACTATTGTAAATTAGAGTTGAAGGAGAGCGTCATACTAGTGGTGCCACCTATAATTTGATGGAAATTACGAGCTACACGTGTGGCACGATATAAAATTCCATATCTCAAAAAAACAAGTTAGACATGCCAAATTTATAGGGGATACAGGTCATGTCCAATGCTAATACATTATATATCAGTGACCTTGAGCTATTTTTGTTTGGTCACCAGCCTGTCAAGTTGAAAGAGGTGGTTTTATAATGGCAGAGTGTAGTTTGGATATCAAAGAGAATTGAGTCTCTGGATCAAAATTGCACGCTGAGTACATTGTTCATAAAGCTCTACTTGATAACCTACTTTTTGGGTCATGGTGACCAAATGATTATGAGTTTAGCACTCACATACCTTTCAACAAAGAACAAAGTGATGCAAATTTAGCAAACATAGAATTTATTGACACATTGGAACAAACTGAACATTGAAGTTCTGTTGACAGTGCATTCTTGAAATTGATCTCTACAACCTGCTCTTCACTTTCTCCGGTCAGACCAATGTTTTATTACCAAATGGGGAAAGAATATACTTGGAAGTATCAATACACAGCAAATAGTGTATATTCTACAAAGGAAACAGAATCTGGTATTTCTTACACACCTAAAGGCCGTCTCAGATAGGCTATCCCGTTATAGTATGTATATTGTTGCTTCACATCACATTTTGAACCAATAACAATTCAGTTATTAATGACAAAACGAAAAGCCATGCCCCTTTTTAATTGTTGCATACACAATAAAGGAGGTTTTAGGGGAACAGCTAATACGAGAGATTACAATGAGCAATTATCTGTGCATTCAACTGAATACACAATCCAATGCACAGAATTCTTCAGGGCTAGAGACGCATATTCTCATTGGATTGCATGTTAAATTAACTTCAAATTTAAAGACTACTTTTACAGCTGCAGGAATAAAATTTACATGAACACTTCAGCTATGTACATAAATTTACCACACAAGTTTTGGTGTTTCTGCAAGTAGTAGTTTTAGATTTACTACACTGTAAATTACAATAAAAGTAATGGGAATATACAACTCTAGCCCTGAATGAATGAAATGCCCTCTACAGGAGTAGAAGCTTCTGTTCTTGCCTTTCCCTATTGATTCACAGAAATCATATATAATATATTAGCTTTATGGTAATACAGCTGATCGATGACTGTTTATAAACAAACTATCTGGGTCTCCTTTAAAAATATCCATCTCAATAATAATTTATATCGTGTGTCAACATAATTTTACTATAAAAGTAATGTGGAAATTTCTCGGATATATTCAACTTATGATTACCTTTACACAAACCAAAGAACTTTTTTTGGCAGCCTATTGACCACTTTACTATTTGTGTATCGTGCTAACTATATGTTATTTAAATGGCAGGCACCAAACTCTTTCAGGTTGATTTGGTGGGCATAAAACCATACATAAAAAAGATTCGATGACAGGCCATGAATCTTGGATAAGGGGTTAGCACTTCGCTGGGGGGATTGGGGGTTGTTGCTGGAGAAAGCTTTGCAAAAACTTTAGAAAATCCTCCCCCCCCCCCCCCCCATGTCAACCACTTATCCGAGATTCACAACCTATCGTGGATTCTCTATTTCAAATACCACCAGGGTTGCAAACAATGAAGAAAGGAAAACATAAAATTTTACTGTGTTCTGGCAAGGGAGCAGATTGAATGAGGGTAAAATGTGTCTCCCTACTGACAATATGTACAGTTTGAAGGAAACTGACTTTTGCTGAATTCTGAGTCAATGTTCTATCTCTTAATCAGAAGTAAACCAATATCCTTGGTATTTGGATGCTTTTTCCGAGGTAAACAGAAACATGTAGGGACTTTAAAAATGTGTGGAAATAAGACTTTTTCCAGAGAAAATTTTTACATTTATCAACTGTAGAATGCACACAGGTTCGGAAATACAATGTACATAATCTGCACAGAATCTCAAGTTGGCAGCATGGATATCTTAGTTCTTACTACAAAACATGCAACACAAGAAAACAAGGCAAGCATTAATTTACATCATAGTAGTTCATATAGGCATATCCCAAGAAGCACTCACTTCATCATTACAGGAATCATCCTGAGGACTTGTGTATGTGAAACAATTTTTTTTTACTTTTGTGACTTGCATTTTATTTTGTATCTGTTCCATGCATATACTATATATCATGTAAAATTTGTTGTCGAATACATTGTTTCTCAGTCCGAGTCTGAGTCTGAGTCATCCCCTATATTTGGCCACTCATTCCCAGGATGCTCTAATATGTACATAATGTATTTCCACCCCAATATTCAATTATAATTTTCACATGATCTAAACATTTATCCCTCCAAAACACTCATACATTCATTTCTAACCAATGACTGGAACACTCAATGGTAACATTTTAAAATCTTTCATTTCTGATAATCAAATTCCCATTTTCACCGTATAAATGTGCTACATTAACGTGGCACTCATTTGCAATTTAGTTTACTAAGCACTCGCATCCGCATCACTCATACACCAATTATACTGTTTTTAAGCACTCATTTTAGTCCCACTCATCCCTACTCCAAAAATGCTCACTTCTAAAATATGTGTGTGCTCGTTTATGCAGTTCTGATGCACTCATTTACACCAACATAATCAAGCAGCCAATGCATCATGAGGCAGGCACTCACATGCACCATAGCATTTACTTGCACCAGAAAGATTAAATTAATTTTGCCAAATCCTGACATAAAAAACTGATAACCAGTCCTTATCATATATATTACATCCACATTCTCAGTTTATTGGGACCATCTGACACCTTATAAGGCCATCATCATAATATATACCTATAGTGTCCATGTCCTAAAGCAATTGTTTGATTGGCTGCATGGAATTCAAAGCCTTGCAGAAAATCCATGTAGCTGGAAGATTTTTTTATCAAATGTTGCATTATGTCCTAACTGGGAAACAAAAGCTTTGCTTGATAAAAAGAAAATATTGAGAAGCCGTCTTTATTGTTGGCTTATAAACAAAGGCTACAGTTGGTCACAAACATAAGAAAAGTATGAGCCACCTTAAGACACCCTCTGCCAGCATTAACCCAATATTGCTCCATTTATAAAAAAAATGCCAGGGTTGTAATAGCCATGAGATGTTCACAAATTTCTCGGCGCACTCTATTTCTAAAGAAGTTATGGTGTCAACAAGGGTAAAAATGTGATGACCCCTGGTGACCAGGAAATACAAAGTTTCACAACAGTCTCCCTTCCATTTCTTAAAAGTTGTTGCATTGACAAGGGTAAAATTTTTAACCCTGGTGATCTTAGAATTAGATCAAAGTCACTGGATGTTGAACCCAGCCAAACTTGCAATGAGATGGTTCTACAGTACAAAATTTAATGTGATGATAGCTCAATTAGTTCAAAGGGTATTGCATCCTCCAGGGTAACCGACAGTGGATACATGCATGCACACATCACGACGGCAATACTTAGCCAATAAGGCGGAGAGTGTGAAAATTTTGATAGAAGAAACAAAAGTTTCAGAACAATGGGTAAGCTGGTATTATTTACATACCTTGGCACTTTGGGGGGTTGTTATGAGCAGGCAGGGGTTAACAAGGAAATGGAAAGTACGTCTAATGACAGTCAGTAACTGGCATGGGTATAAATGAAAGTACAGTACCAGCATTTTGAGACCAATGCAATGAACGACCACCTGCTTATTTTTTTAACCAGGCGGCCAAGTTTCTCTGGACACAGAAGGCTATTTTTGGAAAAAAAATCGGCTCAGTCCTGTAGCTCCAAAGTTGGTCAGCTCACAATCATACTGACAAACCAAACAGGTTTTTGTAACCACTACAAGTAACAAGCGAAAGGTGTCAAGATCATACGAAAACAGGTATTGGGAAGGTTATCTCTGAAGAGCCATTCACCTAGTATTTTTGTACTACTTGGCAATCCAGGTGAAATAAATATGTTGAAACTAAACTTTCTCTGTGTAGCTGCTTGAGATCTAGGACATGTAGTAGATTGTATGAATTTTATTTGTTAAAATATATTTTTAGTGGTTATTTTCTTAACAACAAATGAAAACTCTCTCACCATCAAATGAAGTTATACAGAAAGATCTCTTTAGGTTGTAAACCAAGTCACGAGCTTTTCTTGACATTCTTTGGGTGCAAGCATGCCAAGAAAACTTTGATTTTTTTTTTCAAGTTAGAACCTGCAGGTCTTTGTAAAATAGTTATATTGCAGATGAGCAAGACTTTTGTTGTTATCAGAAAGTAAAGAGGCTGAAAGTTAGAACATTTCAACCAATGCACAATATAAAATACACACTGTCTATTGTTGGTGTCAGCCACAAATCGCCACAGGTCTTTCCAAATTGTTAACCTCCTTTTCTTACTGCATGTGAACACCCGAAAACGAAAATGTGAACGGACATGAAAAACGGCTGTTAAATCTGACCTCCTGTATTGTCCACAACTAGAAACAAGGCTGACTGTCCTATGCTATTTTATGTAGCCAGTCTAGTACCTCGTTCAAATCTGCCTCTCCGGGCTCTCCGTTGTCGCCTTTTCCTTTTGCACTACACTCTACAAACTCTATCTTGAACGATTTCAAGTCGGCAAATGTGAATGGTTTTCCTTGCTTTCCCAGGAAGACTTTGCTACTGTTGACGTTGTCTGTGCCCTGCAACTGTGCCCCTTGTGTCACTCGTAAAGTGTTCCTGCAGCAGAAGAAGATACATCATCTTTAAATGTTGTTCTGTGAGCAAAAACAAAAAGCTGGAGGGCTCTATTCTATGTTTAATGGTGCATTATCATTTTCTAGAATGAAATTCAAAACAAGTAACTCACTGTAGATCACATGACCTAAACATTGTTACAAATAAATTGTGATGCGCCTCCATCAGTGACATGGTGCATTTACATAAAACAAAATCAGATGTGTATAAGGGAGGAATGATTTTTCTGTCAGACGTGATGTACATAAGCAAACATTGGAGACAAGGTCGGCATTAAAAGTAGGTCTGGGGCACATTTTATTTTTTGTGATGAATACCCAATTAAATATAGCATAAACAAAATCTTACATGGCTGCAATATGAGTTATGATTTTCGCTCACTTAAGATTGTTGTTGTTTGGGAATATCACACGTGACCTACAGTCACTCATGATTTGCCCCACCAACAACGATCTCTAGTATGAGAAAAATAGCAAGTCATGTCCATGTATTGGTTCATATAAATTCTCCAAGCATTGCCGTTATAAGCAAGAACTAGTTATACAGTATGTATTTATGTATTTGTTGATATTTCATGTTCATACATTCTGTACATTCAAGTGGGTTGTCTTTACCATATACAAGGTACAGACAAGCAGCCGCTATATTAAAAGCATGTCCAGGAATTTAAGGCTGCAAAATATGCTTGATGGCTTCTCGCTGGTGACCTGTTTACAAATTCATCTGGCTGTTGAAACCTAGGACTTTCTAAAGTTTGAATAAAACATGATAACATGTTAACTACTTTATAGGTTTACACTTTGACAGTAACTGGAACGACAATGGAGCATAAAGAGATTGGATTGCCGCTATTTGGGGGGGGGGGGGAGAACTACACAGAAGATGTGGCAAGTTTGTTCCTGTTTGTGTAACATAAGTATGTGTACTTGATTGGTGACTCTTTTCATATTTTGTGTTGGGAATGAGAGAGACTCGAACTTGCAACCTTTGGCACCAGTCACCTCGCTGAAATGGGAAACACACATATCCCATCGACCAAACCCCCATTCATGTAAAATGTGAGAATCCGATCCTTGTCTTTCGTTCCACCAGTTCAGCCACATTCCTCCCTGTAACTGCAGAGAGCATTTACAAAATTATAATGTAACAAGCCTTCAATTTAGGACCCTAGTTTTAACATTATTGGTAAAATACTGTAAAGAAGATTGTTAACAGTTAAATTTTTTGGTCTGATTTTCGATCGTTCAGATTGGGGCATTACTGGGATGAACATGACGTGTCAAAATCAGATGCTCATACAGCACGGCAGAGTTCAGCGTTGAGTACAGCAAAATCCCAGTAAAGCATGCAGTGTGTGACTCACAGTTCTTTTTCCAGCTGTGTCTGGATGACGCGTGCTCCCTTGGCCAGGGTCTGGTCGTGTTTGTTGCAGGCTATCAGTATAGGAGGATAACTATGGCTAATGACTTGATCTGTCAGCAAGCTATACAGGAACCTGTCAAAATACAAGGACGTATGCAACCACTGTAACTAAATGAATTCTCCACTTTACATAACAAAATTGTAATGTATTGTAATCTCATGGCAACATTTAATGCGACTGTACAAATATCATATTTGAAACAAATATTAACATTTGGTTCACTATTTTTTCTTTTCTTTTCTTTTTTTTGGGGGGGGGGGCGCACAGGAATGCCACTGTATTTTACATTTTGTGATTTTATATGATGAAATCATATGAAAGCATTCCAAAGAAGATACCTAATAGGACTGAAGACATGTCACATCCATCTTCCATCTATCTCATTTGATTATTATTGCACCCAACACTTTGCAACATCAGAAATAGTAGGCCCCGATTTCAGACACTCAAAAATCCTTTCACCACTGAGATATTAAAAAATGTGCCATTTTTTTTTTTTTTGAGTAGGAGCTTGGGATGGAGATAAGCGTAAACACAAGAAATGAACAGTATGTTTCTGGGAGGCATAGGCAGCACGACAAATAACATCATCTGCACCCTGATGAATCATCTAATAGTGCGACTCATTTGTGTTAACTCCATTACACTCCTGGTAAACAAGGTAAATAATAAAATGTGGTGCAAACATAATGTAAATCACTCAATTGTGCTATATTTTCATATTTTTTTGCTTATTTTACTGATGGCAAAACAAAAACAATAAAATTCAAAAGTATTTTAAAATAGGTTTAACCAGAATCATGTCAGAAAAAGTGACATTACAGCTTCAGTCATGCCAAAAATGCAAAACCAGAAAAATAAGCACATTCACAGTTGTCCGACAGAGGAACACAGAGGAACAGGTATTTTCACTTACTCTGCCACATCCTTGATCTCTCTCTGGAAGCTGAGACTGTCGACCACAAATATCATTCCCCTAAAAAGATAACACATCACCACATATGTAATATGTATTAAAACCATCGCCTTTGTTTTTCTTAACATTTTGCAAATATGCAACATGAGCTGTGCAACTCTCTGTCCAACAAACACCACAACAGGCCAAAATGTGTACCCTACAATGAAACTTGTTTACAATGACACTGTGTACAATACTAGCACAATACAGTAACTCTTTGACAGCTAAGTGTGACTACAGTTGAACTACTTAAAATGAACTGCTCTCAATTAAAATAAGGCTGCTAGATTCATTTTCCTTGTGGAAAGACCTTTTGTTCAAGTACCACCATGCCTATTGCTCCAGAGAATGTATTGATCTGGGTCAACAGCTTTCCTCTGCATACTTAGGGGACATTGCACCCAAAGCGTGCTGAGGAAAGCTATTGACTCTGACAAAATTGGCACTAAAAGTGTTAAGGTTGAAAGAGGGAACTTACTGCAGTTAGGGTACAGCAGACTTTGACCATATATAGAATATTTTCAACTTCATACGCGTTAAACTGTGGTATCATTATGATGTTAACCTGGAGCTTGTGGGCAGACAAAAAAAATGCTACATTGAGACATGTTTGGAGCCATTGTGTGAAGACCATCAGTGGGACAGATCTAGACTTCAAACATCTGCAGCCAAAATTGGAACCAAAGGCATCATTAAAATACATTCTGTCATATCCCTCAAATAATTCATTCTAAAATATTTTAGCCAGTTAAATGTTTCTGTACCCAAATTCAAGAAAGATTAGCATGTGGCTCATTGGCTAATGGTCAGAGCGGTCCCTGCCCTGGTCAGTGATGATAGTGGAGGACTTTTTGGGACAATTTTGTATTTTTAAATGAACAGAAAAACCGAAACAAAAATGTTTCAGATGAAAGTTGATACTAACACCAAGGTACAACTCCGAAGAATTTTGTTCAATTTTATATTTAATAAATTAGGTGAATTCTAAAGATTCCAAATTACCTATGCACACCACACCTACATTTTCTGAGCCCCAAAAGTCATCGAAAAAAAAAAAAAACATCATAAGCCAATATAGAAATTCTCTCCTTGGGTTCAATATTTAAAGTGTGTGTGTCAGCACACACTTTTCTGTTTTTCTAGGAATTCTTTATTAAAGTGTGTGTGTCAGCACACACTTTTCTGTTTTTCTAGGAATTCTTTATTTCTTTCTTTCTTTCTTTGTTTCTTTACGGGCAAATTTGTCCGACATTTCATTTGAAAAGTATTATATGTAGAAACTCCAAACTTGGCACAATTATACTTCTATGGCTAAAGTCTGGCCTTTTTATAATGAGAGGTCAAGCTTTTCAAAATTATGCAAATGAGGGCTAATTAAAGTTTTAAATCTTCAATATCTTATATACTATAGTAGATGTGGTTTCGAGTGTATAGGAGTTCGATCATAGCAAGGTAAAGGTCATCTCAAATGTCAAGGTCAAAGGTCATGTCAAGGTCAAAGGTCAATTTTAAGCCAAAATGTCATTTTTGAGGTCAAGGTTCACTTCAGGTAGAGGTCATCTGAAGGTCAAAGGTCATTTCAAGGTCAAAGGCCACTTTCCTTGGTGGCCTTCTTCTAGCCATAACTTGGCCAATTTTTATCTAATTTTGATCATGTTGGGCTCATATTGTAGCTATTGTAACCCTGCATATTTTAAAATTTATGTGTGACCTCTAATGGTCAAAGGTCAAGGTCATTTGGACCTTTGAAAGTTTCATCCAATCATAACGTGGCCAATCTCCATCCAGTTTTCATCATGTTGGACTCAAATTGTAGGTACATGAATTGCTACACTGGACATTTTTATAAGAACATGTACAGGGCTCGACAATTCGCATGTCCGATAGCCCCGGGCGGCCTGAAGTTGGGCTCGGACTAGTCGAAATTTTCAAGCACTAGCCCTACGGACTAGTGAAAAAAATCTTTTACCACATGTACATTTTATTAAAGTTTGGAGATTTTTTGTTCCCGGCTCTCGCGATCATTCACTCGCAATGCCAAGCTAACCCACGCGACACCTTGAAGGGACGCTACACCTTGCCTTGTAATAACATTGCGATGATAGGCACAGTAAAACAATAGAACGTATATAATTGGTTTATAAACAGCCCGCTCATTATGATTACGAGACGACGAGATCAAAGGTACCAGCAGTCATGCATTGCGGCGTATTGGCTTTCGCCCGTATCGGGGCAAGATCACAGCACCTCACCGTCAGTCTTATCTGCCCGAACGATGACAAAGGAACATCAAAAAAATTTAAAACTTGCATGGCGAATTCTTGAGCAAATTAGCATCAAAGACAATTAATCGGTGGGCTCTAAAAGTGTTGGAGAGATCATGTAATGGTGCCGCAAGTGGACTTCCCGGCCAAACAAAACACACATCTGCCAGTCACACGCAAGTGACTGCGTGGAGTAATCTACGCTGAACGGAGCATCATTCATGCTGACTGATCTGTCACGCATTCGACATTTTTCTCTATCCCCCTACCTTTGCGTATTTGCCTGTGACTCCAAATAATTGTTGCTATAAACACTGGAATCTTTATTTTCGCATGCTGCAATTTAAAAAAAAGCTTCCCGTTTGTGTGTTCCCTCCGTAAATCACGGCATATTCACACATGTTCACTGGGCGGAAGCCAAGATGAAAACACTGCAGCACGAGCCGCAATTGGCTCATTTTTGCATGTGACTCAATTGACCAATCGGGTGATGTGCTGTGCGTCAGGCCACATGGCCAAAGCAGCTGTTTGTGTACAGTTGCATGAAAGATGTTGACGGTGTGCCCACGCTCGATTTCTGATTTGAAATATTAAAATTTTCGTTTGAATTTGATTTAAGAACACCGTTTATTGCGAGGAACTTGCCAATACTGTATACGCAAATTTACTGCGATGTACCGATAGCGTTCATGGTAGGTACGCAAACGATATGCATCTCATCACGGCATCAGAGGCAGCGAGAAAGGATCCTGAAACCCATTCAACTATTTTAATCGTTATTTAAGTTTAACAGGGATATGGACTCCTATCGTCCCAGAAATTACAATGTATTTTTCATCGTTAGTCACCCCATGCAAATAGCTTACTTTTTTAATTTGTATTTTTAATGTTTTGCCAGTTTCACTGTCGAACAGTTGCAGCTTGAATCGTAAAATTTGACATTTTTGTGCGAATTTGCAAGCGACAATTCGCGGCAAATATATTGTAGGGTAAATGGTTTGTGTAGGCCGTAGCATCGTGTTTGAAAAAAAACGATGTTTATAGAAGTTTTATCAGGACAAGTGGATTTTGTATGCGGGCAAGTGGATTTTGAAATTTACTTGCCCTGCGGACAAGTGATTTTTAAAAAAATTGTCGAGCCCTGATGTAACCTCAAAAAGGCAAAGGTCAAGGTCATTTGGCCCTTTGAAAGTTTCATCTTGCCATAACTTGGTCAATTCTACTCCGATTTAGTTCATGTCTGGCTCAAATTGTGGGTATTGTAACACGGTGCAATTTACATGTGACCTGTTAAGGTCAAAGGTCAAGGTCATTTGGACTTTGAAATTTGCATGCAGCCATAAGCTTAATGGAATGTGAAGTACCAAAGGACAAAAGTTGTAGCATATAATAATACAACCTTTGAAGGCACACAGACAGATTAAAAAACATCTTCTTCTCCAGTTTCTTTCTTTCTTTCTTTTTTACCAGCAAATTTGTCCGACACTTTTCTCGGACATTATTATACATAGAAACTCCAAACTTGGCATGATTGTACCTCCATACAAGGAATTTAGCCATTTTATACACAGAAATGAAGATGTTTAAAATTATGCAAATTAGGGGCATTTGACATTTTAAATCTTGAATAACTTCAAAGCTAAAATAGATAGAGATGCCATTCCAACTTCTACTCCTGTGTTATGGAATAGTTGTACATTGCCATACTAATATGCTTTGAAGACACACACACTGATTTGCTATGCAGCAAATCATCTTTCCTAGTTTCTTTCTTTCTTTCTTCTTTCTTTCTTTCTTTCTTTCTTTACCGGCAAATTTGTCCGACATTTCATTTGAAAAGTATTACATGTAGAAACTCCAAACTTTGCACAATTATACTTCTATGGATAAAGTCTGGCCTTTTTATAATGAGAGGTCATGCTTTTGAAAATTATGCAAATGAGGGATAATTAAAGTTTTAAATCTTCAATATCTTGTATACTATAGTAGATGTGGTCCCGAGTGTATAGGAGTTCAATCATAGCAAGGTAAAGGTCATCTCAAATGTCAAGGTCATGTCAAGGTCAAAGGTCATGTCAAGGTCAAAGGTCAATTTTAAGCCAAAATGTCATTTTTGAGGTCAAAGTTCACTTCAGGTAGAGGTCATTTCAAGGTCAAAGGCCACTTTCCTTGGTGGCCTTCTTCTAGCCATAACTTGGCCAATTTTTATCTAATTTTGATCATGTTGGGCTCATATTGTAGCTATTGTAACCCTGCATATTTTAAAATTTATGTGTGACCTCTAATGGTCAAAGGTCAAGGTCATTTGAACCTTTGAAAGTTTCATCTAGTCACAACTTGGCTATTTTCCATCCAATTCTAATCATGTTAGACTGAAATTGTAGGTATTGCAACACTGCACGTTTTTATAAGAACACATGACCTCGAAAGGGCAAAGGTCAAGGTCATTTAGAGCTTTGAAAGTTTCATCTTGCCATAACTTGGTAAATTTTCATCCGATTTGGTTCATGTTCATGTCAGTTTAACTTCTAATAGGGGGTTCCTGACCATTGCGCATGTAATGAATCTAAAAGAAAAGTTGTAGCAATTTGAATTATGCTAAATAGCACCATTAGAAATTTTAAATCTTAAATAACGTCAAAGCTGTAATAGATAGAGATGCCATTCCAACTTCTACTCCTGTGTTATGGAATAGTTGTACATTGCCATACCAATATGCTTTGAAGACACACACACTGATTTGCTATGCAGCAAATCATCTTTTCTAGTTATTTCCTTTTCTCTGTTTATTTATTGATGATTTATTCACCCGGTTATAATAAACATAGTGGCAACCAAGAAAATGTTAAATCAAGCAAAATCTTGCCCCCATCTGGCAAGATTTTAGAAACTGGAACCTACCTGGCAGCATGTTTGTACTGATCCAGAAAAGTATTACGAATTCTTTCATATCCTGGCAGGTCTATGATCCGCAGACTACCTTTCTGTAAGAAAACACAGGTCAAATACCATACATGGACACTCAAACATATGAAACTGACAAAGCTCAAACAAATCTGAAAATGTCAACTTTTGGTTTCCTTCATGCCAAAAATAATGGTGAATCTTATTGCTGACCAAAAAAAAATGTGCACTTGGCCATTCTCTCCAATTCTAAAAATGATCATGCCTGAAAAAGTAGATCTTAAAAATGATAAGACCTTGTTATTCCATGTACTATACTCCATTTAAGGTATCTCAGATACCTAACACTATCACAACATATACACACTTCTCTCACAAGTTAACTTCTCCAGTTAGATTACATAGCAAGCTTGGAAACTGGAAGTGCCAAGTTGCAAGACAAAACGAAAAATACTTTTTCTGAGACACATAAGTTCTGAACATCCAAAGTAACAAGTCATCTTTTGGAAAAAATACACTTACCCGTTCACTCACAAAATCATAGGTACCAGAATTGGATGTTGTTGATGTATAACTGGTAACATACTTCTTGTGAATTAACTGAAATCAAATTATACACTTAAACATATGTCCAAATAATCTCCAGAAGAGCCACACTCACAAACAGTATAATCTGATCCTGAATTTTATCCAAAAGTGAAAGCTAATGTGCCGTTGAGCACTGAACTATTGAATCATTGGCCTAATGTTTGATCTCAATTTGCAGGATTAATTAATCAATGTTCTCCACTGTAATATGAACTTTGGAATTAAAGTTTCCATTTTAGTAAATCATTCTTGATTTAATCTAGATTTTAAACCTGGTTCAAAAGATTAAATGCTGGATCAAACTAAGATTGATTTAATAAAATGAACCTGTAAATCCTGAAGTTCATATTGTAGTTAAGAGCATATATTGGCTTATCCTCGACTTTTTGATTAAACATTCAGCCAAGGATAAAGTAGTTTAGGACCTAAACCACATTGATCTTAATTTTGGGATTAACGTAAGGATCAGATAAAATTCTTTGTGATCGCCACAGATTACAGTAAAGAATCCATGTTACAGTGGTTTCATGATTTACAGATTTGCTTGTCTGTTAGACAGACCAATCTCCATATTTTATTCACTGCACTTGGTCTTTCCTTTGGCTACAAGATCATTGTTTTAGCGTCAAAAATGTGACCCCATTTCTAATTGGTCTACTCAGGTTACACCGGTAACATATTTGCCCCCCTCCCCCCCCCTTGCCAAACAGTCCTGTAACTCTCTCATGCTAGAGGTAGAAAAACCACAGACAAAATCACTTCCGGGAACAAATTTGCACATATGAACATGTCACAATTTGTATGAAAATTAACTTGTCTTGTCACTACAGATGTGATAAATGACTGATTATTGATAAATTTATAGATAACAAGGTTATAAACAGATTTATAGAAAATACTAACATGCACCTCTGAAACGAGAGCAACAGACAATTTAACACAGGGGTAGGGTGGGGGGTGTATGTGTGTAAGACCGCTTTTTTGGTCAGCGCTAGGGGTGGTCACTCAAAAGAAGGACTACTGTATCAAACAAATGCTGTAATTCAGTCTCTCTGATTCAGATATATGCTTACCCTAGCGAATAGAAGAGTTTTGCCTGCCTCACAAAGTCCTACCAATAATACTGCCCTTTTGTTGTCACGCCCAGCAAAGCATGATACAATCACTGCAATGGAAAAGGCAACATTCAGCAATCGTGGTGTTAGGTAGGCCTGTGAAGACTATGATCACCAGCACAAATTTGCAGCAAAGACCTGGGCACTGGAAGCACAACAGTTAAATAAAGACATGTCCAAATCAAGAGGCCTATGGGCCTAATGCTCTGCTGGCACCTTGGCTATATTGCACCTACATCTTCATTTCAAACTAGCAAGTCCTCAAGTGCTTTCTGAACATATAAACCTTATGTGATTTTAGGGTCTGACTTTTCCACTCGATGGAACTTTGCTCCACATGTAACTTATTTGTGCAATTCCTGCGATGGATAGTGTTGAATGAGCCAAGACAGCAATGAGTGAGTCCCTCACTTTGTCTTCAGTGAACCTGGGACAGAAGAACAAGTTCAACCAGATTATGTAATATGAAAAAAATTACATGGTATACATTTAATGATTGTAAATCTATAATCATCATAGTCTCATCCCTTCTGATGATAATGAATTAAACTTGTCTCAAAACACATTTCCTGATATTTTGCGTTGACTTACAAGTGGCGCAACCAGTATCACACTACTTCATACATTTTTGCCTCCACAACATTCTCACTACATTTCATCAAGTTCCATGACAAATTAAGCAACAATGTCCATAAGTTCTGTTCATTTTTTTCAATTCATCACCTTTAAAAAGTAGGTTAAAGGTGATTCATCCCGTATTAAATATCAACACTCAATAACTCATATACAATATATATTTTGTATCAATTTAGTAACCCTAGCTCACTTATATCTATAATTTTGTACTTCTTAATCATTGATGACATAATTATGCAATTTGTATTCTGACCTTCAAAAATGGGTCATGGTCATCCAAATTTTCACAAAAGTTGGCCATTGAGCCAATGCATAGTTGGTGTAAGTTTCAAAGCTCCATCATTATTCATGATTATAATACTGAATTTAATTTGTTTGTACACCTATAATGTTAGTTGCATTTAAAAAACCAGTAGCGCCACCAGGACTTCACTCATAATTTTTTTCTTTATAATATTCCTGTAATGGTAAAATGGATGTATGCTCCCCATATTATGTAATATTGCATTTTCAGATATGACACACATATGCTGTGACATTTGATTAAGTTAGCCTGATAATTTTCATGATAATGAATTTCATAAGTCTCGGCACATATTGGTTCATAATTTTTCTGTTCACCTGTAGGTGGTGCCACCAGCACCACTCAGGTTCCACATACATGTATCATCCTCCCAAACATTTCTACCTAATTTCATAAAGATCCGTCACAAATTCAGGACACCAGAGTGTTTTAATTTTTTGGGTATTACGTAATCCTGTAGGTGGTGCCGCCAATAACGAAAGGACCCTAGCTTTTATTCATAGAACACTTCACACAAATTGCAAGGGGCTAACTTTAAAAATATTGAGGCCACTGTGTTGGTAAGCAAATTGTTTACAGATATCTCAATATAGAATGCACTGCCATGAATGCACTTCTATGACATGTATACTGATCCAACATCATAATCACTAGAAAGATGGAAAACATTATAACTTGATGAAGGGAAGGGTCGGGGGGATCACGTAAACACTGCCTCCTGATAAATCATAAATGTTCAACGATGAGCTCCCTTCTTTATCAAGCGCAGCTTAGGGACCTTGCACCATGAACTCTCCTCAAGAAATTACAACCACCTGTCCTGATGTAACAGGGGAAAGTAGCATCGGTAGATGTTACATTGTTATGGAGTGACTATTTTCACAGTAACATGATTTTCAGGAGAATTCTATTTTCACTGTGGGTTGCAGCCAATCAGATGTAACTGCTCACTCTAATGTATATCTAGTCCACTTTCAAAGAATTCATTCCACTCAATAAGTTCAGCTCATGCAGATGTTTTGTGGTAATGTTTAAATGTGGAAAGGGAAATGGAGAAACAGGTCATGAATACATGTACATGTAGTTTCAATAAATACATCAGTGGAAAACACTTTCAAAATCTTGTAAATACACCATAATTTGTGGTCATGGCTGTTGGGGCAAAATGTGGTCATTTTGTTCTACATGTACCTGCATATTGTGGTGTACTGGACTGGTTTGGGGGCAACAATTCAAGACTCAAGTCAAGGGCCAAAATATTTTCCTGAAAAATCCACCTCCCCCGCCTCCCTTACAATATATATGCTAGGCCCTCTATCTTGTCAATCCGTTTTTCAATTCAAAGTGTACATACCCCATTACCAAAGCCAACTATAACTATGTCGAAACTATTAATAATACACCACAATGCAGCAGAACTGATGGTCTACCACATAATATTATATATATTTTAGAACACTGGATGGCACACAGTTGCAACACTATGCAAATGGAAAATCTACTGCCTCCGTGTTGCATAAATAGGCAAATAATTGTACATCGAGAATATAGCTACCTATACATGTATATTCATTTATACCCTGTACCATGAAAACAGACGGCCAGTCTGCTATCATGGTACCATAAAAAATACCAGTCTGTTGAATTACTGCACCATGAAAATAGACTGCTGCTCTGTTATCATGGTACTGTGAAAATAGACTGCTGCTCTGTTATCATGGTACTGTGAAAATAGACTGCTGCTCTGTTATCATGGTACTGTGAAAATAGACTGCTGCTCTGTTATCATGTTACTGTGAAAATAGACTGCTGATCTGTTATCATGGTACTGTGAAAATAGATTGCCAGTCTGCTGTCACAGTACCATGAAAATAGAGGCATTAATGAATTATTAACCCCCAGATGTTGTACTATTTACACAAGAAGACTAACATTTCTCAAAAGGCAAAATAACTGGCACAAACCCCACAAGTTACCCTCAACCAAGACACCAAATTTTACCCATAACGGACAGACTGACAGACATGAGTGACCACATGAGCTCTGCGACCTATGATCAGTGGTTTACACGACCCATGTGCAACATGCAACAGAAAATGCTGCAATTCTATAATGAGCCACACTTTTTTGTGGTTTAGCCCTTTTCAAACAGCATACATTTATTAACACAAATTTGTGATAAGGAGGAGTAGGCGGACATAAAAATTAAGCTTTTATTTAGTTGTATTTGTGTCTTTTTGTCCAGAACCACTTCCTGGTAGTCCTTACCCTATTCCGCAGTCCAAATCTTTACTCGCCATAAGCTAACCTGTCACTGTCTTAGCTTTATACACATGGAAGTACTCTTGTCCATATTGCACCCATTCTTCTGTAGAATTTTGACATAGCCTGTATTAGCCCAAATAAAATAAAGGGTCTTCAGCAGGTTACTACTCAGAACATGTTTTGGAGCCTGTACCCACAGGTCTGAGTAACGGCTCCTTGTCTAACCTAAAAATTCAGCGAAGACAACCCACATAATAATGAATAAATATGAACATTACAAATGTTGAATTAGCTAAAAAAAGTGAAGTTTTGCTTATAAATGCAGAGCTTCATTATGAATGAAGAATACCTGTCACACCGCACATAATTATTAATAATAATAATATTCAGTGGCAGTCCGCTTATCTGCCACGGTCCTGACTAGCTTAGTAGCTAGTCAGGTGGCCTTTAGTAATAGTACGAAATGAAGAAGAAAAAAAAGAGCCCTATCCCACTGTCATAACTTTGCGCTGGGCATGCCCATAGCTCCTGCTGATGATGCCACCTGGCAGGGTCATGGGAGCCCTAATAAGGGCTATCTCCCTTCCCTTGCTAAGTTTGCCCTCTATTCTCTTCCGTGACTAATCCTAAGATATTATTCCTACTCTCCCAGCACTGCACCAAGAAGCCTTTCACTGACTCTAAACCAACTCTACTTCCTGGAAAATCACCCTTCAAGCCTAGTATCCATGCTAACCTATCATTCTCTGCCATGTCCCTCACTTGCTCTAAGCTTTTACACTGCCCATCTCTTGTTCTCCATTGTACAAACAGCTGGTCTCTAAGCGCTCTATAACCTGTACACTATGACATCATATGATCAATGGTCTCATCCACATCCTCCCTACACACCCTGCACTTCCCATTCATCCACTTCTGTTTCCTCTTCTCCAGATTGATCACTCCTGCTCTGCCCTGAAATAACAGTCTAGAATCCTTGCTACCATCCTAACATTTAGTCTTCACTGGCTAAATTTGTACAGTATACGTTCGGAT
This sequence comes from Hermodice carunculata, assembly GCA_964020975.1. Taxonomy (NCBI): domain Eukaryota; kingdom Metazoa; phylum Annelida; class Polychaeta; order Eunicida; family Amphinomidae; genus Hermodice; species Hermodice carunculata. Next base: position 73,945,094 of record OZ026626.1, on the reverse strand, counting down.
AGAAACAATTTGACTTAGCCCTGAACCAGTATGTACCCTTTCCAGCTGGATAGCTCGCCTTAGAGGCTTAATTAAACCAGGGAGGTGGAATTTAGATTCCACCTCCCTCGTTAAACCACCTGCCAGTGTATAACCATGGAGCAATTAAATCTAGTTAAATTGCTCCATATAACTGAAGTAGAAACAAAATGGGGCATTATATTCAGTCTTAGTGATTGTAAAATAAACAGTTGCAGCTGACTGTGCAAACCGAGGGAAATGCTAACATGCACTGCAACAATGGACATCCAGCACACAGGACATTCACAAATCTTACGAGTTTACGATGTTTGCAATTGTCATGATATATTAAGTTGAAAACACAAGACGCACAATCCCAGTATCCATATGGTCTGGTGTTTATGGATTGTCCCCTTCATGTTCCGACCGTTAGATCATTTCGTAACTTACGTATAGTTAAAATGACAACTAAAACTGCCACCACGATTCCTATGATAGTGGGGTCTCTTTGCACGATGCCAATTTGCACCGTTTTGAAGAGACTTTCGAGGTTTTCCACCGCCTTTTGGGCCATGCTGGACACCGGAACTGCATATGTACATCTCTCTTTCTTACCTTTCCTACTAAAGAGTTACATGTTTCCTTTAAAATGCATCTATCACACAGAACTGTGACATGTCCACCTAGCCGAATCAAAACAATGTGCTGAATGTCCCACAAACATCTGGAGGTGGAACCACGCACTCACCGTCTTGGAATGAACTCTCTGCCTTATCTTTAGCCTCGGGGTGGGGGGTGGGGGGTACTTAGCATTACGTTACGGGTAGGCTCCGCGGGAAAGACCCCCGTTTTATGACTACTTGTCGCTCTCAAAGACCCCTCCCCCCCTTTCTTCAAACCACCGATCCTAAGGGCCGAGTGATTTTAAAATTGTTGCTTCCAGAGACCCCAAATTGTACTCGAGCTCAATCACGGCTCTTTTTCCCTTATGGGATGTGCACTTCCACCCTGGGACTCTGTCAATACCAGTTCCCAAAGACCCCCCTATTTCCTTGTTGATTAGCTCCCACTGCCCTGGGTATGGGATTTCAAAATTTGAGTAGTGTCCAAAATTTTTCTCAAGAAGCTTATTGGAGTGTTAATTTAGGATGTATTTAAAATATTACGAATACGTATCAATACAGAAATTGTTGTTGTAATTATTACGTACTGAACATTGCATATAAATTTCCAGTAATGTTTGAACAACGTACACATGGTAAGATAGTAACTCTTTTGGTTTTACTGCATTTTTAGTGTCAAAATAATGTTGAATCACAAAGCAAACTTTAAACTGTTCCAGTGAAGGGATAGAATGAGATACATTAATGCATTTGAATCTACAATTATATATATATATATATATATATATATATATATATATATATATATATATATATATATATATATATATATATGATGTATAAGTAAAGTCAAACGTGTAGTCACAACACAATAACAAAGAGTCGATATACTAACAATATATGGCCTAAAATATAGTCAGGTCATGCCTTTATAAAGGTTATTTTTACTACACCTGTCTTTGTTGTTGTTAATATGATTTTCTAAAATAATCAAAATAAAACATGACATTAATATTTTATTTACCTGTCTGCTTGGGTTGTTTCAAAATGTTTTCGTAAAAACAATTCGCAGACAAAATTATAGATCAGGATTCTTGTCTGGAGTTTGGCACCAAAAGAAATCTTATTTGTTGGCACTGGCTCCACATCTTAAGAATTTACGATGGCTGATTTTGCCTTTTCAAGTCAACACACACACACACACACACACACACACACACACACACACACACACACACACACCCTTGTGTTTGGTTTGTTCATCACAATAAACATTACATGCCGGTTTCTTACAGTTAATATGACAGGCATAGATTTAAAAACTGAATAATGGACATTAATTAATTGGTCGAGTTTACCTTGTCAGATTCCTTTGTAATATATATTGAATCAATATATACATCCGTGGTATGGATTCTATCCCTCATTAGGTTTTGCCTTTGCAATCATCCTTTGACGAGGGTCTGGCGGCAAATTTCTGTCAAAATTAATTCAAGGTTATTTTATTTTAAAGTGTCAACAGATTTCAGTAGTCATTATCACAAAGATAAAAAAAAAATCAATTTTTTGGATTAAAATATCGATTGAGCACAGTAGGGGATGAACATTTCTGGCACATTGGGTACAACAGATATGAACCAGTACGGTCAATAGTGATTTCCTCAGAATACCACATGGGGGCAGATAAACTAATATAAGTGGCCAAGTGATGAACATTTGGTGTCAGTCTTGTGACTAAAATGTATTTTGCATGGCGAGTTTTACTTTTATCCAGTGTATTTGCTCTTGTCATTTTGCTTCTTTGGAAGAAACAAAAACAAAACAAGAAGAACAACCACAAATAGCATTTGCTTGACCACAAATCTGTCTGTGTGGCTTGAAAATTAGTAAAAGCTAAAATTGCAAAAGATTTGATTTGTGATAAGCAAATTTCCCTTGAACACAATAATTGAATTGAAATTTAATTGGCTCAACTTATTTATAATAGTTTTGAAATGGTCAGGCATTTAAATTTTTCAAGTATGCCTAATCAGCATATAATGGAATTTTACAACTTTCACTTTCATGTCATTGGTTAGACCTATATCACAAACCAATTTATAGGAGCTGCTATTGATATCTCTATTTACAACAACTTTGAGGATATAGTAATCTTTTAAGACATATGAAGAAAGTCAACATTCCAGTTCAGATGTGTGCCCAATCAGCATAAATTCGTATTTGACAACTTACATCCCTATTGGATGCGCTCAAAAAGTGGAACATCCTTAATGATTGAAGTTGGATTGACACCTCTATTTCATTTTTTAAAAAATGAAAACAAAAAATAAGAAAGAAAGAAAGAAAGAAAGAAAGAAAGAAAGATTTGCCCATTTGAGCAAATTGTATGTGTGCCCAGAAAGGTCTTTGGCCCAACCGAAAACTGATTGCACTCCCAATTGCTCTTCTTTGGTATCCTCAAGTTCAAAACTATAATAGACATTGGGACCCAAATGTGGACATTATGTCTAGGCCTCATAAAAAATTTGCACAACTTTACTTGCTGTGCACATCATATCTCATCAGTGACATGGGTGGTTGGACATAATGAGTAAGACTTGTAATAGAATATAGCAATCTTCTAGAAAAAGCTCAAGCGGGAAATATTTAGAAACATTACACCTTTCCTTGTCTCAAACTGAAAATTTTGTTGGGCCAAACTTGTGATGGTATAGTGGGATTTGCATTGATATGTGCATTTAGTGGATTCAATCACCAGATGGCTCTTTAATTTTTTTCAGCCAATCAGAAAGTGAATTCTTTCGCCAACGGGAACATGGCGGCAGAAATCAAAACTTTGCAGTGAGACGGCAGCAAAATCGGCATCTATGCTACTTAACAGTAATTTGCTGCCCACATAGACCAGATACGGACGTGGGTTATGTGACGCATATGTGATGGAGTAGAAGTAGGTAATTCTATAGCACACAGCTGTACGACTGGTCAGCATAGTGAAGTTGAGGCTTTCGCTTTGTGCTTTTACGACAATTAAATTGACAAGTTCAGACACGGTTGCACCAGCAGTGCTTATTGATGGTATTGCTGGGAATGGGCACTTGATTTTCTTGATATCCCCGGTTTTATATTGCTAAATACTAACAGCACATATGCAGATTGAAAAGATTAACAATATTGGTATATTTTATGTTCCAACAGTCACTGGGTGTGTTAATTTACTTGGTTGTCATGTTGACGTGTACCTTTTCAAGCTTTGGAAGAGTCAAATGACTTGCTATAGTCTCACCAAACTAAAACCATGGAGCTACTATAGTAGCATTGTACCGTTAGTGCATTGCAGTTCAAATGACCTGACAATATGATAACATCTTAATAGACTTTTATATTGTCACTTTGCACCCAAGTATGTGCAAACATGCACCTTAATGTTAATTACCTGCATGCCATACCCTGATATAGCATGCACCCAAATACCGATGTATTGGTCTCAGATGAATTATGTGATGTAACAAAACCTGTCAGACCAAAGATATAAAAGTGAGTTTGCTACTTTGGGCTTCACCTGTTAAAAAAAGCTTATTTCCACAACATTTCATGATGACTGTGATGTTCATTCCATCACAACATTAATGTTTTATGGAGTGAATTGCATTCATGCCTTTTTTGTAGCATTTCTGGCCCCATAATTCCTTCCATTAATAACATGCAAAGTTCTATAAAGTACAATAGTAATTTTTTGATGGAATGAAGTGCATTCTTGCCTTTTTTGTAATACATCATATTTCTGGCCCCGTAATTATGCACTGCATTCAGAAAGTGCAACTACATTATAGTGTCCGTGGCCACATGCAGAATAATGAAGGTCACTCAGGAACTATATTTGCTGTTGCATATGCTTTTAGCTCTGCTGACATAAGGTCGCAGAGCTTATACTATCACCCATTTCTGTCCCTCATTCTGTCTGTCTGTAAACTTTTGTGCACGTAGTTTTGAGAATTGAAAAATGCCAATGAAATACAAATGATATTTGTGGAAATGATGATTAATACAGACATTTGATCTCTTTTATATCATAGTGTCCATGGCCACATGCAGAATAATGAAGGTCACTCAGGAACTATATTTGCTGTTGCATATGCTTTTAGCTCTGCTGACATAAGGTCGCATAGCTTATACTATCACCCATTTCTGTCCCTCATTCTGTTAGTCTGTAAACTTTTGTGCACGTAGTTTTGAGAATTGAAAAATGCCAATGAAATACAAATGATATTTGTGGAAATGATGATTAATACAGACATTTGATCTCTTTTGAAGGTGTCAGGAGCCATGTTGAGACAGAGAACAAGAGATTATCAAATGAATGGCTGTCCCTGTTGTAGCTGACCGCAAGATAAGAAAAATGACAACACGACCAGTGATACCATCCATAAGCCAGCAGTCTGGGTCACAGTCAGATCACACAGTGGTGCTCCTGCAACAACGTCTTGTGGCAGCAGAGGATGATACCAGACAGTTAGTAGAACAGCTGGCAAAGGTAGGAATGCAGATGAATCAAGGAAGTGAGGCAGATTCTATGATGCCACTGTCGTCCTCACAGCCACTGGTGATGCCCTCCAGTGGTCTTCACCAAGACACTTTGCATCGGAACTATGAGGCGGCCGTTTCCCGATTATGTAAAGCTGAGAGCACATTACAGAGTTTAAAACTCAGTCTTCTGCGTCTGCAGAGTGAAAAAGATCTGAATCGGAAAGACTGGAACTCTGGCGGTAAAGCTTCCAATGCCAAAGAACATTTCGAAAAAGAAGTACAAAAGGTGAAAACAGAACTCGAGGCATCAAGAAAGGAATGCAAGGAGGCTGTTGAATTAAAAAAGAAATTCAAGGATGAAGTGAATAAACTAAAAGAAGCTCTTGAAGCTGCTACCTCATCAAAGGTAAGTGACACTGTATGATTTCTGTCAGCAAAAGCATGTACATGTAGTTGGGTTAATTTTAACATTTTTACCATGGCTGTTTCCAGCATGGAAAATTATTGTATATATTTGACTTAAAAATAAGCACAGGGAATTTAGTTGTTAGCTCTGCTGACCAGAGGCCACAGAGCTTATGCTATCAGTCATGTCTATCAGTCCGTCAAACCACCTATCCATAAACTTTTGCTTGTGAATGCCATACAATCAACAGTTTTCATGTTAGCTTACCATTACAGAAATATTATACAGACAAGTTAAGTCTATGACTTGGAGTTATGGTGGCATCACTGGTAGCATAAAGTGTAATTAGCATTACAGGTGTGAAAAGTACCTTAAATTCATTATTTTGATTATGGATTGAGACTTAGCTTGTAAATTTACAACAAATATGCTTAGGACTCATGGTCAATTTTGTCAAATTTTGAATGACCTTAACCTAATTTTCCAGGGCAAAGGACACTAAATTCTACATCTTGAGAAATCTGAAGGCATGCAATACCAAATCAGTGCTTGCTTTAACCCCCAAATGGGGGTACATGTATATTACCCCTTGAAAACCAAAAGTACCCTTTGAGAAAATTATAAAGGGTAACAGGTCTTGTTCATTTACATATAAAATTGGTTAAAATGAAGTCTTCTTCCCTGAATTTTTGTTCATCTGACCCCCTGAAAAAAATGCAAATGGAAACACTGTAAATGTACCACAAATTTGTACCATATATAGAATTTTTATGTTTCATAATATGGATGATATTAACCTGCTTTCTCCAAGGTCATGGAGGGTGTACATATCAGGTAATGATTTTAGTGTGATGCTCATGACACAACATATTGAAATGGAATTGGAAAATTTACACCAAATATGTACAGGGTCAGTGGTCAAATTTTGTATTGTCCTTGACATATTTTTTAAGAGGGGGCCACTGGTACCATTCGCCAATTAGCCAAATGCTACAGTTTCTTCAGTTTGGCTGAAGAAAGGCTCAATTGCTTTCAAATTAATAAAGACCCAGGGTAAAACGTTCCATGAATTGTGCTTTTATTTGGAGTTTTGGTTTAAAATTTTTTAAGTCCAGATCTATGCCTGTTCAAGGTCTTCAAAAGTCTAACACTTGTGAAGTCATGGTAGCACCACTGGTGTATGAAATTTGTAAAATTTTGAATGGCCTTCCCCCATTTTTCAAGGTCATTAATAATATGGTAAAGGACACTAAATTTTACATGTTGAGAAATTAGAACAATAACAATACCAAATCTACCACAAATGTGTATCATATATAGAAGTTGGATATTGCATAATATGGGTGACCTTGACCTACTTTCTCAAGGTCAGGAAATGATTTTATTGTGATGCCCATGACACAACAAATTGAGATGGAACTGCAAAACTTACACCAAATGTGTACATGTATTAGGCAAATGGTGAAATTTTGTCCTGTATTGTGTGTCCTTGACCTTTTTTTCGAGATCATTAAACACTTATGAAAAGGACACTATATTCATTTGGGAGTTTGATTTTGCATCATATGGATGACCTTCACTATAACTTCTTATGATCATGGAGGGAAGAAATGAATTTTTGGTGATGATCATCAGATTAATAAATGTCAGCAGATTATTAGGCCCATGAGCTTTTGGTAAGATTCTTGTCAATAGAAACGTGAACCTTGCTCTAGGAACACCATTTGGTGGTGTATGGCACGTTTTGGCTGTGGATGGCAGCGGTTTGCGGCAATAGGCGGTGGTTGACGGCAGTGGGCAGTGGTCACCAGCAATCTCTGTCCACTGCCGCAGAACACTGCCAAAGCTTACAGGCTGGTCAGTTATCTTCTTTCTTGCTGCCAAGCACCACCCACCTCCGCCCATGGCTGCCCGCTGCTGCTGAGAAACTCAAAGGCAGCCACAGAGAGCGTCTATATGTTTCACATGTAAGCTAAGTGAAAAAATGCAAGAACTGGTTAGTAAAAGGAGAGGAAACTAATTAATATAAAGTTAATGTTATATATATAATATCTATGTGGGCATAAACATTGGTCTTTATGTACTTGTGTGCTCATACATAGGCCTATACAAAACGACATGTACATTGGATATTTACACATATAGGCATATACACACATATATATGTAATCATGCAAGGCATAAATTGATTCACATGCATAATAGTAATTATGCACATAGTTAATCATGTCCTGGCTTTATGCATCACAGTGTAGGTCCACAAAGAACAACCTGCATGATTTAGATGTGTACCAATGAATCCACACATCAGGGACAGTTTTTGAAATAGAATAAAGTGCTGATCTCCTATATACATGTACTCCCTACCCACTGTTAAGCATACCATATAATTATTATGAGGCAAGATCATTAGATATTGATCATGAGCTGAAAATTAACAAAATTGATGTTTTTTTATAGAGCTATTAAAGCAGCAATCAAGTACTGTCCTTTTATCACCCTTGCAATAGCAATAGCATCAATATGTCACAACAAATATCCACACACCTGGAGGTCCAAAACACAGCTACTGCTCACCAGCAGATGGGTGATTAAGAGCTGTCAGCTGTGTGCACTGGGGGGTAACCAATTAAGATCAGCTGAGTAATGTGTTGAATACACAACTCCAGCTTGCTGGTCTCATTATGAGATCACACCAAGTTCACTGCCAATCAGTGCTTTTTGCACAAGCACTAAACTTTAAAGTATTTTGTTCTGTTTTTCATTTTTTTTTTCTTTTCACGTAATAACATTTTATTAAATTATAATTATATTTAACTCTTAAATGGTCAGTTCAAGGTGAAGACAATTGTGCCCATATCTTATATTTCCCATCCACTTATCACTGCTCAGGATGAGGGCTATTTACAGGCTCTCAACCTTCATGTTTACATGCAAGGCATCATTCATGTTATTAGCCCAGAACATTTGACAGCTGGATTTTTTACAGTTCAGGAGGATGTCATAGAACATTGAAAAGAAAAAAATGTATGAGCTTGATGAGTAAAGTATGATAGTAAAAAGCGGGTAAGAACACATACGTGTATAGCCAGGGACAAATGAGTCCAGATTGATTACAGTGAATTATTCACAAAGAAATATTGAATCATTTGATGACATTTCAAATGCCCTGTAAATATTTATTTGCACCTGACTACTTGACAACATTTTTTTTTCTGAGAGTGATGTTTGGATGTATAATTTGTGAAATATCTAAAACAGTCATTCTAATGGTAACATATCTTTATATGATCATGATCCATGCATGTCAGGGTTTCTGCCAGAGGGTAAAATGGGTAAAATTCCGTACCCTAATATTTTCTGAGGGGAATCCGTACCCTAAACTATTTGAAAGTAACATGCAAAATGATGCAAGCTGGCCATTCTGGGGCTAAAAATGAAGACTTTCAAAGCCTTCTGGATCCCTTTAGCCCCCAGAAATGCTGTAGAATTGATTCTAGAGCATGTAAATTTAAAAGACTTTCTGGGGGAGGACCCTCAGACCCCCCACCCCAATGATAATGATAAGGATTCAGCATGTAACATGCCTTTACTTTGGCGTGTGTCCATACCTTAAAATTTTTTTTCTGGAGGAAACCCTGTATGTGTATATATATATATTTTAGCAACGATGGCTACCCCAACGTACTTAAACAGGTTAATGCAGCTTTTTTGTCAGTTTGGTTTTCAAAGCTGATGAGAGTACGAGATACTCGAAACTAGTCCTTTGTAAAGAAACCTAGCCTCAGCCATCTACGGCCTTTGCCCAGTTCGTATTTGCGCTTATATATATATATATATATATACACACATGTATACACAAAAACATAAATATACAGTAAGTATGAATATTAACTTTTATTTTCATTCCCATTTTGCTGTCACATTATTACATTCATTGACCTAGCCTATGTCTGAAACAAATTTATAAATGCTTCCTGGACTCCTTGAGTTTCTGAGTGGTGATGGGCGGCAGTAAGCAGTGGTGGATGACAGTGGGCAGCGGTTAAGATAGTCTCTGCCCATTTCTGCCAAGGTTTAAAATTTGGGTGGCAGTTTTGCTGCCGTTCACAGCTGACCGTGTTCATCCCCCACCCACTGCCGCCAAAATGTGCCATACACCACCGAATGGTGTTGCTAGTGTTGGTATACAAGTACTTGGGAACAGACAGATAGGGACATAATCAATGGACAGAATTTGAGTGTGCTGTATATAATGTACTTTCAAGATTTAGCTTTGTGGCCACTCTGGCCTGGCTTGCTATGTGTATGTGGTCATAACAAGATATACAGCAAAAAAAGGGCAAATGATCCACCATTTGTTTAATGTATAGACATGGTACGGTTGCCTTGTGCAAATACATGTACATTCATCCCATTTTTGTAAAATTTCAAGCCATCAGATTGGCTAATACCTATAAAATGCTGGCCATATCCACTTGCAAGCTGTGCACAACTCCTGTTATCCTTCTTGATTTCATATTAGTGTGGAAATACGGCACCTACGAGCTGCTGGGGGCACTGGCAGCTCCACAGTGGCAGTGTGAGTTTGCAGCCAGTGTGCTTCAGCTGTGCCCAGCAGGCTATAACCTCCCCTTCAGTAGCTCCCTGTGTTGAGGATGCATTAGCTTGTTACTAAGTTCATTTGTTTGTATATGCATGTTTTTGATTCTTAAATATTGAGTTTGTTGTTTAACTGTGTTACAGCATGTCTGCCTGAGTGCATAGTCACATGTTTGTACATTGTATTGTCCTATGCTTCTTGTATATATCATTTTGTCCATATCCATGTCTGGAGAACCCCTAGATTAGTTATATTGTGTACTATTTGGTTATCCAGTGAAAATAAGCATATCTGAACTAAACACCGCGCCACCTGGCGGCAGAGAATGCTATTACAAAGGAGTATACTGCTCCGTTCATAGCAGACAACAGCTGATAACAAAATGGCGGATGGAAAAGAAAACACAGGTGAACAGGATAAAGCTTTTTTTAAAAAAAAGCATCATTTCGGTCTCTTTTTATAGGGAAATTTTACAAAAATGGGATAAATTGATTACCCACTAGTTGACTGGGTAATACAGCCATCATCTCCCCCTCAGGGAACTGATATTACCCTGGGCGTCTGTCGCCTGGGGTAATACCAGTTCCCTTCATGAGAGATGCTTGCTGTATTACCCTGTCAACCAGTGGGCAACTAAAAGTATTACCTTTCTCGTAGATGGAAGGTTTTGTTTCGCATTTTAATTCATATCACGTCTGTGTATGTAACTGAGGTTATTCTTCACTCAAGTCAGTGATAACTGTACAACACTTGTATGGCCTGCATTAAGTTAAATCACATTACATTAAATTTTATCCTAACCATGGTATTACCATGAATGAGTACATAAGATAGCAGTATATTTCCATGAATAACCAGTTAACCATAAGTGCAGAATGTTGTTGCCTTACTCAGGAAGAGGTGTCTGCCAAAGTGGACGGTCTGAGCACAGGCAAACAGAAACTACAGCGGCGTATCTCTGAGTTAAAGGATGAGCTAACACGCGAAGCTGGTTTACGTCAGAGTCTGGAGGAATCCCATAATACACTTCTCGAAAGAATACGAGATATGGAGGCAGTAGTAGAAGTGGAAAGAAACAAGGTAAGTTAACATGAGTTAAACAAGAAAATTTGCATTTTTCCACTTTCAGCGCTAAATTCTAGACTGAGTCAGCACCAAGGAAAAGTGTGGACCTGGACCAGTCCTTTCTTCTGTGGAATTACATGCATGTTAATACATGAATGAGGAATGTTCTTGTAGGTGGCAGCACCAGTTCAGTGACTATCTTTTCATGATGTACACCATTTCCTGTTGACCACCACTGGCCAATGAGGAGAGTCTAGATTGTTTATCCCCCAGGTGTCTCCACCTGCAAGTATTGGCAACTGGGGTACTCACACAGAGTGGTGTCATCAAGGAGAACATGCTTCATTAAAAGTCTTTTTATGAGGAATTTGAATCTGTGATCAACTAAAAGTTCAGATGCACAGAACATAAATTTCTTGTGATTAACATTGAAAGATTCAATTCATCTTCAGCAAAGTACATTCATCATGGTTGTGTCAGGATCCACTAAATGTTCCCGGTGTGTACCATTATTCAGTCTGGCTTGCATGGAGGTCTGGTTCAAGGGACTGTCCATGAGTACTGTTAAACTTTGTTTCTGGCAACAGTGGTGGCCCTAAATGTTAGTAAAATATTTCAAATTATGTTGGGGGGGGGGGGGGGACTGTTCCCTTGTAACAGGTGGGTGTGTCAGAGGTCAACACTAGGGTTTGAAAGTATAACAAGTGGCCTCCATTGTTCCATCAATGCACCCCAAACTTTAGGTTTCACCAATTTGTAGTGACCTCTAGGATCTCAACATCACATCACATTTATACAAGTATGGATGCTTTGATAATGTACCTTTCACTTTTATAGAATCAGAAGCAGTCTGACACCATCAATGCCCTGAAGGCAGATCTAGTTTACATCAAACAGGCTGTGGATGCAGAGCAACATCGCCGCCTAGTGGTGGAAGAAAAAGCTACATCACTTTTGGCAGAGAACGGTGAGCAAGAAACCTTATACATGTACATGTGTTGGGACAAAACAAAGGTCAACGTTGAGTACGGTGATTTTAAGAAGTCCATATTTTTAAGTTGAAATGTTTCATAAATAAAACTGCTGAACCCTTTGTGCATTATAATGACACTTCATGAAATAAGAAAATATGTCACATTTATCAGCTGTAGCACTATTGGGATGAGATGATGAACAAAATATCTGACTGGAATTAAATTTCATATTGTGCTATCCTAAAAAATGAATATGTGTAGTTGAAAATGTCAAACAAAAGAACTTTTAAACATTTATTTCATATCATTGTTGATTGTGTTCTAAGAGAAATGTAATGTCCAACCGACTTTGGGTAATTTTGTTTATTTTGAGATTTTGGTACATTTTAGTAGACATTTGTATTGTCTGTCAGCTGTCCAAATGTGGTAGTTCTAGTCCAAATACAATCTGAAGAAAATAGAAAAAAAGATACTTTTAATGTTAACATGGTAGTCAATGGACTGTGTTAACCTTTGAATCTTGATAACAGACAATCGGTATTTGCACCAAAATGTCCAGTTCATGTGGATATTTTTCTAAAATTAATCATCAGATGTTATCAAATAAAAACAGATGTACTCTAAAAATTCTTTGGAGCAAACACTTAAATGGGTGTCTAAAATGAAGAGTCCACCAATTTTATCAATTTTGACAAAATCAGCTCTTTTGTAATTTTTGTATCATCATTGTGGGAGGAAAAAAGAAAAGAAAAAAAAACCAACATAATTATGCAGTTATGAAAAATCCCTGATGTAGTTTTGTAAATACATGTACATGTATTGAGATCATAATACCACAAATTGGACCATTTTATCTTGAATTTTTTCCAGAAATGTAAAAAAAAAGCACCAAAAAAACCCCTGGGCAACACATTTTAACCCAAACACTTGTGTTCACACAACAACTTTGAATGTTGAGTTCCATTTTTAGTGCAGACAGATTTTGCAAAGCCTTGTGGTCAATTAACCTGTAGGTTCACCGTGCAGGAGTGTGTATTTCCGAGAATTTGGCCCCAAAGTGATGTCACTGTACCAGGTTGGAAGTTACCTTAAGGGTTATTTAAAACATGAAGTGCTATGTGTCACATTGTGCAACTTGTGTCTTTAGAGCGCTACAAAGAAACCACAAAAGTGCTGGAAGATGAGAAGAAGGTGCTGATGTCTGAACTGGGGAAAATGAAGTCTCTGTACAGTGATCTCCATGGGCAGATTGACCAAATGCAGAGACTGGTGCTGGAGAAAGAGGTCAGGTCAAAGGTCAATCCTTGACCTTCAAACTCTTGATTTTTTTCTTCTTTAATTGACAGTGCAAGTGCAGTGTTAAAGGAAACGCATTGGCAAATGTTTTAAAACTGGGCAAAGGATATTTGAACAGTGAACAGCAATACATGACAAACCCAGGTCATTTGCTTTTTTCTCATGTTACCACATGGACTGAATTTCAACTTTCTGTCACATCTAAGCCTTTTATCCCCAATTTGTCCAATAGTCGTCATGTTTAACTTATTGACCTATGAATCAAGCCATGTTACCCTATACCAGTACCTGCAGGTGGTATGGATTGTCAGAGATAATTATATTGGTAAAGAGAAATTAAAAGAAAAAAATACAAAGCTTTAACATGTTAATGTACTGGCACCAAACAATGTGCTGTATTCCATTCACTTTTTCAATAGTCTGCATTGCTTGTTGACAAATCATGTGTAATGTTTGATGTCAGTTTGTGATGTCTGGCTGGCTGGCATAGATGTGGTGTTAGTAGTTCAGACATCTTAATTTATGTAGAAGGGTTGGAACTTTTGATTACTTTGATGACAGATAACAATTTGATCGCTTTTCATTTTTGTAAAATAATTTCTAATAACTCTGAGGTATGAGTGTTTGTCAGCAGGACTAGTTGATATTTGTGAGAAAAAAAATAGTGAATTGTGAGTTAAGAAATCCTATGATTATTGTTTTAAAACATTAGTCCAAAATTTTCCACCTAAATTCATATTTTTTCTTGAAAAACACACCAGATCACTGCAGTGTCACTTGTCTCCAGCCACATCATGCGCACGCCTCTGAAGTTGTACGGACACCTTGCAGCGTCTGGTGTAAGACTGATGATGTTGACTGCTATGTAACTGTCAGGTATTGTGTGTTTTCAGGATACTCACGTACAGCTGGAACAGGAAAACAAACATCTTTACCGGGCCATGAAGACAGCCGCGGAGCAACATGCCAACATGCTGGCAGATTACGAACAACAGCTAGAGGTCAGTGGCGCCACCTAACAACAGAATAAACATAAACATTTTAGATTTATTATCAGGCCAGGCGTATAAGATTGACAAAAAGATTAAAAGTCTTTATATTTTAATCACAGAACAGCTTTGAAATTACTGATGAACACCAGATACAAAATTTTTTTGTGATGTGAATTTCAAAGTATGGGCAGTATAACAAAATATTAAGTTTCAAATAAAGCAAGTTCACCTTTTCAGTGTTTGATTTTACATTGCAGTTTGTCTTGTACAAAAATCAAGCACTTACATACCAGTATTAAGGTTAAAACATCATTAAAAGATATTGCACTCACCAGATTTGAGTAAACTCCCTATATTTTGATAAGCAAATTCAGATTTGATATGATAGGAGTTAAAGACTTGTCCAAAAGTATTACTTTTGCAAAACTTGAATAATAATAATAATAATAATAATAATAATAATAATAATGATAATAATAATAATAATAATAATAATAATAATAATAATAATAATAATAATAATAATAATAATAATAATAATAATAATAATAATAATAATAATAATATATAATAATAGACTGGGAACAAACAGTGATCACTGCAGTCCATTCCCTTGGTCTCTGGAATATGGACTGAATGAAAACTTGGAATGTTTTGTACAAAGAAGACACAGCAATTATAAACAACTTACTGATACATTTTTTTATGTCAAGGGGAAACTGGAATGTTTAATCTAGCAATTTTACTATTACCCCTCACCTTAAGCAAAGCAGCCTACAGTCCAACTGTAAGCACTTTGTTATAAATAAAGGAGCTTTCAGGAATCCTGGCCAGGGTCTGATGAGACAAATTCTTGACTGAAATGTGTGACATTCTGCCTCTTCTTGACTGCTTGCCCTGTCGTGTAAGCTGACTGTTCCTTATCAGATTTTTTTGTGTTTGTAGGTGGAGAAACAGGAGAGGGCGGAGAAGATTCAGGAGGAGGAGACCATGGACCAGCTGAGAGAGCAGGTGAAACTATTGGGCAGAGAAAAGGCACAGAGTATGCAGGAGAGGTACGCCTAGTGTTGAGCTGCAAGTCGTAACACTCATTCTCATCTCAATTACTTAGTTGATTCCAGAATCAAATTGCTGACACAAAGACCTGTCATTCAAATATAAGCATGTCCTGTCTAAAATCAGTGGTAGTATGGTCACATTGATTGCAGCAGTTTGCTGGATACAGTCGCAGAGAATTACCTTAAGTTATTTAACTGTTTTCATCGGTAATTGTTGCAATGTTTCCTGTGCCAAGTAGCACAGCATTGGTAGAAATAAATTTACCAGAGTCTGTTTTGTATATCTCTTTTCATAGTTTTTTTTTTCTTTCTTCAGCCATTTTTTAAAGCCAATAAGTACCATATAACAAATTTGTGTTTTGTACCTTATTTTGCTACAAGGAAATGTGCAGGAATTGTTGACAGAACTTTGTTTTCGTTTACAGTTCATTCAGTTTTTATTTACCAAATTGACTTGACTCAGTACAAAATTGCTTTATTTTTGCATGTAAAAATTTTTACATTTTTATTTTTTTTTTTGACATTTCACTGTAGTTTTGATTTCACTATTTGGACATAATTCCTATTCAAACAATGTTAAAAGGCTCTTTCACTGTGGTTTTATTTTCATGGTTTTGTGCCATCAGCGAGATAAGCAAAAATAAGAGTACAGCAAAATTACTCAATTTACAGTATTTTATTTAGGAAATTGAATGAACCCAGCTGAAATACCTGATTCATTCAGCAAAAGAACAAGTAGGATATCTAACATAATTGTTACATTTTCAGAAGGACAAAAAAATTTTTTGTTTTACGGTATGCAAGAATTGAGTCAGTGGTTTACTTTCACTTTGCTTTCTGCTTTAGTGCTCAATTAGAAAAACAGGTGGCGTTACTCAGAAAACAGCTGTCTGAACATCAGGAGGAGGCTGCTCACAAAGTGGCTGAACTGCAGGACAAAGTGAACACATTTCAAGATCACCTGGCCGACATCGAAGCAGAGAAACAGCGGCTGCTGCGGGATAAGGAGGCCTTACTGGAAGAGGTACTTTAAGCAACAGGATGGAGCTAGTCCAGAAAAAAAACTTTTCCTACAACAGTCGAGGGGTATCCCAGAAAAATACACTCACAGTGTAAACTCAAAATTTAGTGCTTAGAGTGTCTCCTGTTTATGGTTTTCTGTGTTTTTCACAAGGATGACAAAATGTTATAAAGTTGGACCTTTTTCATCTCTAATCCAGTTCAAGAGCACAATTGTGGAATGACAACATTTTCTGTCAATACATGAAAATTTGAAAGTTGTAATTCCTGATACAAATTGAAAGAATACTCTGTGTGCTTTTGAAAATGTTAACTGAATTGCTGCTCAGGGACTATAAAGTGTTGATGACATACCCTGACTTGAAGCAGGGAATTAAGGCAAAACCCCAGTGGAATTTCTGACAGTGCATAAATCTACAGGGTGATGGTGCAGAATTCTTTTGAAATGTAGGAGACTATATTTTATAGCTCTCCAGGTATTGTTTTCCCCAAAAAAGTTTCACTGCTGTACACACAAAATGGTTAGTGGCCAAATGACACTGGGTCACCATTGATCTCGCACAAACTATTAACTTGTGGCCAAAGTTTTTAGCTGGTGCAGTACACAAAGACAAGTTAGGTAGTTTGACTTTGGTGGCAGTTGGCTCTGACTGGAAGAGTTAAACTGAAATATAGGAGACAGTATTCTCTCTTTATAACACCTTTCATTCCAGGACGGTGTCTGGTATAAAATGGTTAGTCTTTTTTGTGGTCACAAGATCCATCTCTTTGTAAAAGTCCCCTCAAAATAAGATGTGGGGGGGGGGGGTGTTGCCCCTTGGCCCATAAGGCCGAAGGAGTATTGTCGTCACCTACGCATCTGTTCGTCCATGCCTTGTTAATGCCATATTACCAAAAATACTCACTTTACAGAGACCAAATTTTTATCACGGGGTCATTGAGGTGTTTTAGGTGCCTATTGAAAAATAGGTCACTAGGTCTCATATTTATGTCACAGTACTACAATGCAGAATAAAATGACGTTAACACAATATCTGAAAAAATATTAAATGTAGCTTCATCAGTTATTTATGACAGTTGGTCCTAAAGATGCCTCAGATGCCTATTGAAAAGTAGGTCACTGGGTCACATATTTAGGTCACAGTGCTGTATTGAAGAAAACTGGCCATACCATGATATCTTAAATTATTAAATTACGCATTGTAGCTGCACCAGTTATTCGTGACAGTTTGTCCTAAGGATGCCTCAGACCCCTGGCAAAAACTAGGTCACTGGGTCACATATTAACGTCACAGTGCTGAATTGAAGAAAACTGGCCTTGCCATGATATCTCTGCTCATTGCATTTGCACCAAAGTTGTCATTAGGTCAAAACCGAAGTAAACTTGACCTATCGTAGGGGTATTGTCGTCACCTATGTGTCCTTCCGTCCAGGCCAAGGGGTTTGCAGTCACTGATCGGCTTCTAGTTTTGTTTTGTTTTTTTTTTCTGTACAAAGTCTGCTCTGGGGACCCAACCACCGGCATTATTAAGGGGGACAGGGAAGTCCTCTTCACAAATCAGGGCATAAAATTTGTGCTTTCACAGTTCATGATTTATTGAACTGACCATTCACAGTTCAGTATTAATTGGAATGCTGAATTACATTTCATGCATTACAGACCTTTGGTGGTTGAGGAAAGATATTTTTTAGTTTCAGAACACATAAAACATTAAAAAGGCCCAATCACAGTTCATTTAAAAGGCTTTCCCCCAATAGAGAGGGAGGGATGTATGTAAAGCTTGAAGAGCATGTCATATGTCATGATAGTAATGCAACAGTTCAGGATGTTTGTATTGGAAACATAAACATAGTGCCGCCAGTTAGCAGAATGACTTGTCCTGGGATTAACGTCACTGGCTCCCCACTGATGACCAGATTTTATTTAAAGGCTAATAAAGCCCAAAACTTTCTTCCAAATGAGAAATTTTGTGAATATCTTTTGTTCCTGTGGCAAATTAATTTGCTATAATGAATTAGAACTAAGCACTTTTTTCAGTGAATGGGAAGGAATAGGAATTTGCTCTTGGAATATCGGACTTCATAATGTTCAACGGTACTTGGGCTCACAGATTTGGATTCCTTCAGGGTCTCTTTGTATTAGATAGGAATTATTTGACATGGCACTGTCGGCACTTGTATTTGCAGGTGAACCAAACAGTAGACACAATGACAGAACAGAAGTGTCGTCTGGACGAAGAGATGGAGCAGGCGCGAGCAGAACTAGGCAGCGAGAGACAGACACGAGCTCAACTACAGCAGGAAAATAATCGTCTTATGGAGCGCATTGCTAGCATAGAACAACAACAGGTAACAAACAAAGGATTCTCCGTACTTTTTGAGGAGAGGGATTTGTTTTTGACTAGGGTCTAATCAGATAACTCACGCTGTTATAGTGAACAAACTCTACATTGGTTACTCTACACCAGATGGGTGCTATATGGGGCAACATCAATTCAGGGTGCCTCAAAATTAGGAAATTTGGTGCTGGAAATTTCCTTGAAATTGAAAATGCCCCAAGTCTGTTTACTTATGCAGTGCTAAGTTCATGACAGCAACAGCAGTTTTTATCAGCTTGCTTTTAATTATCCAAAACTCCAACCAAATATTCTATGTTAACTGATTTCTGTAACAGTGTTTTACCTGTCAGGTTAAAAGTAGGGTTCTAAAATGAAGGCTTGGTACATTGTATCTTTGTTAGCGCCCCCTGGTGGTTATTGTGCTTATAGGGAGGAATACAGTGTTTAGTTGGAAATGAATGAACGACGCATATTTTTCTCCTTATAAAAATACTTTCACTCCAATACATGGACCAACATGACTGTGTACAGTCATTGGTTTTTGCTGTGCCTAGCAAGTCATGCTACAGCTGCTGCAAAGGCACACCTGCAATACAATTAAAAAGAAACACACAGGAACAGGCCTGTACCATCATAATACTGTGGAATTAAATAATATTATGTTTATTTATTTATTTATTTATTTATTTATTTATTTATTTATTTATTTATTTATTTATTTATTTATTTATTTAATTGATTAATTAATTCATATATTCATTTATTCATTTATTCATTCTTTCATTCATTCATTCATTCATTCATTCATTCATTCATTCACAGCTGAGCCAAGATCAGATCACAGTAGCTCTGTCAGAGATGCAGGAGCAGAAAAACAAGTTGGCTTACGAAAATGGAAAGCTGACCAGCCGAGTTAGTCAGCTGCAAACAGAGCTAGAGAACCTGGCCAGCACACATACACAGGTTGTACAGCTACAGAAACACAAGACAACTGTGGACTCCAAGTATAACAAAGTAAGTACAGACAACTGTCGACTCCAAGTATAACAAGGTAAGTACAGACAACTGTCGACTCCAAGTATAACAAGGTAAGTACAGACAACTGTCGACTCCAAGTATAACAAGGTAAGTACAGACAACTGTCGACTCCCAAGTATAACAAGGTAAGTACAGACAACTGTCGACTCCAAGTATAACAAAGTAAGTACAGACAACTGTCGACTCCAAGTATAACAAGGTAAGTACAGACAACTGTCGACTCCAAGTATAACAAGGTAAGTACAGACAACTGTCGACTCCAAGTATAACAAGGTAAGTACAGACAACTGTCGACTCCAAGTATAACAAAGTAAGTACAGACAACTGTCGACTCCCAAGTATAACAAAGTAAGTACAGACAACTGTCGACTCCAAGTATAACAAGGTAAGTACAGACAACTGTCGACTCCAAGTATAACAAAGTAAGTACAGACAACTGTTGACTCCAAGTATAACAAGGTAAGTACAGCTTCTTACATACATGTGTAAAACATAGATCTGTGAAGTGTAACAAGGTAAACAGAGACCAGCCAATCCATGTGTATTAATGAAAACCAGTGGTGCACAAAAGTGGAATTCACATATTTAGCATTGTGTCATGTGCTTTTGGTGTGTGCTTGCAAATTCTATACTGTACTGCAGTTTCTGACACCTCTGTTGTGGAATATGTACCTTTTAAAATCCAGTTTCTGATTGTGGCCACCAGGGTCACACAGGGATACTTTACAGTACTTTGTGAGAGGTAGACTGGCAAATGAATTGGTCTCTGTGCAGACAGAGATTGTGAATGGGAATATTACTATATTTGAGTGTTGTAGTGTAGAACTACTTCCTAGTCGCTATTACCCTGTTCCATAGTTCAAGGTCTATACTCTCCCTAAGCAAACTTGTCACTGTCCAACCTATACAAATATGAAAAGCGCTATTGCACATATTGTCCACGTTCCTCTGAAGAAATTTGACACAGGCCGCATTAGCCCAAATATAGTTAAGGGTCTTCACTGGGTTACTAATCAGAACATGTTTTGGAGCCTATACCTGTCCATGTCTCTCTGGGTAGCATATTCAGCAAAGACAATCCACACGATAGTAAATAAATATGAATGTGTCAAATGATGACTTGTGACTCCACAAGGATATATACTTAAACCTAACTGTATTTTAACAACACCCAGAGGTTGGATGTTGGGAGTTATTTTCCAGACGCACATATAACTGTGCAATTTGCAAATCAAGGTACTAAGTTTGACCGACATGTAACTAGTCAATGATCGAATACCATAACCATGATAACTATAAAGTCATGCATGCAACATAAAGTGGGCTACCCAAGTGATCTCTGTGTGAGTCCTCAGTAAAAAATTACAAATTCTCAAAAAAACATCTCACGTCTCATGATCTCATAATCCCCTGCCTGCCAATATTATCCCAGTTAAATTTGCCAGTCTATTGTGGAATCTCCATTTCCCGCTATTCCAAAGTAAAATTTCACAATTGTTACCCGCATTTTGAGAGCAGAGAATGGAGGCAGAATTCAAAAATTGTATCCATTTTGGTCTGTGCAGAAGGATATGTTTGGAAAAAAATTGTTTTACAGTAATGAAACAGACCTGGTGTTTTGTTTCTGTAGTTATGGGTACAGACATAGATAAGTCTATTCATTCCCATGGTTACAGGTGCAGACGGAATTAACAGCTTGTCAGATGGAGGTCCAGCGGTTACAGAGTCAGTTGAAGGCGGTGCACGCCAGTGGCCAGCGCAAGGAGGAGGACTTTGACTTGGCCATCAAGTCACGCGATGAAGCCGTCAAACAGGCACAGGGCCTGCTGGCTCACATTGAAGCCATAGAACAGGCGAGTCGACAAAAGGTATGGGTTTATTCAGTAGTGGAAAAAGCTACCCATTCTTCGGAAGCCAGTTTGTGTGTCCTGGTTCCTGCAACAAGTAAAATTCAAAGGAAGTAAAAATTCGTACACTTTTGTGTTGTAGGAAATCTCAGAATTTTGTTTTAATTGTATGTATTTTAATTGGAAGAAACAACTGAATTAGAGAAGGGGGCAAATGGAATTTTAATAGAACTTGCACTGAGGACGTAAGCTTCAAAAAAAAATTGGTGAGTTGTGCTCGTAATTTGTAACTACTAGAAACTTTTGTGTAGTTTTGAGGCTTGTTCACAACAATCATACCACTTGGCTTGGGATTGCTTTGTTTTGCTGTTAGATGTGAAGAAAATGTACACATAACGTGCATAAGGTGAGATTATTTCAAAATCAAGATGTCAAGTGACTCATAAGATGTCCAAATTCACAGTACGCATAACAAGGTTTGTGTGTACATGTTTGTGTAGTTTGCCGTAACAAATCTTAAAAATAGATTGATGGTAATGCGGTACAAATGTAGTTACTTTTTGTATCACTAGGTGACAGCACTTGAAGTTGACTTGGAGAAATCCAAAGAGGACAGACAGAAGATAGCAGAGACAATAGAGCGAGTGATGACATCACATCGAACTTTACAGACCACAGTGGATAACCTTCATGTTAACCTTGGAGACAAAGATACACAGATCAGTCAACTGACGCAAGAACGGTCTGTGTAGATCTTGTGTATCTAATAGTACAGAAAAACATGATCCATATTCATTAATTCCAAACCCAACAATGACGGCAAAGAGATTTCAGACTTGCCAAAGCATCAACATTTCTCTTCCAATACCAATGTGAAGAAACAAATTTCACTCCTGACTTGAGACAGGCAGTCACCCAGAAAAAGCAACTGGTGGTTTTAAACCGGTCCTCTCAACCTTAGAAATATTCATCATTAACAGCAGACACTAGTTCTTTTCCAAAATGTATAGGCCTAACCACCCACAACACAAATTTCATTACTTCTGCCAAAAATAAAAAGAGACCTGTTAGGCCTACCAACTTTCAGTTCTCCCGACTTGCCAGTCAGCTAAGTTTACAGCAAAAGAGTAAAGTAGGCCTACATCATTTTTGTGATATTTATGAATCTGGCACATTATAAACACACTCTACCTCCTATGTGTGTGTATATGTATGTGTATATTGTGTTCATAGCAAAGTTTACTGCACACTGTGTCTGAATAAATGGTAGTTTCTGATTGGCTGTTTAAGTACAGAGAGATTGGGACTTGGAGTTTATTGTGTCTTTCTTCAAATGAGCCAAACGTGATGGGATGTAAATCGTCCTCTGCTTCAGTGTTTTCCTTTTCATTTCTTGTCAATGCAGACATTTTGAATGAGAAATGTGCAGTAAAACCTGTAGGCTGAACACCTCTGATAGACAAACACCTTATTTACATGCACGTTTTTGTCAGTCCCAACAGTTTTCAATCTTGTTTAATTAAAGAGTACAGTGTTCAAAAGCTGCAGTTACCAAACACCTCTCATCCCTGAATGCCAAACAGGAAATAAAAGTCCCAGTTTATCAATTTTACCTATTAAAGTTGAAAAGTTGTCCAAAAGGGATTCAATTTTCAGGAATGGATTGTTGTATAATATTTTAAAAACTGTAGTTATCATGGTAATTGGCTGTAACATGCATTTTTTTAATAGAATACACAAGATGTAGCCCACTTATGCCAATAATGGCCGAGAGAGATAATAAGACTTTCCTTTTCTACGTCAAGAGAAATTGCATGTGCTTTGATAACACAAACAACTCAGCTATGTGTCATGCTCAGCTAGGGCTCAAATTGAAACACCTGACATTTGCATTGTGTGAATACGTGTACATGTATTTTCACAGGTTCTAATTTTGGTGGGTTTCGCATTTTGGACCTTTCACTAAAACTTTGAATTCAGCATTTTTGTTAAAATTCCTGTTCGTGCCAGGTGAGAAATCTTTGTCACTGGGTTCTTTATTTTGGTGGTTTTGAAGCATGAGCGAAATAACTGAAAGTAAAAACACATTGAAATTAAATGAATTCACTGTATTTTGTGACCGCTGCACCATAACCATTCTCACCCCTCCACGAGCGACTCTCGGCTGATCTCGTATAGCCAAGAGGGCTGCACCCACTGACCAGAATCTGCAGCGATTTCGGGATGATCATGTGCCTCTTAAAAGACTTGCAGACTTGGATAATGTAGGAGAAAGAGATTTCCCTGAGGTGTTCATCACCAATATAATATTTCAGTATAAATAACAGGAGGTGAAGAAATTGTTTCATAGGGGTAGGGGAGAAATGTATACTCTCTGCAATCTTCACAATCTATTATGTGACCAGATTCCAAGATAGTTCCCTCAAATGAAGGATACAAGACATTAACAGAATGGTTAAGCACATGATTGTCCTAGATATTTTTAACTTGGGACATAGCCTGGTTATGAAAAGGCTTACAAAGGACACAGAGCAAGTTTTCATTGCCCAAGGAGACAGCGAAGGTGATGGGGAGACTACCATTGGTCTGGATACAACCACAGTACTGGGCTCAGAGGACTAGCTTTAGCTTATTACAAAGAGATATGACCTGAGGGGCAGACTTTATACTTTAGAAAAACACACTCAAAAGTCAATTTTTTTGTCATTACTGTTGAAATTAGCTGAAAACACAGAAACAGATGACATTTGACCACCAGTCTTTGACGGTTTAAGAGGGAAGAGGTTAAAAATGATAGGCCATTGGTCAACAGTTTGCTTTGCACACTCTGAGGAAAGCTGTTGACCCAGTCTTCCGATCGTTAACCACAAATGGATATCATCAATAAATTCTGTACCTTTAATGAAAATCATAGGCTTCAAAGTTAAAAAAAAGTTGAGGACATCGGTTATTACAATACATGCAAACTGTGCAAAGATGCGTTGATCACGTACATAAGTCCTAGAGACGGGCATTGGAGACTGGCATATAAGCTGTATTCATATGGCCCTATGAATAAAGTGCAGGTTATAGTACTTACATAAGCATTATGTTATGTTATATTATGTTATGTTATGTTAACAGAGAGTGGTGTTGTGTATGTGTCAAAGAACTACGCACCTGTCTTGTGTCATCCTTTATTATTTGCTTTATTTATGTTTGTCTGAGCATCAGACTGCGTACAGAGCATCATTGTCTTTTCCCCTCTACAGGACAGAACAAGCGCAGGACAGTCATTTAGCAAGCAATAGTTATGGCAGCCGTATCAAGTTTTAAATCGATAAAATTTGATTTTCAGATCTGCATGACGGGAAACCTGATATTGGATTTATTGTTACAGGTCTCAATACCAACAGAAGATAAGGGCATTGGAGAATAAACTAGAAAATGTGCAGAGTCAATCAAAAACGTTGCAGAATGACTTGGAACAGGTAAAGTGGAGTAACTCACAGAGTTCACTGTAGTGTTTTGTTTTTCAAGAGGGGAGGAGAAGGTTGCACTGCAAATGCTGCTGCTTAAACTGTCATAAACATTTGAACACCAAACTGCTCTGTTATACTCCCCCCTTGGGAAAAAAAACAGTGATGATGATGATGATGATGATGATGATGATGATGATGATGATGATGATGATGATGATGATGATGATGATGATGACGATGACGATGACGATGACGATGACGATGACGATGACGGTGGTGGTGGTGGTGGTGGTGGTGGTGGTGGTGGTGGTGGTGATGATGATGATGATGGTGATAGTTTTTCTCACATTACCTCCTCACATTTTTGGATGCATAGAATGCTGCCTAAAGATACTTCCTTTCTTTCCAAATTTTCTCAGCAGTGCTACAAACTTCAAATTTTTTGTTTCATTTGGATTATTATAAAGGCATATGAAATGTGTTAAATCTCTGCGTATAACCGACAAGGTCATGTTACTTGTGTTACTTCATCTGAAGAGGTAAACATCTTTTTTGAGACCTTCAAGAATTTTGTGTGTTCCATTGTATATTCAGGTGAATACACAGATAACAATTGATTGTGGCTTCTCCTACTGGACATGTAAGTTGATTTTACGTATTGTACATGTACTAAAGTGCTTCCTATGTGAAATGTCCATAACGCTACCAGATCCTTTGTTTTTCCCGTTCTGGCTCATTTCGCATTATAAAACAACACAGTTGATAAGGCTAAAAATCAAAAAGTTGTCCCAACAGATTTTAAGTTGTCTGGGGCAACCAGACATTCCTTAATTTCCGTCCCTGTTATTTCTTTCAACATGTTAGTGACCAGAGCTCAATTAATATTTCTCCAGGTAGAGGTTCTGGAAAAAGCGTTAAGGGAGAGCAAAGCTGACAACCAGAAGCTTGCCCAGTCACTGCACACAGTGGTGATAGCTAACACTGACCAGCAGGTCTCCATAGATACCTTACAGAACCAGCTGGACAAACAGCGCCACCTGCTGGATCAAGTTCGGGAGGCAAGGTGAATATGTCCTCTAGCTTCAGTGGGTTTGTATCAGATGCATGATGTGGGTGATTAACCTGTTTGGTGGTAAAGTTGTGGACTTAAGACTTGGAATGCTTGGGGCACTGTGCACTTGAAAGCACACTAATAAACGCAGCTGCTCTGGGCCAATCTGACCATTTCTGGATGTTTGGGCAAGCTGGCACTTAAATGAAAGACAGGCGTAACTTTTGTTGTTGTAGTAGGACTGACAAGTGGCATGATAATTAATTTTACCAACAAGAAGTTGTTTCTTTCTTTTTTCTTTTGGTATCCCAGCATGCAATTATTGTTGCTTAGCAACACTTATTTGAAGATGCATCCAGACCAAGTACTGTGAACTACAAGGCTACGTAGAGTTGCGCCTGTGCTGTAATATTTGTCTGCTTGTCAAGTTTGAGTGTATTATGAGATATATTATGATATTCTTGTTCTATCTTTGAGAGTGAAATTCAAAACTGTAGATCACATTACTGACACATTGTTACAAGTAAAGTGTGACACGTTTGCATCAGGATGTGATGTATTGGCAAAATCAAATGTGTTTGATTGTACCTCACGCATGATGTGGAATAACTAGGATGAACATAAACAAACATGGCACACCAGGTTAGCAGTGAAAGTAAGCCTAGGGCATATTTTTTGCAATGAATACCCAATTAAACATAGAATAAACAAAATCTTACATGGCTGGAGAGTGAGTTACTGTTTTTCTTTCATTCGGGATCGTTGTTGGTGTGGAACATCACTCTTGACCTATGGTCACTTGTGATTTTCCTCACCAACAACAATCCCTTGTGAGAGAAAAATAGTAACTCACTCTCATCCATGTAAGAATCTCTGTTTCAGCCATGGCACACTCAAAAATAATGATTCAAATGTGAATGGAGGTATCAACATGTATTGTTATTTTCATGTTCAATGTACATATAAAATTACCAATCATCTGTACCTTGTCACATCCATACATTCATCTTCTGCCACACAGGGAGCAAGATAGTCAGAAACACAGCCAGGAGGTGGCGCTGTATGAGGAGCGGCTCAACGCAATGAAGCAGCAACTTACAAAAGAACGTGACCAATCCATGAAGAAATCTTCTAAAGAGGTTGCTGAGGTAATCTTATAAGCTTTCTGGATCTATCCATCCATACAAGACCACAATGCTTAGTCATGGAAGCTGCAAACACTGTGGTCAAATACACTTCTTCTTTTTGCGGATACCTATTTCTGTGTTTCATAATGTTGCCTTCCTCGCTGATATGATGGAAAAAAGCCTTGGCCAACGATTTTTGCGCTGGATGGCAAATCATAATGTACCCAGCTGTATAGAAGCAGCTGTAGCATGACTTACCATACAATGTAGAAGACTTGAGTTTGAGCTATTTTCAAGCCAATTTTAATGTTTTTTCTTTTTGTCTTAAATATAGTGAAATATGTACAGATGTAAAGGGCCATTATGGATTTAGGTGACATGAGTAGTGGAGATCACATTTGGTAAACTGTATCTTTCAGATGCGCAGACAGCTGGAAGACCTGACTTCCACCAATGGCAAGCTTTCTCGTGCAAACACAGATCTACGACAAAAAGTGACAGAACTAGAATACGACAAAAAGGAGCTGCGGAAGAAAACAGCAGAACAGAACAGCCAGATAGAACAGTTGACACGAGTAAGACACAAACAGGAACAGACCATAGCAGAGTTAAAGGTAAAGGCATGTTTTGCACAGAAGGAAAAGATTTTTTTTTTTTTATCAGTTGATGACTGCAGATTATCACTCTCAGTCATCTGCTCTAATGGAAATTGATGACAAAGGGTTACCAAGCAAACACAGAGCCTGTGAGGGGCACGTGTGTGTTGACGTGAAAAACAAATAATTTCACATTATGGTAACACGTCGTCCCGACGGTTAGACCAGTAGATCTTCTTAACGCATCTGCATTAATCTTTATTATGTTGCGCAACGTCCTTTGGCAGCGTTACCCGCTGCTACAAAAAGCAGCGTAATTAACGGTGTTTTCACTGCTCCCAGAAGAGCTCAGTCCTGAAAGAACAAAACTGGCAAGAGTTTATATAATTACTGTTCTAGTTTTGACTGCCACTGGCCTTGCTTGGTCTGGAGATATAAAATTTTGCTGTGAATTAGGACCACATTCTGTGTTTAAAATCACAGTGGACCCGTTACCTCGTGTATTTGTTGTATGTTTCAGAGCATAGACGGGGATCTGCAGGCTCTAGAAAGAAGCAAACAGAAGTATGTGCAAAAAAATGAGGAGCAGGTATGTTGAAGAATGCTGTAAAATTGCTTTATTTTTGGGTGTAAAAATTTAAATGGTTTTTGTATTTTTGACATTTGACTGTAGTTTTAATTTCATTGTTTTGGAAATAATTCCTATTCAAACAACGTGAAAATACAAACTATTTCAATGTGTTTTTGTTGTCACAGTTTTGTACCATCAGCAACATAAGCGAAAATAAAAGTAAAGCAAAATTAAAGCAATTTACAATATGGATTGCATGCAGAAGTAACTCCTGTGGCACCACGTGAGGGAGTTATGTAGCTTTGTATCACCAGAACATAGTTTTGTTGCACTGCCACCTGGTGTCATATCCCACAAAACGTTTAGTGAGATCAGAGATCTTTTACTTCAACTCTATATGTAACACTTTCCTCTCTAATCACCCAAAAGTGCACAGATATAAAATGGCATCT
This sequence comes from Hermodice carunculata, assembly GCA_964020975.1. Lineage (NCBI taxonomy): Eukaryota > Metazoa > Annelida > Polychaeta > Eunicida > Amphinomidae > Hermodice > Hermodice carunculata. Next base: position 73,916,051 of record OZ026626.1, on the reverse strand, counting down.
GCTACGGCGTGTCTGGCAAAATATATCACTGCTAGAAAATACTGTGAATGAGAATGATAGGAAAGACCTCTCAATATTCCATGACCTGAGTCCTGGGCATATGTTAGGGGTCTTAAGCCCAACTGCCACAAGGACAGCTGTTGACTGGAGTCCTAATTTTGTTTATTTGCTTATGGAGAAGAAAGTATTGATAAGAGAATATGGAAGACAGTACAGTCGTCCCCCTCTTATAAGGCCACCCAAAATGCAGCCAAAAAGTGGCATTATAAAAAGGCTGGCCTCTTTTCAGGGGGGAAATATAATGGAAATACCATACTTTCTGCACCAGAATGCTGGCCTTTCAAGAGGGGCGGCCTCTGGTGAGAGGGACTTTAAAAGAGGGGGAGCACTGTACTGCATTTTATCCAAGGCAATTACACCATGTAGCAGACTTCTCACTCATCTGATGGCGGTATCCCTGATATATATGTATGTGTTAGGAGACTTTTGGCCTGTGTCCAATAAGACGTTCAGATAATTCTAAAGGCACCAGATAGTTGTGCTTGAAACGTTTCTTTCTTAGTTATTCTCTTTGCTGTGGTCACAGAGAATTCTGAACCTCTGTTCATTATTGCGTGCGTTTGCCTCCAGAGGGCCACCATACAGCAGTTTGTAGAGCAGATCCAGGCACTGCAGGAGGAGATCAAGACACTGTCAGAGGCCCAGGTCCAGATGACAGACATCATGCAGCAACAGGAGCGCCACCTACAGAAGCAGCAGAACAACTACGACAAACTGCTGCACAAGTACAAGGTGGGGAAACTACTGCATTGTGACCATATTCATTTTAACTTGATTACCAAGTACAGTGTACATGTAGCGTACTATATGTAAAATAAATACTATTGTAAAGCTGTACATGTACTAACTTCTCAATAACAACTATGAGAAACTTACTATCAATTGCTTCTATTTTCATGGTTTTCCCATTTGGGACAATTCACTGTCGTTTTAATTTCACCAGTTTGGACATAAATGCTATTTCACTGGGTTTTTAATTTTCACTGTTTTGTGGCGTCAGTGAAATGAGCGAAAATAAGAATACATGTGCAGCGAAATAAAAGCAATTTACAATTGAAAATGAAACAGGGAGAATATTGGAATATAGTAACACTTTGTTGAACTACTGCACAAACAGCAGATAGGCAGGGTGTACATAATGAAACAGGAATGTTTTCATTGAATCAGCATATACATACAATCAATCAGTATAGTACAATATAGTGTTTTGTAATTGAATTAATATATATATTGATCTAGGAGACCTGTATTAAGGTCATAGTTGACCACCATCATACAGTCCACCCATAAAATTGTTATCCTTTCCATTTATTTATTATGCAGATGATATTGATTTAAAGTCGATGTAATCTCCGATATTTATGATGAACTATTACAATATGCAAAACTGGGCTGGCACTGGGAATTTTACAACTGTGCCAGCTATAAAGTAACATAGGCCTCTTCAGCCAACTGCTGATTATGTTAGCCAAAGCCATGAGTGAAATTTACATTTTTTTTAACATTGTCAATAAATGTAAATAATGAAATAAAATCGCATAAATATATGCATCAATAGTTGAATAAATTATGACATATCCTTAACCAGTTTGGCTAAAGCTCCCAAACTTCCATTAGTCATATCACACCTTTATTAGGTACTTGCTATTTGGGCTAATGGTTGGCACCACTACTGAGAGAGCACATCAACTGTGCCCAATCTGTGCTTGTAAAGTGAAGGAGTGGTGAATGTCTCTACTGTGCATGAAAATAAAAGTTGATTGATCTTAATGACTTTTCAATACAGGAAGCAAAGCACAGAGAGCACAAGTTAGAGAGTTTACGACAACAGACAGAGAGTAAGCTACAGGAAGCCAATGACGAGTCCATGCAGGTAGGTCAATTTGTTTTAACCCTTAAAGTGCTATAGTCCTTTTCACATCACCATTAAACATATACTGGTTTAAAGATTCAAATTCTTCATGAAGATACCTTTCATTCAAATACATGTACCAGTAAGCTTAGCCTTAACTCATTCCATACCAGTCCCTGATTTTTCCTTATGTTTACCTAGATCTAAGATGACAGTTGCATTTTTAAATTCTTCATGAAAAGAGCTTTCGTTCAAGTACCAACATGCCTATAGTCTGAGGTCAGTGGTTCTGGCACTGACCAAGGCCTGTGACCATAGTATGGAATGAGTTAAGCAAAAACTAGTCTTAGTCAACAGGTTTCCTTGAGACACTTTGTACACAGTATCGGGCGCAAAGTGTCTGGAGTAAAAGCTGTTGCCTCAGTCTTAAATCAGGGCTTCAAGGGTTAAGTTGCAGATCTCTCAGCAGTTCCATGTCTCAGTTTAGTGGAAGATGTCCCACTTTGTCCTGTGTTTTGTCAAAGTCTTCTGATATCCTACCCACTTAAGGCAAAGTGTTTGTTGTTTTGTAGACAGGTGAAATGTCCATTGATGGTCTTAAGGTCATCCAGTTCTGTGAAAATTTTCTGCATGTCAGAACATTAAAAATGTGCATTGTTGATTTGCTGAGAGGGCACTGCGATGGCTTTCTTGCTTAGTTTGAAGTTATTTTAGTTCACTGGAATGCCCTGAGAACAGGCACCAACAATGCAGTTTACATATGTTCCAAAAAAAAAAGAAAAAACAACGAAAAGTGACTTGGAAACATGACATATTACCCCCTAGTTTTGGCTGCCTAATAATGTTGACACCCAACTATAATCTTCACAGACATCATGTTATGCAGTCGTATATTTGGCTGTTTTGCATGAGCGTATTAGAATTTCGGTGCAAACATTATGGAATATGAACACGAAATGTTTTTACACTGGTCCATTTTGTTCATTACGGACAGATATCTCAAAATCTACAAGATGCACACAGATGGTTCAAGTCCAAGTTTGATGGTCTGCAGTCCGAGCTGGTTAAAGCTAGGTAAGTTGACATCATCTGTTACCATGGTTACATTGTAATTCACTTTTTGTCACCAGGGTTACTTTGTCCTTCTCATGCTTAAACCATATTTTGCCTAAAAGACCTAAGTCAGCAGTTTCACTGAAAATGATGAATTTTTTTAACTCTTTGCTGTTGACTGATTCTGACCTGTATTAAGCTTCAATATGAGACGTGAGATTAATTTCCCACCACAAAGCATGAGACTGTCACCAGTCAATCATGGAGGATACAGGCATATCGTTGTCATAAACAGGGCTAGATACACCTTTCTCACAAAAATTAGTATCTTTAGAGAAATTTAGGTTAACAAATACTAAACTCATAGTCATTTAGTGCTTCCTAAATTGGTTACAACAATAAAGTTTCTGTCTGCCTGTACTAAGTTTTCATTATTTCCAAAATATCAGTAATATCCCGCTTCCCCACACAGGCAGCGACCTGCTTCTCACCAGGCAAGACTATGGTTACTAAGACAACCAGGTATGCAGTTGTGGTGGGAAACTAATATGTGTGCCTCATATTAAATGTTAACAGAGCATGTCAGACACACTGTTCTGCCAGCTGGCAGCACCCACTCCCTGTGGTGACATTTTCAACCAATGACTGAAGCAAGTTTTGTTTATCCCTCAGAGGTTTCCACTGGCAACATGTGGAAGTAAGGAGAAAGTTATCCCTGGTACCACCTACAGGCAAGCTGTGTCATTATTCCTACATATTCATCATAAAAAGAGAGCTTCCAGTCAAATAATAACGTGTCTTGTCTGAAGCATTTTTTGCATTTTCTTCACCTGTTGTGCTCGGGCAAGGAACGGCTGTAAATACAAGTGACTGTTTATGAAGAAAACCAACTTCAGAGTTCTATCAAGCATTTAGTCTACTTATTTAGTCTTCACACTTTACGTTGGCCTGGGCATAGATCAAGACTTGAATGGTCTCTCGTAATTCCTGATTATACACAGTGATAAAAAGGATATATTTTATGCCTTTTTAGCTCTGCTGACCAAAGGTTGCAGAGCTTATGCGACCGCTCATGTCTGTCCATCTGTCCGTCAGTAAACTTTTGCTCGTTAGCGCGATACCAGCCACAGTTTTCAAGGTAGCCCCATATAATTTTCAGGACTTACAGGGGGTATGAAAATCTATGCCCCTTTTGATATTGGTGGTGCCACCTACATTATTATGTAATGTCGGGGTCAAAATGTGAAAATCCTGTGAACACTCGAGCATCTTTAATTTTTGGCTGATCTTCACCAAATGTGCTGGAACTGTGGGGGAGGTCAAAGTTGCTAGTGATACTAGTGGTGTCACCTATAATTTGTCAGAAACTATGAGCCAAAATGTGTTTTAAGATGTTAAGATTCCATATTTGGAAAAGTAATTGGGTTAAACTTGTCAAATTTATAGGAAATATAGACCATGGCCAAAGGTAGAATATTATGTAATATCAGTGACCTTAACATATTTTTGTGAGGTCACCATGCCTGTAAAGTTGAAAAAGTGATTTTGTAATGGCAGGGTGTAGCTTGGACGCCAATGGGAAAGGGACTTGACTCTCCAGATTAAAATTGCCCTTAATTCCATAATACATAAAACTGTACTTGGTGACCTACTTTTTGTGTCATCATGACCCAGTAATTATGGGTTTGGCAATTGTCCAAGCTTATTGGTTTTGGTCAATAACTGGCAAAATTATTACCCGATTTGAACAAACAGACCATATATGGAAAGCTGGATGTGCGGCACATATTTTGAAATGTAACAATTTTTTAACCCAATTTGAATGTCAAGGTTAAATGGCAAGTTTGAATGTAGAGGTCATCTCGTGAATGCTCTGCACCCAACAGTTTTTTTAGATAGGCCCATATAACGTTTAGGAGCTATAAAACATGTAAAAATCTTTGTCAACTAGAACTTCATGTAATATCAGTGACCTTGACCTAATTTTGTGGAGGTCATTATGCCTGTAAAGTTGAAAGAGGTGATTTTGTAATGGCAGGGTGTAGCTCGTGCAGCATTACACCATTCCTATGGGCCTCTTGTATTACATAATCTGGGTGACCTTGATCTTCTGCCCCAAGGTCACTGAGGATATAAAGTTAAGGACTGCCTGATTGTTGTATTGGCACATGCAACAATACCTATCACAGGAATTGCAGAAATAAGCTATGATTACATGTGGAGCACAGTGCCATCTGGTGGACAGTTTGTACAGTAAATTTACATAAGCTTTAGATGTTCAGAAGCCACTTGAGGACTTGCATCTTTGAAAGGAACAGGGACAATATAGCCACAGTGCCAGCAGAGCATTAGGCCCATGGGCCTCTTGTTTCAGTATTTCTTATTAAAAACCAGTTTCAGTTTTCCCGTATTTTTCTTTGTCTTGTATTGTCTATTAACTAGCACTTTGTAACATTGATAAATACCCCTGTCAAAAGGTAAGCTAAGATAAGGTACTTGTGCTAAAAAAAATTTTAAAACGCAGTCATTAAAAGGAATATAGAAATTTTGAAAATTCGTATGTTGACAAATCTAAAGCCATCTCTTTGAAGACATTGGCCGATGACTGTTCTAAAAATAGATAGATGTGGTGATAATCTGGTGTAGTTTCATTTTTGTCATAAATGGCTCCCAAAAGACTGACATTTCAGATCTAAAAATTGTTTGAACCCAACCGCTCAGTCCATCTGAATTAGCACTAGGAATTATTCAAGTGTAGCCAACTTGGTCAAGTTACTCAAATGTATCGGCCAACTCACATTTCTTTAGCCAGACAGAGTATCTATTTTTCAATCAGCAAGCTGTGTTTTAGTCTATGGCTAATTGACTTACTGCTGGTGCCAGTGCAAGCACTTTGGGGGCTTAAGCTTAAGAAGAGTTCAATTTAGTCAATTCATATTTAATACTCAACCAGGCTGCAATGAGAAATGCCATGGGGGGGGGGAGGTCAAAGTATGTTTTTGTAAATTAGATAATTGTCTTGAGTCATTAGTTTTGTGGTCCTTAGCAGAGTTTGCTCCGACCACTATAACACGAAAATAAACACAGCAGGTGTGTACATCAGCTTTTGATCACAGTGGCTGAAAATTGTCCTGTTTTTCTTCTATTTTGTAAAATCAATAGAAATTTTTCCATGATCAATGAGATACTTGTGTACAAAAGGTAATGGGGGGGGGAGGGGTTGTTTTTGATTCAAGTCTGTCGACTTGCCAGACACTACAGAAAAAAAATCAGTATCTTGGCAAGTGTTATATGGAATAAATTGATTCTTTCATGTATTAAGGCGGGAGTAAGTCAGAAGCTATTTTGGGTTTCCTTAAGGCAAAATACATCCAAAATATGCTGGAAAAACCAGTGACCCGAACTACTCTCTCTCTTTTTTTTTAATTGTGGAAATCTAGGTATGCTGGTATACATACTTTTTGAGTCAGAAATCTTTCTACAAGGAATTTGATCAGGAATCATTGTAATAATTCCGTCACTTCAGCTTTTGTTGTGATCAACACTTAAAGAGTTAAAGTGACTACGAGTGGTGGCTGGTTTGGTTGGACTGAGTGACTCCCCTCGGACAATGTATGCCCAGACATGGTACACACCTGCCTCTGAACGTACACAATATCAGTGTGGACTATGACCTCTGGTGTGTGTGTGTGGGGGGGGTCCTTATGGTCCAGGCCTGACCCATTTTTCTAGTCCGTACATTGTTTAACATGGGATGAAAGTGTTGAAGTGTGGCTCAAACTTTTATCGAAGCTAATGTTATGATGGTGGATCGACAGCTTGCGGAACCACATGAAATAGAGTGCAACAGGGATAGCAGTCTCGAGTACAGTAATCCCTCCTCTGTGGGAGAACACACATAAAGAGGGCCCAAAAGTGGTCACATAAAGCAGGTGGTCTCTCTATGAGGTCAAGCAACCTGGCCAAGATAGCATTAGGGACCTGATAAATGTGGTCTTAAAAAGCAGGTGGTCTTGCGTTGGAGTGGTCTCACAAGTAAAGGAGAGACTACTGCGTCAGGAATGAGACCAGAGGCAGTATTGGGCGGACTACTTTGAGACTAGCAAAGGCAGCTCTATTTGTGCTGTACTTGTAGTTCATAAAGAGAAGCAGGTAAAACTCCATATTAGGGGCGAAACTCCTATAAGGATGAGTTCCTATGACAACGGCAACATTCCTACCTTCAAGATTTTTGTGCTGTAGGCATATGATTGAATCCATAGCTGCCTGGAACAGCCAAGTGTATTGCACTTTGGGCCCATTCTGTCAGAAAAGGGATTGATTTTAAGATATGGGCAGGAAGTTCCTGTGTCAACATGACGCTGACTTCAAGGAACTCGATGTGCATGCTGTATCTTCTCTGCATGGAAAGAACATGCATAAATGTGTCTTTGTCTGTGATTGGTTGTTAATTTATTTATTCTTGTTTCTCATTGGATGAGGGCATCTTGGCCATATTGACATAATTTTTGTGCCAATATTTGGAGTATTTTTAGGTTCTAGGAGTTGTACCCCTAAAATGCAGTTTTACCAAGAAAAGACTTCTTGCTCCCACTTTTGTATAGTGCAACCTGCATTGAAAGACCAAACACAAGGATTAGCAACTTTTTGTCTTTTAAACCAGGTGGTCTTCCCTTGGAGATGTTAATAACATGAAAAGTACAATGCAAAGTGTCCAGAAATTGTGGTCTTTCAAGACAGGTGGTCTCTGGTGAGGGTGGTCATTCAAGTGAAGGGCCACTGTACCGTGGTATGCCACATAAAAAGAAGTGAAGTTTCACAATATCCATACAGTCTTTGTTTATACCAATATGGTCATCATTCATATGTAGAGGTATTTGGTTCTTTTTTCATATGTTTAAATAAAAACTCTTTTTATGGTAAATTTGGGGAAAACTGTTGCTGGGCAAGGGTTAGGGGACCATGCATTTCTGTCAGATATTTAGATTAGTGGAGACTGGCATATTTTTTAGGCTGTTCATATTTGTGTTACCCATGAGTACTATTAGTTATTCACTGTTTTAGTGTGAAATACAGGAAGTATCTCCCCCAAAGACAGCTGTATTACCCGAGGCGAAGCCGAGGGTAATACAGCTGTGTTGGGGGAGATACTTCCTGTATTTCACACTAAAACAGTGAATGACGATTTTATCCCATTTTTGATGATGTAATTTCATGCCCCAAAAATACACATGTTCGACCCGCTGCTGCTGCAGTTCACTTCACAGTCCGCCATCATGTTGTCGTCTGCAGCGCGTCAAGGCTTGTATCGCATGACAGAGACTTCTGGTGGCTGATCGATGCACTAACCAGATAGGGAGATACAGCGAGAATACCGCTGTATTCCCCGGTCAGTTTCAGGAATCGTGCTGTATTTCACCTTTGCAGTAATTAATGCACAAATAAGGGCAATACAAAGAGTGTACCATAGCTATTAACCAATCAGAAGCCAAGAATTCTATCAAAAATGGGATAAATAAGTATAGCGGGAAACTTGCACTTGGCATTATTGTTATTTTAAATATTATATATTCTTAAAAAAATTAAAAAAAAATTATAAAAAAGAAAAAAAATACAACTATTGTCCACTTCTCCATGACATGGTCGATAACAAGGAGTGGAAAGTTACTTTAATTCTCGCTCCCTGTCTCATATTTTTCTCAGTCTGCTTGTCTGTCTCCTTCTCCATTGATCTTCTCCGGTATAAATTTTTGGTTTTTGCATCTGCGGCATTTAACTGTAGTCTTAATTTCACTATTTTGGACATAAAGTTGTCCCTCTATCCTAAGATCACCCCAAGCTCACCAGAAATGTGGCCTTTTTGCAGGGGTGACCTTTCTTGAGGGGAAAATAGAATGTAAATACCATACTTGATGTATGGAGAAGTGGCCTCTGTAGGGGGGGGGGGGGCTTACAAGAGGGGGATACAGCTGTAGTTCCTGTTAAACCTGTGGTAAAATATTACACGTGTTTCATCGTACCTTTATTTTCACAATTTTGTGCATCAGAGAGATAGATGAAAATAAACATAGCAAGGTTTTGTGAATGAACAGTATCTTCCATGTTATTACTGTAACTCTGCCAAGATGCCACATATTATACCCTCACCACCCCCCCCCCCCCCCACACACACACACAAATTGTGGGGTACACTGTTCTTGGCTTGTCTGACTGCCCATCTGTAGTACACTAGAATCCTTGCTAGCAAAGTATGATTCCCAGGTCACAACAAAACTCAAATTTGACTCAATTGTACCTTGATACTATTTCTTGACCTGATTACATTTGGGTGACCTTGACCTTATTTTCAAGGTCACAGGACCCATGTACACGCACAGTGGGCATGATGGAGGCATCCAGTCTGTCAGCAATGACTGTGGTATAGGGGCCTGCAGAAGTGGTGGTGTCTCGAACATAAAGCAAAGACTTTGATGTGTGTTAACTATGTGGCTAATGGGTGTCTTTCTTGTTAAGTGGTACACTTAGTTGACTGCTGTTGGTTTGTATTGAGTTATTTGACAGCCTATGCACTTAGCCAGCAGATAAATAACCTAAGGATTAGACTGCATACTGGATTCCACTGACTTTCTCCCCACGGGTCTTGGGCAGTGAAGCAGTTAATCAGTTTGTCCAGTAATCAAAAGCACGAATGGCCCACAAACCCATCTCGCCAGGTGGCGTTAGTGAAGGCAACGTGGATCCTAGTTTCACTGGGTGGTTATCAGTCTGAAAGGATATCTTGTATATATTCAAATATTTACATTTGGAGTTTTTGTTAGCATTGAAAGAATAGGGACAAATTTTGTTTTCATCAGTCGATGGTAACATCATGGCACGTGCCAGTGCCTACTTTGCTACGTAACAAGTGGCTGGCCACACCCATAGCTCCTCCCACTTATAAACAAAAGGTCCTTCGCAGTGGCTATCAAAACTTTTACGCACAAATATTCATGACAAATTTAATACTAGTATTAATGTTAATATGAATATAAATATAAAAAATGAAGTCTGTCTCTGTTGTTGTCATTGGCATGTAACAGCGCGGTTGTGGGTAGGCATTTTCTTCATGACGTCGCAATAGCGACGTCATGAAAAATGCCTCTCAACAAGCGCTGTTACATGCCAATGACAACAACAGAGACAAACTTCATTTTTATAATGATGCACTGTTTCACCTTTAACTCATTCCATACCAGTCCCTGATTTTTCTGTATATTTACCTACATTTCAGACGACAATTGCATATTTAAATTCTTCATGAAAAGAGCTTTCATTCATGCTGCAGCTGCCGCAAGGGCAGCTTTGCGGCAGCTGCAGCATGACTTGCCAGGCAGTGCTAGAACCACTGACCAAGGCCTGTGACCATAGTATCGAACAAGCTAAGGGCTCCCAGTGATATTATAGATAATAATTTTAACTCCTTCAGTACCAATGGCAAGGAAAATTGTGCTCATCAGAATTTTGGTGATGATTTCAGTTTCAAATTTCTCGTGAAAAGATCTTCCAAATGAGTATCAGTATGCCTGTAATTCAAGAGAAGACAAATATGATCTAAGTTGACAACTTTTTGTTTTCTTGCACAGTATGGGTAAAATGGACCTAGGAAATTTTGGCATCATCTCTTACCAAGGGTTAATTTCTTTTAGGTGGAAACTTGGTGTAACACCTGAGGTTCTGGTGTATACAAGCCTTACATGTTATAACCGTGGTAGCATTGAGGTCACACCTTCACCTGTAGCCTCACTAAACAGTTATCATGTGATGCCCTGACCCTCCAACATTGGGGCTAATATCCCCCCCCCCCCCACAGGTACATATAACAGAAAAAAGTGCCTTGCTCTGCATACTGGGACAGTACAGATCTGCACTTGAAGCCAAACATTGACTAAAAGTACCATTGTTCCCACAGAAACAGCAAATATGAGAGGACTTTAAACACGGTGTCACAATTGAGAAGCACAAGTTGACATTAAGGCAATGCCCATTGTCAGGGACAAGTAAATTTTTGATGAGGACATGTAAGACTTCTAAAGTCCTGGGCAATTTTGACCTTGTCCTAAACTGACGCAAAATTTGGGGGGGGGGGGGTCAGACAAGTAGCAAGTAAAAAAACTCAAGGTCCAGCCTTGAGAAGGTGCACACAAACCAGGGCATCTTGCTTCTGGGCTTGTAGATCTGATGATTAACATGCCCCCGGGGCCATCAGGTCCTTAAGCTCACTGACAAATGTTGAGAGGGTAAAACTGTTACCATTTCAGGAGGTGTCACAGTGACTTAGAGAAAGAGAAGTTTGAGAGCCAGCTGATGGCGGAACATGAGAAACGCAAATGTGACGAGACAGCGGCTACAGCCAGGCAAATGATCAAGGTGGGAGCTCTTCCATCTGTGTTGACAACAGTGAGATAAGCCTTGCAGGCATCTATCACTAGAGGGCACCACTGGGCAAGAGGGATCACCTGGCATATCAAGTCAAGCAACCTCTCTTAATCAGTGGTGCCCTCTTGAAATTCTAATAATAGTATGCAAGGCTTAACCCATGTGTCCTTACTTAAGACCGAAGTCCCTGTCTTTTGAGAGACTACCCCAAGTTCCATCCAAAAAGGGGTCACATTAACCAGGTGATCTCCCAAAAGGAGGTTTGACTCTTGAACCACCTGCCCAAGAACTAACCACTTATTTGAATTGCTGTGTATAATTTAGATTCAAACATGATTGATGTACACTGTGTTAGACCCCAGTACTAATTGATTGGTATTATAACCATACTTTGAATTGGTAAACTGGTTTTGATACATTATTTTACAAACAATGTACAAAATATGCAAGTTTTACTTTCCTGAAACAGATTATTACTGGATGTGGTCCTTTGTGGTCATTTTGGGTGGTCACTGGTCAGGTTCTACGGGTGGTCTCCTAAAGGAGGTCAATTATCATTAAACGGTTATTTTGGAGGGTGAAATGGTCAGAAAAGGCAGATGGTCTCCCAAAAGAGGGTTGTTTCAAAAGAGGTACCACTGTACTTTATTTCTTGTTTACTACAGGGGCACAGAATGTATGTAATCCCAGGATCTCATTTCATAGCCTTTTTGTCAACCAGTGCAGGTTGTTTATTTGGGGCGTTGGGTGGAGACCGTGTGTCTGGTCAGTCGATTGTGCTTGCCTTTCAAATGGATATTCTACAGGAAAGTGTGTCACAGAATTATTAAATTTAATGTTTGCAGCTCCTCAGGAAATTTTTAACTGCTTTCCTTCAATAGATGACAATAATACGTGACTTTTTATGTCGTACCAGGCAAAACAAAAAACCCCTGACTGTGGCCTTCAAAAGTGACACAGATGATTCAACAGGCAGAATGATGTACAAGCTAAAGTCCACATAGAAATCAATAGCCAGCTGTTTTCATCCCAAATAGATATTTAGGAATCTGGCTATCCTTAATCCTTAACTGACTCTGTTCTACTGATTTTTGTTGTGGGTTTTTTTTCTGGTTTTTTTTTGGGGGGGGGGAGGGGAGGGGTTGAAGTAATTGTACTGAAATTTCATATGAAGAGTTTTCATTCCAGTACCAACAAAGTTGATACTGGAGTGAAAACTGTTTGTTGCCAACACTGCGGTTGAATTTACATTGCCTGGCAAGTCATGCTCCAGCTGCCACAGTGGTGGTGGCAGCATGACTTTTGGATGGTTGAATCTGGACAGTGCCAGCTATTTCTTCTGTAAATATGAAGGTGAAATGTTTCTCTGTATTTACATTTTCATTATTTTTTTTTTTTTTTTTTATTAAATGCGATGTCAGGCAGAAAGCACAGGATGCAATCGTCTTAGTTGCAAATCTTGTACCCGCCTGAACATGTCAGGTCAGGTAACCAGAACTGAAACAAAGAGGACTTACACGGCCCCAAAAGGAGGATGTTGTGAAAGTTCCAACCTAATCTACCTCCTCACATGCAAAGTTTGTAAGAAACCGAATGTTGGACAAATACAATGTCCACTGAAAAACAGGCTAAGAGAACATTATTGTTACATAAGTAACAAAGTGGCCACTCAACTCTTGGGCAGACACTTCACCCAAGAAGGACATGATGGACTTGATACTGAAGTCAATATATTAGAATACATCCCAGCTCTCACTGAGATAAGCATGCATCAGAGAACTGTGATTAACTGGAAAGAAACTTTGGATGCACCAACTACCCTCGATTGAGCCTGTTGGCCTCAATATCATGGGGATATGAGCTTTCTTGCTCAGTCTCATGCTAAATTATGTCTGCATGCCAACACAGACATATTGTTTTTCTAGGAATTCTTTCTTTCTTTCTTTCTTTCTTTCTTTCTTTCTTTCTTTCTTTCTTTCTTTCTTTCTTTCTTTCTTTCTTTCTTTCTTTCTGGGCAAATTTGTCCGACATTTCTTTTGAAAAGTATCACATGTAGAAACTCTAAACTTGGCGCAATTATACTTCTATAGATGATGTCTGGCCTTTTTATAATGAGAGGTCATGCTTTCCAAAATTATGCAAATGATGGCTAATTAAAATTTTAAATCTTCAATATCTTATATACTATAGTAGATGTGGTTCCAAGTGTATAAGGGTTGGATCATAGCAAGGTAAAGGTCATCTCAATTGTCAAGGTCAAAGGTCATGTCAAGGTCAAAGGTCAATTTTAAGCCAAAATGTCATTTTTGAAGTGAAGGTCCACTTCAGGTAGAGGTCGTATCAAGGTCAAAGGCCACTTTCGATGGTGGCTTTCTTCTAGCCATAACTTGGTCAGTTTTTATCCAATTTTGATCATGTTGGGCTCAAATTGTAGCTATTGTAACACTGCACATGTACATGTGACCGCTAAAGGTCAAAGGTCAAGGTAATTTGGACCTTTGAAAGTTTTACCCAGTCATAACTCGGGCAATATCCATCCAATTCTAATCATGTTGGACTGAAAAATTGTGGGTATTGTAACACTGTACATTTTTGCAATTTACATGTGAGCTCTAAAGGTCTAAGGTCAAGGTCATTGGAACCTTTGAAAGTTTCACCCAGTCATAACTTTGCCAATCTCCATCCAATTCTAATCATGTTGGACTTAAAAATTGTGGGTATTGTAACATTCTACATTTTTGAAATTTACATGTGACCTGTAAAGGTCAAAGGTCAAGGTCATTTGGACTTGAAATTTTCATCCAGCCCAAAACTTAATGGAATGTGAAATACCAAAGGAAAAAAGTTGTACCATTTAATAGTTACAACTTTTGAAGGCACACAGACAGATTTGCTTTGAAGCAAATCTTCCTTTTGTTGTTTTTATTGTTTTAGCTCATCTCCCCACGCTATTCCCACTCCATTTTAACACATATAGTGTTAAACTGGAAAAAAAACTGCAAACTCTCTTTAAATCAAAACCAACTGTCGATTAATCTGCCCCTATCCAGGGCTATTGGAACAATACTGCCACTGTTCTAATTACACGTATAGAACGCCTGCTTGAATGCATCAGCTGACCCCAGCAAGCAGACATTATTTGTCTTTCCTTATTTCGAAAGTCTGTTCCATTGAAAAAGAGATGTGTCATATCAACCAGGATATGAACGTCAGGCCACTATTACACCCATACAAATGCACGTTTTTTGTGTAGTAAGTACAGTAGCTGAACGTAGTATATAAACAGGTGACCGTGGTTTTTTCAACAGTCGCTGATGACACGCAGTGGCATTGAAACTAGTCCTGGTCGGACAAAGCTCCTAACCACCATGGCTACTTGCATTAGTCATTTAGTTTATTGTCTTTAAGTCCTTACATTTTTTGCAAAGTTTTTTTTTTATTTCCACACAGCTGCATACATGCATATGAATTCAATGTGCAACAAAAATATCGAAACCTTGATAGCATCTTTGTGACTCTTTCACAGAATATGTTAACTGATGAGAAATTATGTTTTGAATTGACAGTTGTTTGCAAAATTACATATGATATATGTGTTGGCACATACATATGTGTGAGATTCACCGAAAATACCAACATACATCATAAAAAGCTTTGAATCTGATGTATCAACATGAAACTGTATCCACTTTTTCTTGTATAAATTAAAGTTTATCATTTCTTCTTGCAATACATTTTTCAGATGTTCTGATTTCATTAACTCTTTCAGTTGCAACTGTGACTATAGCGGAACTGCTTAAAATGAAATGCTCTGAATTACAATAAGAATGCTAGATTTATGTTCCTTGTAAAAACTCTGTTCATTCAAACACCATCATGCCTGTAGTTACATACAGTATAATGTCCAGGTTAACAGCTTTCCTCAGCGTGCTAGGCAAGGAAAGCTGTTGACTCCATGCAAAATGGGGGCCCAGAAAGAGTTAACAACTACACTACAATGAAGCACATCTGGACAAATGTCCTTGGCCTCAATAGCAATGTTCATAAACATTGTCCCGGCAGCCTACATGTTGAGTCACAAACACTAAGTGGCCGAATGAGTACCATAGACAATTAAAAAGAACTCGAGCTTTTTTTTTTTTTTTCATGTGACTTTTTGGAAGACTTAAAATGTAATTGTGGCATTACCAGAGATCTTAACATTCAAAGAGGAGGAAGTGACATTGTGTTCCTTTACTGATGAAGACATCAGCCAACATGCACTGGCAAAGAGGCATCCAGCGTAATATATCTGCATTGATTCATTTGATCAGGGGGAAATGGGGTGGTGACAGGTTGACGATCTGTGTTTCTTTTTTTTTTTTTTTTTGACTTTTGGAATCTTGAAAAAAAAAAAAAAAAAAAAAAAGCTGGTTATAATTACCTTTTGTTCCTGTCATGGGCAAATGTAGCAGTTGAAGTGAACATTGATTAAAAATAGATGGATGGATGGATTAGGGCCTGTATTTTTCCGTTTTTAATGGAAACGGAATGAAATAATGAATTTTGTCACCTCTGAAACGGAATTTGGTGTTTTGCCTTAATGTGTTTTACATACAAAGAGAACTACTAAAACGGAATTTGGAAATTTCTGGCTGGTGAAACGGAATTTCGAGTTTTTTGAAATGGAAAAATACAGGCCCTAATGGATGGATGGATGGATGGATGGATGCTGTCCACCCAACATACTCCCTCTATAACCCAGACATTTTACGGTGACCATATACATGTTAATGACATCAGAATATTTATTCAACATAGTTTATGTCATAAACTTGGGAAATTCATGTAAATATATGAACTTCATTTTCACAATGTAGGGAGGGGCATGGGGGGGGGGGGGAGGACTTGTTTACATGCATTTCCACATGAAATACCAATGTTTCACATAAAGGTAATATGTAGACTTTTTCATGCAAGTTTTCCTCACGCAGTGATAACGACAAGGCAAGTGAAGTTTATGAAATAATTTTGTTGCATTCTTTTCTTACAGCCACTGGTGTGGATATTTTTGCAAGCCTCACAGTAGAGCTTACCAAACATTAAAACCTGTACTGAAAAGTAAAAAAAAAAATTGGTGTGTCAAAATTTTGGTACTTTTGGATATATGTACCAGCATCTTGCCAATCTGTTGCATGACTGGCCTATAAGTGCCCAGATTTTTTTTTTTTTTTTAAATCTTGTGAAACTTTTATTGGAGACCATGTTAAACAACCTGTATTACAGCAAATCTTTACAGGGAGGGCTGCAGTTGTTATGGATCTAGTTGACATAAATATGCTAAAAACAAAAACCTGACACTTCAGGTGCTTCCCACCAGACATATGTAGCCAGTGGACAAGATGTATAATTTCATAGAGGCCAGGCATTAACCCTTAAAGTGCTAATCACGGCTATAGTCATTTTCTCGGTGCTGTTAAACATATAATGGCTTAAATATTCAAATTCCTCATGAAAATACCTTTCATTCAAATACCAGCAAGCCTAGTCTAAAGCAAAAAAGTAGTATTACTCAACAACTTTCCATCGGACACTTTGTACACAATGTGCTCAAAGTGTCCCGAGGAAAGCTGTTGACTCAGTCTTACATCGGCACTTTCAGGGTTAAAAACTAAACAGCTGAGATCTGTGGCTGACAGACACAGCCCCACCCTCTATTCTGTCCAGTAAATCTGCTTTTGGTGTGGTTCAGTTTCTGATTTACCAGTGACTAAAAACTCTTAATACTCATCTGCACCACGTTTTCGCCATAAATTTGCTCAGTAAATGGCATAAAACATACATCAATTTTATAATGATAAGGAAGTTTGGATATTGTTTCGTACTTTCAGTGGCTTAACTGTCTAACAAAAAGGTTGTACCATGCTGTTTCTTCTAACTTTTAATTTGCCAGATTTTCATCCAGTATAAGGTGCAGTAACCTAACTTTGTTACTGAATTTAACAGAGGCTGATGACAGATCATGTTTTGAGAATGAAAGTTTTTGGGAAAAAAAATATTTGTGTGTCAGTATGTGAAATCTTTACACAGGCCAGCAGGGAGACTATAAGTCGATTGGCTGACTATGCAGAGGTTTCCCAGCAAGAGACCAATCAGAAGATGTCAGAGATGAAGCGCCATCTGGAGGCAGAGAAAGACCATAGCTTGTTCACAGAGCACAAGTATAGACATCTACAGGTATATAGCCACAGGTCATATTAGGTATAAACCTTAGATGTAAAGCTGATCCCGTCGTCCATTACAGGTTATATTTAGTAAAATTATATAGAGAAAGTGCATCTGATCAGAAAGCTTCCCCGGTAAACCTTGCTATCCAGTTACATTTGTACACTGCTATCATTATAACAGCGGCCCATCCTTACAGTGATCCCTGTCTTTAACAGCCACCCATGTCTTTAGAGACCACCCCTATCTCTGCAGACTTTGTGGCACACCTCGCATAGAACTAGAAGTACTGGGGATGCTCTCACTCCCTGCTGTCTTTTGTGACACCGGTAAATTGTGGTAAAGTGGTCCCTGTCTTGAAGGACCGCCCCTAGGGCAGGTCAAAATGTGGGCTCTCAAAACAGGTGGTCTCTCATTAGAGGTATTATAACATGGAAAAGATAGCAAAGTGTTCACAGAGAGCGGTCGTAAAAAGATATGAGGTCTCTCATTGGCGGGGTCTCAAGACTAGGTCCCACTGTATACCACATTTGATACCCAGTCTGTCACTGGGTATCCAATGTACACATTCATGACTGCTATTCGGCTTAATACTTCGCCTAATATATGAATCAAAATAGCAATCTTTGTTCTGGGCTACAGTACAAACTCTCTTTTCAATATTTTCATTTTATTATATTAATCTTAGTTTAATCCAGTAGTTTATCTTTTAAGCTGGATCAAAATCTGGATCAAATTAAGACTTTTCTTAGTGCTGTTTTATGAGGAACGTATCTATGACGAATAAATCAAACCCGTCATCATACGTTTCAATACACGTCACAGGTCTTTGACGTGTATTTAAGCAAGTTTACGTTGGTAACGTAAACCGTGTTTCCCCTCACTATTAAACCAGCCCCAACGGCCGTTACTCTCATTCCCTGATGAGCTACGGTGTAGCGAAACCGGTCGGAATATAGTTTAAGAACGGGTTTGCTCCTTGCCTCGCCCAGACAAAACCTTATTCTCAAATTAAGATTAAGCCATAATCCTGAAATGTTGATCATATGCTTTGTACAATAGCTATAAAACAGACTGGTTCACACTAAAATTGTTCATGCAAGCAAGGATTTGGAGAGCGTGGGATCAAAACAAGATGCTTTTTATTTTGATCCTAATTCTCTTATCATATGAAAATTCTTTGTGAATATGAGCACGCACGTATATATCTGCTGACAAATGTCAGTATTACGCTCCTTCCCACACACAGCTGCTGTCTACCGCAGCTTCGCTCAGTCAGACACTGTTCCTTTTCCATGGCCCATGTACGTATGCATATGCAACATATGTAATCACATTCATGCACTAGTTCCCTTTTGACCACAGCTTCGATATCTGAATGGAAATCGAGTGGCCAACATATGTCTTTAATAATGGCCTGTCAGCAAAAAAAAAAGCACTTTTTATTGACCAACCAGACTGTGTCGTACATCAGCTGTTGTATTGGATGCTTTGTAATCAAAATCAGACTGTAAGGCTTCCCACTTGTAACCATATGTCTTCATACAAAGATCCACCAAAGCACAGCATCAATGTTCTTCCTATGCTGTACTGTGTATGAAATAATACAGTGAAAACTCGTTATAATGACACCATCTGTTCCCTAAAAAAAGTGCCAGATAACGGATTTTGTCAGATAAATGAATCAAATAACAAAAAAAATTTTTTTTTTTCCGAATGAAAATTTGTGTCATTATATTGAATATGTCGGATATCTGAATGTTGTAAGTGAGGTTTCTCTGTATTACCATGATGTATGAAAATATTTGACCTCTGATTATTTGTACATGGATGAATTTAAAAGACACTTTTGTACTTTGAGATCCAATCAATAAAATGCAGTTAATTGTCTAGGCTCTTGTTTTGGGGTATATACTGGTTTTGTCGTGATATTTTTTTGTGTATTTAATATTTTGTTCATATATTGTTGTACTCAAGACTGTCTCAGTGGTAGATATCCTATAAAGGAATTTAAGTTCTCACATGATGTGAGTGTAATTACATGTAGTACTCAATACTTACTTCGAAAATCATTTCCATGGCAACAGTGGCAAACGCATTGGATCCTCGTGTATGTGAACCTGAAATCAAAATATCTCAGAACTTTGAGGCCACACAAACATAGACCTGATATGAAAGTGTTAATAGTATGTAAACAGAGACAAGGCTTCAAAGAAAGTGTCACAGTGGAGTGGTTCAGAAAGGTCTTAAGCGAGGGATCCCACTGTATTGTAAATGTGCTTATTTTCAAGTGTGTCAGTTTTTATCGTTTTTGCATTTCAGAGTTTTAACTGAAGTTGAAATTTCACTATTTTCTACATCATTTCTATTCAGCTACCCTTTCACTGAGTTTTCATTTTCACAGTTTATGCAATCAGCAAAATATTAAAGCAAAAATAAAAATACAATGAAATGAAGTGAATTTAGAAGTACACCTGTGTGGCTTTCTGTCTTTCAGGAAGCCAGTCTACGGCAAGCTGAGGAGTTGGCGCGGGAGCTCGGATTCCTCAAGTCTCAGCACCAGTTGACCGCTTACCACCAGTGACACCTGTGATGAATGTACCAACAGTCGAACTCCTCTGTGATGAATGTACCAACAGTTGAACCCCTCAGTGATGAATATACCAACAAGTGACACCCTGATATGATGAGTGCACTAACAGTGACACCTGTGGTGCATGTACCAATGGTGACACCCCACAGTGATGAATGTACCAACAAGTGACACCCCGATATGATGAGTGCACTAACAGTGACACCTGTGGTGCATGTACCAATGGTGACACCCCTCAGAGATGAATGTGCCAAAAAAAAAATATGCAGCAACACAAAGTGAAACCCTTCATTGATGAGTATAAAAAGAGTCACAGCCCTCATGATGGGAAATCAAGTTTTTAGCTCTGCTGACCTAAGGTCACAGAGCTCATGCGATGGCTCGTGTCTGTACATCCTTCCATCAGTCCGTCCATCTTTCCATCTGTCCATAACTTTTGCTCATTAGTGTGATACCATCCACAGTTCATTATAACTTTCAGGGCTTATAGGGAGTATGAAAATCTAGGTCAAGTTCAATATTGGTGGCACTGCCTAGAGTATTATGTAATATATGGGTGGAAATGTGAAAATCTTGTGAATGCTCTAGCGTCTGTAATTTTTGATGGATCTTCGTGAAGTGTGGTGGGATTATGGGGGAGATCAAAATCTGGATCAAGGTTGATACTCATGGAGCCACCTATAGTTGTACAGAAATTATTAGTCAAAATATGTTCAAACTTATACAAATTCATTACATTAGTGAAGAATGTAGTCTTACCAAATTTATAGGATATATCTATCGAAAACTAGACTGTTACACATTATAGATGACCTTGACCTACTTGTTCAAGGTCAACAAGACCATAAAGTTGATAGAGGTGAGTAGCTAGTGGTGGGCCTTGTACATTTAATTGTGGTTATAATGTGAATAAAACATTACATGTTCAATACAGAGACAAATCCCTATTGTGCGTGATGTAGCAGTGGCACCACCTGTTTTTTTTATGGAAAATTTGCCAAATAGATGGTAAACACATTACATTCAGTATTTTCACAATGCTGGAATTTTACATTACACAATTTACAGGAAAGATACCTTGGGTCCAGGCTTATAATTTGTTTTAATATAAATGACCTTGACCTATTTTTCAAGGTCACCAGGCAACATGTACATGAAAATGAGTTGTAAATGCAACAACTCCCACAATTTTCAATGTAGACACTTATAACTTTCAAAATACACCCATTATTCTATTATCCATCCCAATATATGTCAGCAGAGCACCAGGCCCATGAGCCTGTCTTCGAGTTTTTTTTCTCAAAGACAAAAGTACCTATGATGGAAATCCATGTTCAAAAACTGTGACACCCCTCTTTCTAGCAAAAGTCTGAAGTTGTAATCTAGCTAGCGGAAGTGGCAGCCCTCGTTAAATGATGTGCAAGCATCTATTGCATGCCAGACTAAGACCGAGGCTGTTAACATGTTCCACACCAGTAGCTCTGTTTGTCATGCATATAGCCTGAGTTATTATGGGAATGACACACTGTACTTCTGGATACTTTCACACAGGCTTTAATTTGCACAAACGCATAACTTGATTATCCGCAAATTACAAAAGCATTGTGCCAGTAAATGCTGTTTAATGCAACACAATACAACATTTCGTTAGAGCATTTTAGTTCTTGCACAATTATATATGACATGAAAAAACAATACAAGACGACTTATTGGGGGGGGGGGGGCATTTGATTTTGCCCCATTGAACGTTAACACAACAAGAGGGAAACTAAGTTGAGGTTAAAAATTTATGAACAACCGTGTTCAGATTCTTCGCACAAATATTTTCCAAGTGCCAAGACATTCGTTCTCAATTATTTCGCATTATTACTTCATCAGGCTAGATGAAGTGGGCTCACAAGTGTTAGACCAGGCAGCAAGGCAGTCATATCTGTGAATGCCGGCATTCACAGTTCCTTGTTGTGTCAGCGTGTAACCGTCTGTATCTATTTCATGTGGTTTTTGTACATATCGTGAGATAAGCATTCTGAATGTCTCTGTTGAGAATTGTAACAAATAGTTCTTTTTTTTATGTAAGAGATTTATGGCTGGTGGCACAGAAATAATGATGTTTCTTTTTTATAACTTGTGGGGACAGATGCCCCACTTTAAGCATCATTCCAAGGGAAAAGATTTTTAATTTATGTAAGTGACCTAAAAAAAAACCACAGATCAGTCGAACTGGTCTTATGTAAATTCACAACCAGTCCATCCTCTTTTCTACCATTTTGTGTAGGTATTCTGTTAAACCATTGATCAGTGTAACTGGTCTCATGGGTTTCTTTTTTTTTTTTCACAACCGAGCAGAATGTTAGCTGAAAATCTATAATTGCAAATGTACAGGGATACATGTGTCTTCTATTTCATGTGAGGTTTCATGTTCCCATGTGTTGACTCTTTCCGTTCTGAGTTGTGAATTCAATTTACAGATTTGCTCAGTGTGTTTTGGATACAATGTGCCCGCAGTGTGCTGCGGAAAGCTGTTGACTTGGACTTATTTGTCTTGTTTTGGAAATGCAGGCTTGCTGGTATTCGAATGAAAGCTCCTTTTGTGAGGAATTTGAATCTGGAACCATTATGATAATTCTGGTGCATTCAACCAACTTTTTTTGTAAAAAACAATGAAACAGTTATTTATCGGTACTTGACACTGTAGCTAGGCAACAAAAGGACTGGTTGCACAGCCTGTAGTGCAGTACATGTTATATCTATTCGTATTTCCTTCATAAAGGTTACAGAATCTTGCATAGTTCTAGAACTTCTATGCAAAGAAACTCCCTTTTAGTGGAGTATGTAAAGCTGTTTCTCAAAGATAAAAAAAGTGGACAGGGCAATGTTTACCTGCAATACTAGTAGCACCTTTGAATATTGAATAGGCACCTTGACAAATCAAATGCTATGACTTCAGCACCTCTCAAATAGGGAAAAAAAGATTTAAAGGAATAGTGGAATATAGGATCCCAGGTGTCAGTACTTGACTGCGTTTATTTGCATAAATTTGCCTATATGCTAAACAAAAGAATTAAAGCAATTTATTATCATGCAAATAAGTTAAACTGCAATGAATCACCCTCAAGTGCTGCCCTCTGGGGACCTAAAAGGGACTGTTAAATGAACCAATCGCTTTAAGCCAGCGTTGTCAACCCTGCAGGATTACCTAGGAAGCTCCTAGAATGTTATGCTGAAAATTCCTGAAGAAATATAGATTTTTGGCAATTTTTAGCCACCTCCCTGAATTCCATCAATTTTTTTCCTTCTATATTTCATATTAATGTATCAATCCATCTCATGGATTTTATAAGTTAGGCAGGTTGGCAACACTGTTGAAACATATTTTTAAAAATATTTTTTTTAAAATATTGCATGCAAGACACTAAATGTCGCAAAAGTGTGTTTTGAGAGAGAAAGAGAGATAGACATGAGAAAAAAAGGCAAGAGAGCTGAAGAAAATGGCTGGATAAATCTACCCACTGATATTAGGTCAGAGAACACTGCAAGGTCCTGCATCTTGTCAACATCAAGACATTACACTGCTGAATAATTAATCAAGATAGAACTCGTGTATATGTTATATAACTATAATTCACTCAGTTGCTGTCAGCTAAAAATGTTGTGATTATGCTGGCAACTAGGGTGTAATGGGGTTTGAGGAGCATCCAGACTTATATATATATATATATATATATATATATATATATATATATATATATATATATGTCCCTGTCATGAGAGACCCCTGTTGTGAGAGACCACCCTCTCATGACAGACCACTTTTCAGAATCCCAAGTCCTATACTTCCAATGTTAATATACCTGTCATGAAAGACCACCTGTCTCATAAGATCACTTTTTTGTCGCTGTAGGGGTGGTCTCTGGTGACAGGGACCACTACACACACACATATATACATATATATATATATACATATATATATATGTACATGGTAGTATTTTATTTTATTTATGTTTCTTTGACTACACTGCATTGGACATGTATAGTTCATGTCAATAAAGATTATTTCCACATGTGGTACTCATGTTTTGAATGGATGATACTTGAGGACTGTGAACCCCTTCATACACAGTGAGTAATGTGCAAAAACAAGAAACTGCACCCTGGAATACCAAGTGGAATGTGGGCCCCTATGACATTGAGGTCATTAGAAGGATTGACTGACCAGTGACTGTATAACTGGAAGCATGTTTACTGTGAAAAATGAGAACATTCAACTGTATAGCCAACATATGAAATACAGTGAAACCCCATTGTAACAACACTCAGATACTGTAAATTGTTATAAACATTGATTGAATAGGAGTTATGTCCAAAACAGTGAAAGTAAAACTACAAAGAAATGTCAAAAATACAAAAAAAAATGGGAAAATTTATACACGCGAAAATAAAGCAGTTTACAATATCAGACATATTTATTCACTTACCAACACAAGCTCTGAGGGACTGACAAGTCAAATTCCTCTGTTTCGGGACTCATGTATCTGACATTTTCAGATATCAGACACTGAAGCGAATCTTGAGGACTGCATTAGCAAATTAAATAAAAGTGTGAGTGGCTGGCAGATTATCGTGTGTTGAATTGTATGACCACAATAGAGCAAAAGTTCAAAGTTGTACAAATATCAGGCATGTCATTCATTCACTTATCAGCAATAATTCACTTTTTTTTCTTGAAATGTATGAAAATAAAGAGTTGTGATCTCAATGCAAGAATTCAGAATTTGCTATTATCTTGAAAAAAATTAGTTGTTGGGGGTCAGACCTTGTGCAAATTCATTTATTTTGAAGTTTCTGAGTGACATGCCTGAAATATGCATTTGTTTCAACTTCAGATATTAACTTTGTAGTTTCTGTGAAGAGTATAGGACATTAGAAATTGAAACCATTATCAAAATATAATTTTAGTTATTCCTTAATGTACAATGTAACAGTGAGCATCTCATCTCATAGATGGTTCTATGTTTCGCTGAGTGAGAAATGATGGTCCTTTAACACAGTACATTAGTGAATCTTGATTTTATCTCATTTTGAGCCCATTGGAGATATTTCGTTTTGCAATTTATTTGGGGACTGTGCGTTACTCTTCACCAGCCATCTTGTCTAGAATGTCTGCCATTGGTCATGTGACTAATGCTGGCAGATATTGTATTTTGTATGTGGATTTCACCAGGGACGTGAAGGTTTGTGCGAACAACATTCAGTGCCTATTAACCAATCAGATGGCCAGAGACTTCATAAAAATGAGATGAAATATTCCGTTGCATATTTGTTTTTTCACCCTTTTGGCTAGCAATATACATATGTACTTATTATCCTGCATGGCTGGAAACAAAGGGGCTAGCTGTTAAGTACCCTGGACCCAGGAAAACTGTAGTACCCCTACAACCAGTAAATATCAGTCGCACAGTCCGTCCATGCAGGCGGATAAACATATTAAATCGGTCCAACTTGGCTTGAGGTCAAGTGTTGTCAACAACATTCTTTTTACTGTACTTCAGCATTAATGAAAAACATTTTGTGTGACAGTTGTCGATGATATATGTCGGGGATAACGTTCACTAGATCAAGTGTTTTCCTTGGTGCGATGTGTTAGCACTGTACCCATTCAAGGAAAGTTGTTGACACAGGTTTAATTACCCAGTGGGAAGTGGACATGTGTTACTCCATGCATGTGAGATGTAAATAGACACCAGCATTAATTTATACTTAGGGTACACGACTTCTCAAAGCAATCATAGTGGTATCTTTTATATGCATGTAGTTTTTTTGAGCATGTGCAGTTGAGAGTCTGCCTTGTGTTGTAGATAAATGATAACTGTGACTGATATTATGATGTACATGTAATAAAGGTTTTGATTTATTACAGCTTCTTGTTTTTGTTTTTTTTCTTATTTTTTGTTGGTTTTTTTTGGTTTTTTTCAGTGCTGTCAGACTGCAATCTGAACTTGCTAGAATTCATGACCTTTATGCCCTCTTAATTCTATTATGCATCTTTAGTACAAAGTAGTTCAAGCAGTTTATCTTCTGCGTGGTCAGAGTCACTGGGTCAGTACCTTACCTTGGCACCCGAACTGTGCTGAGGAAAGCCTCTTCCCCTCCCCCCCCCCCCCTCCCCCGAAGGTGCTACTTTAATACATCTTGCCTAAAAACTACAAGTGTTTTCCATTAACATGGAATTTACATGAAAGCATCGAAACCAACAATTTACACCCAGGATTCTTTGGGTGTTTTAATTAGGAAAGGGTTAACAAAGAAAACTGGAAGGAATTTGTAGTACAGTAGAATCTCCAATTAAGACCACCTCCACGTAGAGACCATTTGTATATGAAGATCACCAATTTACAGACCCTTTTTTCTTTATCCTTAAATTATATTCCCATTTAGACTACTCCTGTATAAAGACCACATTTAATCAGTCACTTAAGTGGCCTTAATAGCAAGATTCCACTGTAAATGCTTTCAATGCCAAGAATTCATGATCTAAAACTTCCATAACCTGAAAAAGAGATATTCATCAGCAGAGTTCTATCTTCAACATGGCCATTCCAGACTCGTCCTATTTCTTGCATGTATTTTTTTTTCATTTCTATTTCTATTTCTATTTCTGGTTTTCTATTCATATTCATGTTTATATTCTAGCAAAACGCGTTCAACATGGATTTTTTTTGAAAGGCTATATCATTCTGACAGATGATCTGTCTGAAGCATGTGCCGCATAAATTAAGCCCAACCACAAGGGAAAGAACTTTTAACTTCCTAAACATAATATTCATGATCAGTGAGCACTATTTTGTAAATATTCATGTTTATGATTCCAGAACCAATAATACTGTACCACAATGACATACCACACTAGCTTTCCAAGTTTGTTTTCAAGGAAGAACCAGCAAGGTTCTTTACACATGCATGATACACACAATATGTTTTTCTGCTCGGCAGTATCAAACCCCAATGGATAAGAGTCTGCCGCTGCCACAAAGAATGGCAGGAAAGAAAATGGTGAGTGATTGTGTAATCTAGTACGCATCATCAAGACAAAATGGCATCTAGTTTCAAGACTATCCTGCTGTCATCTTTCCTCCAGATTTCCGTTGGCCTGTATTTTGGATGCACGGCTTTATTGTACACCTAAACCTCTTTTTAGAGACCACTTTGAGGAAGACCTACTTTTTCAGACCATGTTTACTATGTCCCTTTTGTCACCTTTCCCCTGTTATTGCACCTTTATTGAGAGACCACCTGCCTTATGTGACCATTTTTTGGCCTGCCCAAGGGGTGGTCTCTCAAAACAGGTTTTACTGTATCATGGAAAAAGGGAGTCAGTTAAAAGCTAAGGAAGCACATTGATACATTGTGTAGAATTTCTGCAAAACTTGTTAAAAAAGTAGACCTTGTAATTTGAATATAAAGTGTATACATTTGGCACATGAAATTCTTGCATAGAAAGGGTCATTTGTTCAGAAAAAATGAAGAAAAGGAAAGGAAAAAAAAGATGCTCGACACTCTTAGAGTCTGAAGGTTGACTCTATCATCAAAAATATAAGAGTAAGACTTACCATTAAAAATACACCAATTTTTAGATGGAATAAATGGCAGCATCAAACACATTTTTTGGTTTGCGTCTTTTAAGTCTTTAATTCCAAGAGCTAGCTGCCAAATGTTGTGACCTTTGACCTTGAAGTGACCATGTGACCTTGAAATTGACCTTGCAAAATAAACACCAGGATGTGAATTGCTAGTGCTGACAGGCTGAATTTTCTTTTTTAAAAAAAAGTTTGAAATAAATACCATGACTTCTTTAGATACAAAAATGTAGAATCAAACTAGTGAAAATAGTTTTTAAAAATATGCTTAGAAATTTAGCGTTCAGATGTTAACCTGGGTAGAAATGCAGCAGTGAAAGAGTTAAGTTGAGTTAGAATACTTTGAGGCAATTTAAAAAAAGCATTTTCCCTCATCCAAGAGATAAGTCGGGTGCATTGAAGTAAGACTTCTAGCTTGTTACACTGAGGCTGCTTTGTGTCAAGTGTGGCTTTCTGAAAACCAGTTGATTACACTAACCAGTTTTATCTGTTATACACAGTAGTACTGTGGTACCCATTGTACACCACCATAACATTGTCATACCGATTATACACTGTGGTACTGAAGTACCCATTGTACACTGTCTTAACATTTTCATGCAGATCATAGACTTAGCACTGAAGTGCCCATTGTACACTGTTGTTACATTGTCGTACAGATCATACAATGTTGTACTAAGTATCCATTGTACATTGTCTTACAGATAATACACTGTAGTACTGAAACACCAATTGTACGTTATCATACCAATAAGCTTGGAAGACACACACTCTGATTTGCTATTCAGCAATTAATCTTCTCTAGTTATGTCTGTGTGCCAACACAGACATATTGTTTTTTCTGGAAATTCTTTATTTCTTTCTTTCTTACTTTCTTTCTCTCTTTCTTTCTTTAAGGCAAATCTGTCCGACATTTCATTTGAAAAGTATTATACCTAGTAACTCCAAACGTGGCACAATTATACTTCCATAAATGAAGTCTGGCCTTTTTATAATGAGAGGTCATGCTTTTCAAAGTTATGCAAATGAGGGTTAATTAAAGTTTTAAATCTTTAATATCTTATATACTATAGTAGATGTGGTTCCGAGTGCATAGGAGTTGGATCATAGCAAGGTAAAGGTCATCTCAAATGTCAAGGTCATGTCAAGGTCAAGGGCCAATTTTAGGTCAAAATGTCATTTTAAAGGTCAAGGTCCACTCCTGGCAGAGGTCATCTTTAGGTCAAATGCCACTTTCGATGGATGGTGGCTTTCTTCTAGCCCTAACTTGGTCTATTTTTATCCATTTTTGATCATGTTGGGTTCAAATTGTAGCTATTGTAACACTGCACATTTTGAAACTTACATGTGACCCCTAAAGGTCAACGGTCAATGTCATTTGGACCTTTGAAAGTTTCACCCAGCCATGACATGGCCAATTTCCATCCAATTATAATCATATTCGACTTACATTAGGGGTATTTTAACACTGTATACTTTGCAATTTAAATGTGAGCTGTAAATGTCAAAGGTCAAAGGTCAAGGTCATTTGGACTTTGAAATTTTCATCCAGCCAAAAGCTAAATGGAATGTGAAGTACCAAAGGATAAAAGTTGTACCATTTAATATTTACAACTTTTGACTGCACACAGACAGATTTGCTTTGCAGCAAATCTTCTTTTCTAGTTTGTTTTCTTCTTTTTCATCCGTGTTTCTGCACAGGAATCACCTAGGGCTACGCAACAGCCAAATGTATTACTTCCTTGCAAGATAGCACTGAGCCAACAGCGTGCTTTGGGGCTGGGGAGGCTGGCCACGGTAACTCTCAATCCTTGCCAAGGTAACTGTTGACCTAGGGCGTGCTATGATTATAGATCTTGTTTACAATTCTAACCATCAATGTTTTCTGTTTACGAGACACTAAAGTAAAAACATTGACACAGACGACAGTTCACATCTGGTCATGGACTTGGGGTAGTTTGCGCGGCCAAGGTTGATCATGCTGATGAACAGTAAAAGGCCTACCGCGATTCTCATGTCTTTGCAGCGCGGATTTTACTGCGGAAATCATGATCATTTGCACAAATCCAAAGAAGCAGAGGAGCCAAGTCTTCCGATATGGCGAGAGATCTCCCGATTTTCTAACATTAAATCACTTAAATTTGTCTACCTCTCGCTTTTTCGCTCGTTTCCTCCATTCTTAAATAAAGCACTCCTTTCTTTCTTTCTTTCTTTCTGTCTTTCTTTCTTTCTTTCTTTCTTTCTTTCTTTCTTTCTTTCTTTCTTTCTTCCCTTCCTTTCCCTTCCCTTCTCTTCTCTTCTCTTCTCTTTTCCTTTTTTTTCCAGCTTGAGGTCCCGTTTTGTATGCTGGAAAACCCGGCACCTCTGATGATTTTTTTTCTCCTCCAGAGATGCTAAATTTCAATATCCAATTTCAGAGACATCCAAATGGATAATTGTCAGTTTGAGGTTCATGATCGAATGTAACAAGGTTCCTGAACGCTAGCTGAGCTGCGTAGCTTTCTTCCGGGAACTCGGCATGGTTTTTCCTATTTGTGTTTGGGATAAGCTCCGCCAGTCGTGCTGGTGCCATCCCTTCGAAACTTTAAACAAAAACGTCTATTTGTAATTTACGTAAGTTCTCCAAGTTTGGGATTATAGGCAAGGACTTGTCTTACAGTATTTATTTATTTATTCATTCATTTATTTATTCATTCATTCATTCATTCATTCATTCATTCATTCATTCATTTATTTATTTATTTATTTATTTACTTATTTACTTCTTAATTTTATTTATTTATTTATTCATTCATTCACTTTTATTTATTTATTTATTTATTTATTTATTTATTTATTTATTTATTTATTTGTTTTTTCTTTTTTACTGATATTTCACGTTCATACATTCTTAACATTCAAGTGGATTGTCTTTACCATATACAAGGTAAAGGCAAGCAGCTGCCATCAACATGAAAAAGCATGTCCTGGATTTTAAGGCTGCAAAACAAGCTTGATGGTTTCCTGCTGATGACACGTTTATAAATTCATTTGGCTGTGAAAGTCTAGAGCTTTCTAAATTTTGAATCGAATGTGATGATATGTTAATCAATTCATAGGCTTAGGCATAGGAGGGGGACTGGATCGGCTATGGAGCGTAGAAAGAATCCCTTTCTGATTTTTTAAGGGGGGGGGGCTAGAACTGTACAGAAGATTAGGCACTGTTACTCATGTTTGTATAATTTTATATGCATTATATTTAATTCCCTCCAGGACTCTCATATCAGCTGTAAACAGATACATCAACGAGCCATTTCTTTGCCAGAACCTGGCAAACAATGAACTTTATTTCTGCACGTGTACCAGCTGTTTCAAAGCAACCAACAGGCCCGCAGTTGAGAAAATGACTCTCCTTTTCAGATTAACGGGTACAGGCTCCGAAACATGTTCTGAGTAGTTACCCGCTGAAGACCCTTTAATTTATTTGGACCAGTACAGTCTATGTCAAAATTCTACAGAAGAACGTGACAATAGTACTTCCATATGTAAGTTAGACAGTCACAGGTTAGCTTATGAAGTGCAGACAGTTCGGAATGGGGTGATGACTACCAGGAAAGTGGCTCTGGACGAAAAGACCCAATACAAGTAGCATGAATAAACACAGTGAAATCGAGAATAGACGTTATATGCACCCTAAATGGTCTTTAAAGCACACGGGAAAGGACTTGCACAACCTTTTAACATCCTGAAACCATCAGCATGTGTGTAAAACGGTGCATATTTTATTAGAACTAATGTATTTGTCTATTTCATAGCGCACAAACATACTTGTATAAATATATTTCTGAATGAAACCTGTATCCATAATAGTTTTGCAGATATTCAGCATTGAAATCTTGTGCATTGGTCTATTTAGCATAACGCTGATCACTGGATGCGTGCATAGCACAAACATATGAATTGAAGTTCCAAGGGTACCTCTATCTATAATATTGATGAAGATATTCATCATTATTTAAAAGTTTAATTTTGTGTACTTGCATAAATTCACATGTTGCATTTTCAGTAACAGTTCACTGGATAAGCCCTGGTACCTCTACCGATAATAATTTTGAAGACACGTATATTTATCCAACACTCCAATTTCGTATATTTGCATAAATTACCATAACCATAGCGTGAGGTCAGAAAAAATATGAATTAACTTAGGCTACAGTTTCTAACGTCAGAAAATCGATCCTGTCCATAGATCAAGCCAATTATCATTATCATCATCGTTATTTTTATTGTTATTGTCATTATTATTATTATTATTATTATTATTATTATTATTATTATTATTATTATTATTATTATTATTATTATTATTATTATTATTATTATTAGTGTTATTATTATTGTTGTTGTTGTTATTATTGTTATTGTTATTGCTATTGCTATTGTTATTGTTATTGTTGTTGTTGTCGTCGTCGTCGTCGTCGTCGTCGTTGTCGTTGTCGTTGTTGTTTCTTGAGGATAAGCACATCCTGGCTACCAGCCCAAAACTTGAAATGTGTTTTCCTCTTTCAAACTGCAACACTCTTCCTTAATATTTGTTTATACTATGAGCTGTGACACCTCGATTGCCTAGCATCAGATAATATTATATTTGGTCATCCTGACAGATTAAGCAGGTCAGTCATTCCTTTGACCATAACCGTATCTTGCACTTAAATCAGCGTTTTCATCATGCTGGAAAGTATCGTTTGATGTGAACAGGAAAATATATATAACTAGAAAAGATTTGCTTCCAAGCAAATCTGTGTGCTTACAAAGGAATGCTGTTGCCTTGTACAGTCAAATAAAAATTTGAAATGCCACATGAAAGAAAACGTAACATTTCTGAAGCAAAAAACTCCAGCAAAATAAGGCTCTTTGTATGGAAATAAATCTGCAGGTAAAAAGGAAATGCGATGCACAGAGAAAGAATTCTTGATGACATAATGTCAAGTGTAAGCAAACGAACAAGATTTGGTCATGTAGTGAGAAACTCTAGCTAAATCTATTACTCTTTTTTTTTTTTTAAATTAAGCTTTGATTCATTTATTGATAACAGTTGACACTACAGCATTGACTGATGATAAAATGGTGGCATAAAAGTGTTACGTCTGATATGAATGTACGCAACAAATCCCAGTGATGTGCTTGTACATGTACATGTAACTGACTTCTGATGACTGATCATGGCCTTCTGTTTGTCTGGTCTATCGACAACATGAGCAACGCTGCTATTCCTACACTTAAGTATGTCTGTGTGCCAACACAGACATATTGTTTTTCTGAGAATTCTTTCTTTCTTTCTTTTATCTTTCTTTGTTCTTTTCTCTTTTTATCTTTCTTTCTTTATGTCTGGGTACCAACCCAGACATATTCTTTTTCCTCGTGTTCTTTATTTCTTTCTTGCTTTCCATCGCACGCAAATTTTCTTGGACACTATTATTCCCAAAACCACCAAACTTGCCATGGTGATTGACCTACCAGTGAAATTTTGCACCTGGTTTGGAATAGTCATGATGTTTAAAATTATGCAAATTAGGAGCACCGAAAATTTTAAAAGCTCCATATCTTCCAAGGTGTTGTAGACACAAAGTTCTAACTTCCACGTGTTGGTTTTAGACATCCAACAAGTCCAATAGCATGCAAACAAAAGTTGGGGAATTTTAATGTATGCTAAATTCAATGAATTTCCCAACAATACACAATATCCAGGGCTTCTATTGCTTGTTTCAAGCTGCATAGACCTGCATGGTGCTAGGCAGCCATTTTGCATTCATAATAAATGAGCTTGAACCTGTGTCATAGGCAGCCTTCTAGCCATGCATGCTAGGTGTATGGTTTGGAAGGTTTGGGTCTTGTAGCAAATTGGGGGGAGGGGACTCCCAACAACTGTGTAATGAGGTTCTCATTAAAATACAGAGAATCTCTTTCTGTTCATGCAAGAACAGATCTGCTCCATGCTGCTGTATGTGCCACGCAGGCTATAGTTTCCACTGATGGTGGACAGAACCGTCAGTGCACCATGAGTGAGACTGGTGCCCCAGCTGGTCTGTTTTTGCCTGAGGCTATGAGTCTGCTGGACTTATCAGTCCCACGGGAACACAAGCTCTGGACTTCCAGGTAGAACAAACCTGTGTGTACCCTCTGTTAAAAATAGACTACATGCAGTGCTGCTGAGTGGGCTGGACACATCAAAGTATGATCTTCCAGTCCTAAATGACTGTTTTCACAACTTTGTGAATTCTTAAACAGCATGTGGACTTCTCAGTGGGCATTTCCATGTCTTTGTTTTCTTGTTATCAGTAGATGAAACCTGTTCTTCATAACTAATACAAGAAATACGGAGGCAGTAAAGTGCTTGTCTCAGCTCACAGGTACATGTATAAATGCAGTTTCGTGACAGTGTCTGCTAAAATTTGTTTATGTAATAAAGGAACAAAGACAGTTCTGTATTGCATGTATACACATCCCATTGAATTGTAATATGTATACACTGTACATGTATACGTGCATGTATGAGTAATGTACTTGTACATGCACATATACCCATCCATATACTGCTCAGAGGGGCTGACCCTCTCAGGAGTGGGTACTTAATTTTCTCTGGTCCCAAGGGAGCCCACTGTAGAGTGGTTTCACTGTATAAATAAACACTGGTATTTTGTGTCTGAGACATTATGTATGGGTGCTAACCCAGACATTTTGTTTTTTCAAGAATTCTCTCTCTCTCTCCCTCTCTCTCTCTCCTTCACAACCAAGTTGGTGTGCAGTTCTCTCTCTCTCTCTCTCTCTCTCTTTCTCTCTCTCTCTCTCTCTCTCTCTCTCTCTCTCTCTCTCTCTCTCTCTCCTTCACAACCAAGTTGGTGTGCAGTTTTTCTCAGACACTATTATTCTGAAAACCACCAAACTTGCCATGGTGACTGACCTAACAAGTGAATTTGTGCATCTCATTTGGAATAGTCATGATGTTTAAAATTATGCAAATTAGAGGCAATTAAAATTTCAAAAGCTCCATATCTTACAAACTATTGCGGATAGACACAAAATTTCAATGTGCATACACAGGTTTGTAACACCTGCCAATATAATGGACAGTATATGAAAACTGTAAAATTTCAAATTATGCTAATTAGCGCCACTGAAAGATGTAAAAATTAAATATCTTCAAAGCTATTATACATAGAGATGCAACTTCAATTTATAGGTTTGTGGCAAAGCCGCATCCAATGAACCATGAACCAAAGTTGTAGGATTTTAATTAATGCAAATTAGGAGATTTTCCATGATTTAAATTTTGAATAGCTGCAAAACTATTATAGATAGAGATGTCATTTCAACTTCAATTTATAGCTTTGTGACACATCCAATGAACCATAATCCAAAATTGTGCAATTTTAATTGATGTAAATTAGACAAACACATGAAATTAAATGTTGAACAGCTTCAAGACGATTATAGATATTGGTGTCATTCAACTTCGGTTTATAAGTTTGTGACATGGCCATATCCAATGAAGCAGGAACAAAAGTTGTAGCATTTAATTTATGCAAATTAGGCTAATACACAAAATTTAGATTATATTGAACGATGGCAAAGTGCAGTATTTCGAACTGTTCACATTTTGAAAGCACCCAGACAGATTTGCTGTGAGGCAAATCTTCTTTTCTAGTTCTTTCTTGGCAAATTTGTCTGACATTTCATTTGAAAAGTATTATACGTAGAAACTTCAAACTTGGCACAATTATACTTCTACAGATTAAGTCTTGCCTTTTTATAATGAGAGGGCATGCTTTTCAAAATTATGCAAATGAGAGATAATTTAAGTTTTAAATCTTCAATATCTTATATACTATAGTAGATGTCGTTCCGAGTGTATAGAAGTCCGATCATAGCAAGGCAAAGGGGGTCATCTCAAATATCATAGTCAAATGTCATGTCAAGGACAAAGCTCAATTTTAGGCCAAAATGGCATTTTAAAGGTAAAGGTCATTTCAAGGTCCAAGGCCACTTTTGATGGTGGCTTTCTTCTAGCCATAACTTGGTCAATTTTTATTCAATTTTGATCTTGTTGGGATCAAATTGTATCTATTGTAACACTGCACATTATTTGAACTTACATGTGACCTGTAAAGGTCAAAGGCCAAGGTCATTTGGACTTTGACATTTTCATCCAGCCATAAGCTTAATGGAATGTGAAGTACCAAAGGACAAAAGTTGTAGCATTTTTTAATATTTTCAACTTTTGAAGGCACACGGACCGATTTGCTTTGAAGCAAATTTTTTTTCTAGTTGTGTATATTATTTCAACTCAAGGTGGAAGGTCTGAAGCCGGCACCTTTGGATAACCTCTAATCACTTTTTCATAATTTGGATAGTCTGATACTTAAACTACATGCTCCCAAAAACTCAGATGTGTGAACATAAAATTTATATGAGATTACTGGTCTCAACACTTTTGTTTACAATGAAAAGTTTAAACAGTGCCGGGCACATGGGTTTGTTTGCATGGGCATGATAATGAATTATGTCATTGTTTGCACAGTCATTTGTCCATGACCCCTGGAAACCAATTGAGCTATTGACAAGGGTCACTCACAGGAAACCATTGGCCGTGGAGATACGAATGGGCCAGTTAAGACGAATCACTGCCATTGTTCTGATTACTTTGAAATTTTCTATTGATGTAAAAACAAATTAGCACAATCCACTTACTGGTCCCCAGATATGGAAAGCCGCATGTGAACCCACACCCAAACAGGCCAAGTGTGGTGTTCCCAAGTTAAAAAAAGTTGAGATTTAAGCCACAAAATATACTTTTGTTTTATGACAACATCACAGAGGTAAAGCTACAAGTTTATTTCACACAACAATTAAAACACAGGACAGAAGAAATGAGTATGTTATATTACAGCCATAAATGCGTAAGAATTGGCAACTTTTTCTTTCAATGCGATTTTCTCGGCTCTATTTTTTGCTCAACCGCTGCAATCTGTATCTCACATCACAAACGTACAAATTGCCCTATCACATTAAAAGAAAAATATCATATCCAGGAACGGTTCCCAGGATTTTTTTTTGACAATTCCTTTCGTGACTTTTAGAGCAATTTATAGAAGGAAAAATGAACAACCTGTCAGGACTAAATTAAAAATTTTATCACTTTTTATTTATGCTATTTCAGGACTAACCATTGAATTCGATCCTGGACATGAATATATATTTTAAATTTCTTCTGATTTCAACTGTAAAAAAAAAGAAAAAAAAAATTTGCGTGACTTCTGCGCAAAAAAATGTGAAAATCCTACCAAGTCAGAAAGAATGCTATAAAATCTCAAAAAATTCCAATCCTGCAAAAAAAACTCTATGGATACAAATCTATGGATGTGTAGTAATCAGAAAATATATAGGTTTAATGTACTTGTGAATAATTTGAATGGGCAATTGCGATCCAAAGTTGCCAGTCTCACTGCGCACTACCTTCACAGCTTCCACCTTAACTGATAGAGCCATACATTGTCCTAGCTTCAGCGGCGTCTGAGAGCTTAGCTCTGAACAAAATTGTTGCTGGACAATTCTAGGATGTGAAGTCGGAATGGCACATCTACGCATAATAGTTTTTAATATAGATGTTCAATGTTTAAAATTATCAAGTGCCCCAATAGGTAGGGTCTATGATTCTAATTCTATAACTTTTGTACGTGGTTCACCGGATGCGCTAGATAGTTTTCAAATAAGATGTCGGACAAATTTGCTTTAAGAAAACAGGAACGCCCAATGTCAGAGACAGAGCAAAATCCAAAATGCCTGGAACAAATTGTATTTTAGCTTGGGTCTGGGGGTTGCGTAGACTCCCCCCTCCCCCCCCCCCCAGCGGGGTCCAGGGGCAGCAGCCAGGTGGGGGGGGGCATGGGGGGCAAAGCCCCCGCAAGCTCATGAAATCTGAGGAAAACCTATTCCGACAATAATTTTTGGACACTAATTCACCTTTTTTAGCTGAATAAGTGGTGTTACAAAATAATCAAGTAAAAAAATAGCAGCCTTTATCTGCTTCTACCACTAATACATACGGTTTTGACACACCGTCTGGTAATGAGAGGCAGCAAAAGATGGTTTCCAGACCATCTCCGCAGCGATCTATGCCCCGGTAGTTGACATTACAATAACACTTATTCTTAATCATGGGATTTTTCTTTCCATTTTCTCTATTGGAGTTATTTTTTCAGCCTTAAAAAAAAAACCTTGGTTTTAATACGATCCTGCTAATTCCGGCCAGTCACCATTAGCAGCACTTACCAAGCTGACAGAACTATTTTTACTTCCACAGGACAATGTGAATGAAAATAAGTTCGGTTTTAGTGAAATTGGAGGTACTGATTTTGTATATTAATTTTTACGCGATGTCATTTCATTGATTGCGGGATCCGTATGGACAATGATAAATTCAACCGTGTTTCTTAGGATGATGACGTCACTGTTATGTGCACTGTTGTTTGTAGTTTACAACGGTAATGAGTAAATGAATATAAGATGGAAATTTAATTTCGGACCCAGTAAATCGGAATTTTTTATTGCTGATAAACCAGAAAAAGTCGGCAAGTCCTGGCCCGTCACCGGGGGAGGGGGGTTCGAGGGGTCCGAACGAACACCCACCCACCCCCTACTAAAACTTAAAAAAGCAAACGAAAAAACAACTATCTATCTATCTATCTATCTATCTATCTATCTATCTATCTATCTATCTATCTATCTATCTATCTATCTATCTATCTATCTATCTATTTATCTATCTATCTATCTACCTACCTACCTACATGCATATATATATATATATATATATATATATACACACACAAGACATTGTTTATAATAAGTAGATATGTGTCACATGGTACTAGATAAAGGCAAAGACTACCTAATTTACATTTATTTACAACAAATCCGTTGTTCTCTTCAAATATGTCGTACGTTGTGTGGTGAATGTTCCTGCATAAAACTGTTTCATTATTAGTCAGCGGCCCTTGTGATTGGACAAGTACACCTCCCAACCAGAAAAGAAGATTTGCTTCAAAGCAAATCTGTCTGTGTGCCTTCAAAAGTAGTAAATATGAATTGCTGCAACTTTTGTGCTGTGGTACTTCACATTCCATTAAGTTGATGGCTGAATAAAAATTTCAAAGTACAAGTGGCCTTGGCCTTTGGCATTTAGAGGTCATATGTAAATTTAAAAAATATACAGTATTACAATACCTACAATTTAAGCCTAACATGAATCAAATCAGATAAAAGTTGACCAAGTTACGGCTAGATGAAACGTTCAAAGGTCCAAATGGCATTGACCTTTGACGTTTAGAGCTTACATGCTATCACAAAAACATGCAGTGTTGTAATACCTACAAGTTGAGCCCAACATGATTAAAATTGGATGAAAATTGACCTAATTATGGCTGGAAGAAACTTTCAAAGGTCCAAATGACATTTACTTTTGATCCTTGGAGGCCACATGTAAATAACCAAAATGTGCAGTGTTAGAATAGCTACAATTTGAACCCAACACGATCAAAATTGGATAACAATTGACGATGTTGTGGCTAGATGAAAATTTCAAAGGTCCTTGACCTTTGACCTTTGGAGGTCACATGTCAATTACAGAAATGTGCAGTGTTACAATAGCTACAATTTTAATCCAACATTTTTTTCAAAATAACCCTATATGAAAGCATTTATGTTTATAGCTTTTTGTTCTAAATCCTAGATGCATTAAAAGAGAGTATATATTTGATATCACTTGTCACC